>JAWRVZ010000037.1:4735000-4919029 GCA_037043235.1 Rhodeus uyekii | reverse complement strand
GAATGAAAAATGCAACAATTAGTAAGAAGAAGGCAAAACTGCCATACATCGATGGATTAAGTAAAGAAGAAAGGACACGTTATGAGGTTAAAATCGGTTTAATTGGACTCGACCCATACGAAGTCGGGAAAGATCTCTTCACCACAGACTATGCATGCCTTCCCAGAAGAAAGGATTTGGACATTGTTTGCTATTTGTTATATTCAAAAAGTGCTTATACCCTAGACCAGTTACGGGCTCACAAGTCATCGGAGGCGTACAACCAATTTGTGAATGGATGGGTTTGTGATGTTTGCAGCTTGTAACGTAATGGTTACAAACTTGTAATGGCAAAGGTAATATTAAAATATATCATTATATGGAGATTTATTTTAGAAGCTTTTTCAATCATTGCCTCAGACATAAATATTTTAACAATAATACATGCTAAATATAATTTTTGTAAGTGCATAAAGAGCTGAAATTTAACCAGATTTAACCAGCACATTTGCTGATCTGGATCTAGGGGAGCGCGGGGCACAACGTAACGCGGGGTAAAAAGTAACAGCGATTTTTTAAATAGTTGCACGGGCTTAAATGTGACGTGCTAACGGGCTTTTCACTGTTTGCACACGTCTTCTGGCCATCTTTCGAGAAATTCCAGCGAAATTTGGATGAGAACCACAGAACAAACTCTTTTGAAAGCATGAAAATATTTTTTGTTATAGTAGTTGTTTTGTTCAAAGCATAACAATATAATAAGTAAAATAAAAAAATATATTCCATTCATAAGTTATGCTTATAATCATTAAGACTAAACTTTTATTAAGAAATAAAAATACGTGAATGAACTTGCATTGGATAACATGGTGTTACAACTAACCCGCTGTCTGTTAAAACGAGCCCCGCTCACGGGGTAAGTTGTCACATTTCACTCCTTGCGCTTTTGGTGATACTGCGCAGAAACTGTAAGTCCGACGAACATCAAACCAGTGCTCATTTGTAGGAGAGGCTTGTGTGTTGTTTGTATAAAAATATGGTTTGTCTAACCAAATTTCTTTGTTCATTATTTGGCTAAAACCAAAAAGTGTTACGTTTGTCCCCGCGCTCCCCTACATTGTTGTCCCATGTGATAAAATCTAGTTAAGGGTTAAACATTCTAGCCAAATTTAATGGGTTATGCATAGATCTGTGACCGAAATAAGAAATGTTTATTTGAATTAAAATAATTAATCGGGGCATCTTTTCTGCCAATGTTCGCCAGCCACAGTCTCCGCCTTTCTTCACTCAGCTTCATCGTCTGTTCGCCTTCATATTGCCTAATAGCCGGGATGTTGTAGAAACTTCTCTTCTGATTGCCGTCGGCCCGATTACTGCAACCTTTGACCCAACAAGAAATCACCATATTTGCTAAATATAGCGATTATGTGTACGGAAACTCGGTCGAGTGACGTTTTTCTCTGTTTACAAGTCTTCTTCTTCCCATAAAAAATGGCGGCTACCGGACAACAGCTGGATGTTGTGACGTCATACGGGAAGCATGTATTGATACATCTCAAACACTAGCTTTACACAGGTATAATGGACACACAAACCCCTGTGTAGTTCAAGAGGGCCGTTTACTGAGATCAGCATGCAAGAAAGGGCCATTTTCTAATGAATTCAGAGAAAACATTCACAAGCAGTTGTGAAAGTTTCTAAGTTTAGCTTTGTAAAGGTTTTGTTCTTGTACTACACCACTAGATTTAGATGACACTATTCACATTTCTTGCTGGACTGTATTGTTTTAGATGAAGACCTATCTATGATGTGGGATCACATGAAGCATCAACACAGAAAGTCAGTTTTTAAAACTGATTTAAAACTATTACAATTGAATCACAAAAAGGGGCATACCATACAAGAAAAGCAACGGTTATAATGCATACGGAATACAGAAAATCCATGCATGAACAACTAGTGCGTTTGCTACATGTTTGTAAATGTCTAGTTTGACAAATTACCGTTTTATTACGCCACTGGATGACATTTTAGACGACAACTAAAGCAATCTAAGTTCATGCTTTTACTCATCTGGGAAAGCGTGTGTGATGAACATAGACCGTTCATTTAAGAAACTTGTATGACTAAACTTTCTCTCTTGACAAACCAGGATTTTCAAAAATTTTGCTAGACGTTAAGATTATAAAGTTTTATCAACTATTACCGTCATCTTGGACTCAAATGTAGCCTCTGTTCTGGAATACTTCACATGAGTTGTAATTCACATTTTACAATGTCTAAATAGATGTGCCAAAAGTTGTCAGATGTGTTAGAGGGAACGCACCACAACGTTTTAACGCAAACACACTTGAAGTCTAACACTACATGCATTCTAAAAGGCTAAAGATACAATTCGAACATAAACTTTATACAGAATGATGTGTGCTCAATTCACAAATACAGCATAAGAAAATTAAATGGCAGTCCTTCTATACCACTGTTTAAATGTTGATATTTTTCCGGTCTGTCTATGAAGTGACTAGAAGATGCATGACAGGCTCAGGCCTCCACATGAAATCAGCGAGTCTAGCTGTCTTGTACGACTGTTACACTTAAAACAAGACTATCGATTAAGTCACACATTACAAGAGGTCACCAGCACACTATTTCGTCTAAATTTATTTGTAATTTAGGCTTTCCAGTACAGCTCAAACAGTAGAGAGTGGTGCTTGCAACATCAAAGTCATGGGTTCGATTCCCAGGGAAAGCAAAAACTGATTAGAATGTCAATGTGTTTCTTGAATGCAATGCATGTCACTATGGATAAAAGCGTCAGATAATTGCATAAATGTTAATGTTGTCCCTCACCAACTGAATGCCATATATAATTAACATATCTTACATTATCACAATTGTAAATATTTGTTTAGCTTAAATTTTGGCATTAGCATCAAAGCGCATGCCAAATGCTAGTGAAGAGATAATCTACAGATTGTTTATATTGAACATTGTTTGTACATCACACTCTGTGTGTATTGCCGTGTGCGAGTGTATGCGTTATCCTTCCTCTTTTTCATACAATCTGGTGTAATTTTTGCAAACTTTAGGTGTTCTCATTGTTCATATACGACAACGTTTCCCTTGAACTGTTTGATTTAATACAATTATAATAAAACCCATCTCCTTCGCTTGAGGCATTTACTCTACATTATTATAATGCCATTGTTTTTAGGTAGTGCTAACATATATTATATCTTTAACCAAACTGTTTATCTGGTTAAAGAACGTGGCACCCATATCACATAACAAAACATATTTTGTATTGTAAAACGTGTAGCGTTTTTACAAATATCAGGCGATAATACCCGCAAAGACATCTTTCTATCAAGCGAGGTGTTTTATGGCTGTTGAATGTGTCACATCCTTGGATGTCTCACACCTACAGGCCCTGCCTATGAATCTACCGTCTAAACAGGCATTAAGATAGTTCTCATCACTACAGTAACAATGGCTTCTCCAAAGACTCCGGAAACACAGACAAGAAGTTCTCTTGAAACAGAAGAAACTCTTCCTTATGCATGGCAGAAAAATCAAAGGATTCGTTTGACCAAGTTTCTTCATGAAGAGGATGGTTTAGTGAAACAGGAATTCTTGATGTCTGGTGATTTATATAGGCGGATTTGTTTTCGACAAGTCATCGCGCACAGTCGAAATCTACTCTATTGAATTTGTTGAAGACCTTACTTCAGAGACACCACGTCTTATTTTGCCTGCTATAGACTGGTTTATATTTTACAATCAAATCTGGAGAGATCTGAATGGGCTTAGCAAAAAAATATGGTGCCTTTTCAAGTGGAATGGTTCCATACCGGACGTGCAGTACAGCGTGTCAAAGCCTTGTGACAACGTGTCCATATCGACCTGCTGGAGTAAGAGCTTACATGAAGAAATTATTATTCGAAATAAGCGCAGCAAAGAGGTCAAAAGGGACATTATGAATCAAAGCAACAATGATTCTGATGATGAACACGACTGGTCTATGACGATCCCTACGATTGCTGCAAAATGGGTTTATCTTTTGAATGGTGCGACTTACCCGTGTTAAACGACATCTTTTCAACCATAGACAAGCTGTTTATTACGAGTTTGTTTTAAGCAATAATCAGTCAGTGTTTAATTATGCGCTTTGATGCTAATGCCAAAATTTAAGCTAAACAAATATTTACAATTGTGATAATGTAAGATATGTTAATTATATATGGCATTCAGTTGGTGAGGGACAACATTAACATTTATGCAATTATCTGACGCTTTTATCCATAGTGACATGCATTGCATTCAAGAAACACATTGACATTCTAATCAGTTTTTGCTTTCCCTGGGAATCGAACCCATGACTTTGATGTTGCAAGCACCACTCTCTACTGTTTGAGCTGTACTGGAAAGCCTAAATTACAAATAAATTTAGACGAAATAGTGTGCTGGTGACCTCTTGTAATGTGTGACTTAATCGATAGTCTTGTTTTAAGTGTAACAGTCGTACAAGACAGCTAGACTCGCTGATTTCATGTGGAGGCCTGAGCCTGTCATGCATCTTCTAGTCACTTCATAGACAGACCGGAAAAATATCAACATTTAAACAGTGGTATAGAAGGACTGCCATTTAATTTTCTTATGCTGTATTTGTGAATTGAGCACACATCATTCTGTATAAAGTTTATGTTCGAATTGTATCTTTAGCCTTTTAGAATGCATGTAGTGTTAGACTTCAAGTGTGTTTGCGTTAAAACGTTGTGGTGCGTTCCCTCTAACACATCTGACAACTTTTGGCACATCTATTTAGACATTGTAAAATGTGAATTACAACTCATGTGAAGTATTCCAGAACAGAGGCTACATTTGAGTCCAAGATGACGGTAATAGTTGATAAAACTTTATAATCTTAACGTCTAGCAAAATTTTTGAAAATCCTGGTTTGTCAAGAGAGAAAGTTTAGTCATACAAGTTTCTTAAATGAACGGTCTATGTTCATCACACACGCTTTCCCAGATGAGTAAAAGCATGAACTTAGATTGCTTTAGTTGTCGTCTAAAATGTCATCCAGTGGCGTAATAAAACGGTCATTTGTCAAACTAGACATTTACAAACATGTAGCAAACGCACTAGTTGTTCATGCATGGATTTTCTGTATTCCGTATGCATTATAACCGTTGCTTTTCTTGTATGGTATGCCCCTTTTTGTGATTCAATTGTAATAGTTTTAAATCAGTTTTAAAAACTGACTTTCTGTGTTGATGCTTCATGTGATCCCACATCATAGATAGGTCTTCATCTAAAACAATACAGTCCAGCAAGAAATGTGAATAGTGTCATCTAAATCTAGTGGTGTAGTACAAGAACAAAACCTTTACAAAGCTAAACTTAGAAACTTTCACAACTGCTTGTGAATGTTTTCTCTGAATTCATTAGAAAATGGCCCTTTCTTGCATGCTGATCTCAGTAAACGGCCCTCTTGAACTACACAGGGGTTTGTGTGTCCATTATACCTGTGTAAAGCTAGTGTTTGAGATGTATCAATACATGCTTCCCGTATGACGTCACAACATCCAGCTGTTGTCCGGTAGCCGCCATTTTTTATGGGAAGAAGAAGACTTGTAAACAGAGAAAAACGTCACTCGACCGAGTTTCCGTACACATAATCGCTATATTTAGCAAATATGGTGATTTCTTGTTGGGTCAAAGGTTGCAGTAATCGGGCCGACGGCAATCAGAAGAGAAGTTTCTACAACATCCCGGCTATTAGGCAATATGAAGGCGAACAGACGATGAAGCTGAGTGAAGAAAGGCGGAGACTGTGGCTGGCGAACATTGGCAGAAAAGATGCCCCGATTAATTATTTTAATTCAAATAAACATTTCTTATTTCGGTCACAGATCTATGCATAACCCATTAAATTTGGCTAGAATGTTTAACCCTTAACTAGATTTTATCACATGGGACAACAATGTAGGGGAGCGCGGGGACAAACGTAACACTTTTTGGTTTTAGCCAAATAATGAACAAAGAAATTTGGTTAGACAAACCATATTTTTATACAAACAACACACAAGCCTCTCCTACAAATGAGCACTGGTTTGATGTTCGTCGGACTTACAGTTTCTGCGCAGTATCACCAAAAGCGCAAGGAGTGAAATGTGACAACTTACCCCGTGAGCGGGGCTCGTTTTAACAGACAGCGGGTTAGTTGTAACACCATGTTATCCAATGCAAGTTCATTCACGTATTTTTATTTCTTAATAAAAGTTTAGTCTTAATGATTATAAGCATAACTTATGAATGGAATATATTTTTTTATTTTACTTATTATATTGTTATGCTTTGAACAAAACAACTACTATAACAAAAAATATTTTCATGCTTTCAAAAGAGTTTGTTCTGTGGTTCTCATCCAAATTTCGCTGGAATTTCTCGAAAGATGGCCAGAAGACGTGTGCAAACAGTGAAAAGCCCGTTAGCACGTCACATTTAAGCCCGTGCAACTATTTAAAAAATCGCTGTTACTTTTTACCCCGCGTTACGTTGTGCCCCGCGCTCCCCTAGATCCAGATCAGCAAATGTGCTGGTTAAATCTGGTTAAATTTCAGCTCTTTATGCACTTACAAAAATTATATTTAGCATGTATTATTGTTAAAATATTTATGTCTGAGGCAATGATTGAAAAAGCTTCTAAAATAAATCTCCATATAATGATATATTTTAATATTACCTTTGCCATTACAAGTTTGTAACCATTACGTTACAAGCTGCAAACATCACAAACCCATCCATTCACAAATTGGTTGTACGCCTCCGATGACTTGTGAGCCCGTAACTGGTCTAGGGTATAAGCACTTTTTGAATATAACAAATAGCAAACAATGTCCAAATCCTTTCTTCTGGGAAGGCATGCATAGTCTGTGGTGAAGAGATCTTTCCCGACTTCGTATGGGTCGAGTCCAATTAAACCGATTTTAACCTCATAACGTGTCCTTTCTTCTTTACTTAATCCATCGATGTATGGCAGTTTTGCCTTCTTCTTACTAATTGTTGCATTTTTCATTCTGCATAACCATTTAAACATCCAAAAACTGGGTAAAATTCGACCCTGTACCGGTACCTGTGAAATGTAAACAGGAACTGTATCCATACAAAATGCCGGCGATTCACCGTCACGCCCACCGGCTCGGTCTACGGGAAGCATGTATAGCCTTACGAGTGTGTGGATCTGTATTGAACAACCTCGAACTTGAATTGAATGTGCAACAGTTGTAAAAAGAGTAAAACAGCCAGACTTACTTTTCACGTTGATGGTTCATACGATTCCAACCTCATAGACGGATAAAAAGTTGCTCTAAAAGAAATATCAATTTAGTCAAACATTAATATAGAAAGGCAATTACTTTATTTGTATTATTATTTTGTACTTTGTTTATGTATATTTTTTGTTTATATATATATATATAATGATTTATTCCTGTATTGTTGATAGCTCTCAAAGAGTTTTAGCCTAAAAACAAAAGCGTGTGATTCTGGTGCAGTTAATGTTTTTTAGTAAATAATTTTAAAATGGCATGAGACTTACAAGTCAAACAGTCAAAATGTATCAAACAGTACTTGTTTGACATGAACAAAGTGATGAGTTCCAGGTGTGAAAATACACACCATGATCGTTTCATGAGAATTGCAAAACAACATGTCATCCTGTGGCTGTTAAACACCTCGGGTGAATAATTCTGAAATGTAGCTTTGTCAAAAGAAAAAGTTTAGTCATACAATTCAAATGTTTTTCTGATATGATCATTATGTCACAAAAACAGAGGATCTAAAGTTTTCAAACAGAGTTTTCCTGTGCAAACGAGTCGTGTTCATTACAGTTTGCTTGCACAGAAACAAGGCTGGTCATCAGGATATTTAAAATATAATAAATAACGACAGCAAAAGTTTTGTTTAAACGTAACAGACAACATGCAGTGCTTTAGTGATGTATACATGTTTAAACAATGGGTGTTTTTATTTTTACTTTGAATTTGGAGTGAAACGTGCTTTTGTTTATTGAAACAAACACACAAACTCAAACAGACACACCCAAACACACACACACACAAGCAGAAACAAACAAACAAATAGACACACACACAAGCAGAAACAAACAAACAAATAGACACACACACACGCACACATACACAAACAAACAAACAAATAGACACACACGCACACATACAAACAAACAGACACACACGCACACATACAAACAAACAGACACACACACACACACACACACATAAACAAACAGACACTCACACACATGCATGCACGCAAACAAAACAGACAAACACAAACAAACAGACATGCATGCACACAAACAAAAAAACAGACACACAAACACACGCAAACAGACAGATACATACAAACAAACAAATACACACACACACACACACACACACACATATGCATGCATGCATGCAAACAAAACAGACAGACACACAAGCAAATAAACAGACACGAAAATACAAACAGACAGACACGTGCACACATCTACACAAAAACAAACAGATACACGCACACCTTTTGGGACAAAAGCAAACAATTTATGCAAAAACTGTGTTCTTGTATAATAACTCTACACAAACCTCATAGTCATATACACGTTAAACAACCCACGGATGTGAAAAATTTAATTATTATTATTAAAACTATTATATCTTTTGCTTGTTCATTGTGCAGTGTATGTGTACAAACACACTGTACACCCTTTACAACTGGAGTATATTAAACAATTGATGGTATAAAGTGTTGTAGAAGTAAAAGGTGATGACATATTCAGTATATTTTTAAAATCATAAACAGATATGCTGTGTTTTGATTTCTAAGTGATCAAATTAGGTATGCTTAAGGATTAAAATAATGTTTTTTTCTTTCTGAAAACATTGCGTTAGCTGTATGCTATACGTTTGTAAACTTATAATGCGCGTGCGGTTTTGCAGATTTGGGTGAGTGAATGAGTGAATGTTTCACTGAGTGGGGCCTCGAAAACTACTTCTATTGAGTAAACATTTTTAAAAACTGTAAGATTAAAAACACTTGGGTAAGATGTCTGTAAAGTAGTTTAGGTAAACTTGTGATTCGTATAACGCATTTGTGAGAAAGTAATTTTACATAACATATTTTCAATAATCTTAATGTACAACAGTCTGATTAATTCTCTAATCAGAGGTTTGTAACAAAACTATCAAATATGCCTACGTTTTCTCTAGTATTAAATAACTAAATGTAAAAACATTAAACTTTTGAGTTTGCAATCTGAAGATAAATCAAAACAGTATAAAAAAATTTTTCCATCACTATGAGATAAGAGCTAAGAGGAACCTGTATTTAATACATGGATTAAAATCTTAAATAGCTTTTGTTTTTGCAGTATAAACGCAAGTTCTGATCGCAGAGGTGTCGACTTACAACATGCTTTTGTTTGTTTTTTGACTCAGTTGAAAACGGATGCAATTAATTTGAAGCATAATAAAGTCTAGTAAAATATATATTTATACTAATTTTCAAGACATTAGATAGTTTGAACAGTTTTTAACCATTTTAAATGTTTAAATCAACATTTTCCATATTACTCAGGTATTTTATAGTGAAGTGAGTGAAGAATGAATAATTTTATTGCAATGTCTTATTTGAACAAGGCATAATTTGTTAAGTCTTTCAGCAGAACTGGTGTGTGCTGCATGACTATTAACAAACAGGCCATCAGACCCTCAACTGCATCACAGTGGGAGATGGATAGTAGAAAAACCAGGGATCGGATGTCTGGGCCCTTATCATTGCTAAAATGCAAACAGAGTCTTTTCTTCTTCTGGTAGGTAAACCACAGTCTCTGCCTTCAGTTTTTAGATCAAACAACACTGATTTTGATGCTGGGTGTTAACAATGTAAAACTTGCTTGGGTTACTTTCCCCACAGACAATCAAAGAAACAATCATGACTCCCAACCGCTTTCCCCCCGCCAGACTGGATGGAGCCAGAAGACAGGAGAGGAGCAGCACCATTTCAATGGCACTCTGGTTAAGATCCATCCATCATCATATATCAAACCATAAAATCATCTGTACCTTTATTTGATTGACACTTTGACTTGCCTGTCTGTGACGCTAAGTTGTAAATCTAACCATAAAAACCTTTGACACCCAGTGAGCAGCCAATCGGGGGCAACAACACACACACATTTAACCCCTAAACACCTGTCTGTCAAACATTCACCGGACAGTTTGAGTGGCAGGTGGACAGCCGGACACAGGGTACAGCCATAAATTACGGCCATAAATCACACCATAAATTAGGCCATAAATCATCTTTGAGACAAGCTGTATTATATAACTACTAGTATGAACTTTTATATCGGATTAAAGGAGAAACATTATGAAACTTCTTTACACTTGAACATTTGCTCTTTCAACATCATAACGATAAGAAACACGGTTAAATAATGTAAAGTTGTCAGTAAATATCAGGCTTTTCTTGTGATTTTGTCGTTTGTCTCGTGATCAGACACTTTTGATGGAAACAAACAACAATAAAATAATGTGCTGATTTATATGAACTAACATTTATTTGAGTAAATCTGTTTATAATGGGCTATTTTGAACTTATTGGTCCTGTTGACTCAATATATATTGAATAAATATTTCTATAATGGTTTCGTTGCTTCATTGAATAATATAATAATATAATTCAGTGTGAGATTTGATTGTTCATAGATTGAGTTTCTTTCACATGGATTTCATATTCAGATTGTGTTTCACTCGACCATCAGCTGATAAACTTCCTTTCAAACGGTTACGAAATTAGTCGTTGAACATGTTCCTAATTATAATGAGTTTGCATTGAACAGTTGAGATCATTTTCTAAATTATGGGCTGTAGTTGAGAAAGTTACCATGACAACAGCAGCATCCTCAGAAACACAGAGGAGCGCTTGAGTAACTACTAACTCTCTCTCTCATTTATTGTTGAGTTTTTCACTGAAACACACATGATCACACACTTCTCTTATTTCAGCTTGAATCAGACTCTTTCTTCATCACTGATTCCTTTTACTGAATAAAAACAGAGCAGCAAATTTTGAGTTCAATGAGGAGTGAGAAATGGAGGGATGGATATTGATTCACTTTTCAAGATTAAATTTTAATTTCAATTTAATATTGATTATTTTTATGGATATATATCACATGTTAATTTTCCCAAAGAATAGAAGAACTATTGTTGTGAATTTTACAGGGAATCCTGTCAGCTGATAAATTAATATTAAAAGTAATTAACAAATGATTTTGTAGTAAAGAGGAAGAGTTTATGTGCCGCTTAAACTGATAATATAGCAATATTTGTAATAAAACTGACAAAATATGGATGAGCTTCATAATAACAGTGTCAATTGAGTGAGAGTTGTGAGTCCAGATAAAAGATGATGAATATATGAATCTGTATGGGATATTTGATATTGCTGTACCAGTTTGTGTGAGTTTCTCCTGTAGAGTTTCCTGCAGTCGAGTCAGAGCTCTCCTCAGAGTCTCCAGACTCTCATCAGTCTTCATACTGATCTCAGGCCAGTTCCTGCTGTTTCTAGAGCTGCTCAGGGATGAGTAAATCTACAGCAGGAGAGAGGAGAAATCCTTCAGCATGGGGAGTGTTATGGTGTCATATACTGCATTATCATTGATCAGAGAGATGTTGACTGACCTGTAGGAGGTGGAGGTGATCTTCAGTGTGTGAGAGCTGCTCCAGCTCAGTGTTTCTCATCTTTAGCTCAGTGATCTCCTGCTCCAGCTCTTCAATCAGCTCTTCCTCCTGTTTCTCTGCTGCTTTCTGCTGCTCCTCCATCATCTCCAGCAGTTCAGTCTGACATCTCTCAATGGAGCGGATGAGATCAGTGAAGAGCTCAACACGAGCTGCTTTCTCCTTCTCTGTGTTTCTCTGCTCAACCAGAACAATCAACTGATGATTAGTGGAGTTTGATAAAGCAAGAATCAGTGTTAATATCACTCATACTTCAGTGTTTAAAGGGGTTTTCAAAGTAACTTCATCCTGCACTGAATGATTCCTCAAATCATGTGTTGTTGAGGAGAAACGTCACATGCTGTTACTCTAAATCAGGGGTCGCCAACCCGAGGCTCTTTGACTGCTCTTTTGCGGCTCTTCAGTCTCCACATGTTCTGTGTTTACAATCGCAATTTATTTTTAACAGAACCTCTCGCGCGATTTAACGAGACTCCTATTGACTGAAAGGAGCTGCTTTCTGAATGAACGGGAAAAATGTGTTTCATTATTGTGTTAAAACAAATATTAAACCAAATCAATTAAGATTGATGATTCTCTCAAAGACAGTCACTTGTCGTCTCCTACTGGTGTATCGATGAAACCAGCAGAAAGAGTCTAAAATCCCAGCACTAAAACACAGACTGACAGTGAACTGAACTAACTGATGAAATAAAAGCTTAAGAAAACTGAATTACAACTCACTTTTCTGATTTCTGCTGAGTGTTTGACGTCTTGAATCTTCTTGATTCTGTCCTGGATCATCTGCTGTGTGTCTCTCTGTGTTTTCATCAGTTGAGTATAGAGAGAAAAACACACATTTATCATGACAGAGATTTACTGTCTTCTAAAGAAACCTTCAATGTTTCCGCAGTTAAATTATTTGTTTCATTAAATGAGAGAAATGTAATTCCTTTAAAAGTAGATTTAATAGTAACTTGTACCTTCTTCTCTTCACTCTCCTCTTCTACAGGAACAGTGTTGTGGTTTTTGTGGTCTGTCACGTCACACATCGGACACACACACGTCTGATCGTCTCTACAGAACAGCTCCAGAGGTCTCTCATGTTTCTGGCATATATATTCCTCCAGATTACTCACAGGATTGATCAGTTTGTGTTTCTTTAAACCTGCCACTCTCAAATGAGGCTCCAGGTGAGTTTCACAGTAAGAGCTCTGACACACCAGACACGACTTCAGCGCTTTCTGCTTTCTTTCCTCACAGACGTCACACACAACATCAGGTTTCTTCAGAACTTCAGGTTTTTTCTCAGGACTTTTCTTTTTATAGTGATCTATAACTTCCCTGAGTGTGTTGTTAATCTTGAGATCAGGTCTGATCTTGAATGTCTCTTTACAATATGGACAGTTGCAGGTCTGGCTGTTGTTCCAGCACTTATTCAGGCAGGTCTTGCAGAAGTTGTGTCCACATGGAGTGCTGACTGGATCAGTGAACACGTCCAGACATATCGAGCACTGAAGCTCCTCAGTCAGTCGACCGCTGGAGGATGACATTTCTGGAGAGAGAAATTATGGGAATGAATGACCATCAATAGTCAAAAATCAAATGTTGTTTGAGAGAATGTGAACATTGAGCAGAGCTTGAATCTGGTAGATACTTTGAAGAAGCTGAAATATGAGATTGCTTTGATTTGTTTAACATTTTTACTCACTAATTCTCACAGGCTTCATTTGTGTTTCAGTTTTTATGACTAAAGTTTGGAAAACTGCCATAATTATCAACAAGAAGGTGTTTTTATGTGTTCTGTATTTTCTTCATAATCTGTATATTCACCTATTAAATAATGTTTCCCATAAGAGGTAAATTAAAGTCCAGCAATAAAATTTTTTTCTATTATGAACTTACTTGGAGGTTGAGTTAAACTCTTTCTCCTGGTCTCTCTTCCTTTTGATGATCTTGATGTCGATTCTGCCATTGCTTTTCCTCTATTTAACCCTTTTCAAGACAAATCACACCAAACTAAACAAGGGAACTGCTGATTAGAAAAGTACAAACAATTAAAGCTCTTTCAAATGTTGTATGTTTTATGACTAAGTGTAATTTTCGTCTTGTTTTATGTCAAGTGACTCTCTCCTGTTCAGCAGGTTTGTCTGCATGTGATACTTCCTCATTCTCTAGTTTTAATATTGTATGAAAAATACCAAACTTTAGACCAAATGTCAGTCAAACAACATTTACAATATAATTCTGATATAATTTGAGTGCAGTAAATAACTAAAGTATTTGAGTATTTGACGTGTTTAAACCTGTAAAAAACTTATTCCAGTTCAACATAAACCTACTAAACCAGAGCACTTCCATTAAAACCAGTTCAGCACGATCTCTCTTATATTTCTATCACTCACCTGTGAGGATCAGATGTGTCCACAAGACTCTTTCAACAGATCAATAAATATTCTGTTGTTTAAAGAGGTTGATCGTTTCAGGCGTCCATAATGTTCTTGATCAAGTTTGTTTCACTCTTTCTCTCTCTGAACTACAGTGACGTCAGAGCTCCTCCTTTATTTCACATTTACTGCAGAAAGTACATGGATTATCCCAGTGATCCCTGCCGATCAGCGCAAAATTTATTATTCGGATCTTTTCATCGGAGTTCACGAAGGAGAGACAGAGAGAGAGACAGAGAGAGAGACAGAGAGAGAGACAGAGAGAGAGACAGAGAGAGAGACAGAGAGACAGAGAGACAGAGAGACAGAGAGAGAGAGAGAGAGAGAGAGAGAGAGAGAGAGAGAGAGAGAGAGAGAGAGAGAGAGAGAGAGAGAGAGAGAGAGAGAGAGAGCAGACGGATGATAATGAGAGAAGGACATCGGCTGAATATTTTAAATAGTTTGTAGAGTAAAATACAGTGTGTTTGTTTAAATATTGGAGTTTTTATCGATTGTGATTGTGCATCACACTGCAAGCAGTTTCCCCCCGTCTCGAGCAGTAGAGAGTGGCGCTTGCAACGCCAAGATTATGGGTTTGATTCCCAGAGAAAGCAAGAACTGATTGGGATGTCAATGTGTTTCTTGAATGTAAACGTCTTTTAATCACATAATGATTGAATATTCTCGACAAACCATGTTTACATTTTAAATGATTTTGTCATTATCATAAAGTTCATTTACATGATTATAATCTGCTGCTCTGACATTACTGATATTCCATATTTATGTGTTATTCACTGTCAGCATTAGACATATTCATCCTGGCTGATGCAGGTAATGCGCATGCGCTCAAAGTTTTTCCATCTTGTTTGATCATGTGCTGCAGGAATGATCACACGCAGAGCTGGTGCACAATGATAGCACACATACAGTAGTTTGCATACTTTATATTGAATACTTATTCCCATTTACTCAAGTATTTAATCGTAGTGATTTGAATATCGAGTTGTGCTTTTCTTTACATGTAAGATGCAATGAACACTTCTCTTTTTATAAAAATAAGATTTTTGTGATCATTATAAAATGTAAAATAACATCTAACACATAATCACGCGCACATACATTCACACGAGTTGCAGAAAGAAAATGAGGAAAGAGTGAAATGATGCAATCAAAAGCTGCTAACAATAAGACATGACCTGAATGAACCATCTGTCACTAATTTCACCCTTCTATCGTCTCTAAAATGTTGGTTGGTTGATTGGCTGGTGATCTGGATTGATGTCTTGGGAGGACAATCAGCTGATTTGTTGGCGGATGAAGGGAAAGTCTTGTGGATAAAGCTGGAAGTTTGACGCTGCTTTACGGCTAAATTTAAATTGGAACTAGAGACTCAACGGGAAAAAAAAAAGTAAAAGAGGGAAATATAAGTGAGAAAGTAGTTAGAAGGCTTGAATGAAACCCATTGTCTGTAGATTGTTTTCTCCCAATCTCTTTTTCTCTGTGTCGTCCTGAGATTTTAACCTGAGGAGACAGTCCAGCCTCCTGGAGAAGTTCTGTAAAATTAGGTTTCGTCTTTGGTTTGGAGTGTAAATGTTTCTCCTCCTTTTTTCCATAATGAAAAAAAAAAATACATTTTACACAGATTTCATTGATGCCATTCTTTTGAGGTATAAAACGGTTTCAAGCTGGTGGGAAACCAGATACATTTTCAGGTAAACCTGCGATATAGCGTCGGTAATTACCTACTAGCACCAGCAGGGGGTAAACCTCTGCTACAGCGTCGGTAATTAGACGGCACCCATTACCATACCGGAAATACTTTAGCAGACAACTTTTTTTATTTAAAGAAATTTAAATCCACAATGGCAGGAAGACTACGAGCGTCAATGACTATTGTACCACCGAACGAAATACAGTAATACCTCGGTTTACGAGCGACTTGGTATACGAGCAATTCGGTGTACGAGCATGGAGGGTCGAATCGGTGTACGAGCATTGTATCAGTGTACGAGAAAAATTCCCCTCACCCATGCGCAGTTTTGTGTGGAAAAAGTCCTAACGCTCAGCATCCTTGTGCGCATTTTTACATGAAATATCCTAATGACAGCCTCTCATAACACAGTCAGGAGGTTCCAACCCCTTTATAACCCCTTAACTCATTCATTGGCTGCATCATTCACCACAGTGATACTTTTATAAGTGATTTACAGAAGTTTTTACCTCATATTCTAAACATTAATCAATTGTGATCGCTATTGTTCACGTAGTGAAATATACATGGTTTTAGCCAAATAATAAACAAAGTAATAGGGTTAGACAAACCATATTTTTATACAAACAACATATAAGCCTCTCCTACAAATGAGCACTGTTTTCATGTTCGTCGGACCTGCCGTTTCTCTGCAGTATCGGCAAAAGCGCAAGGAGTAAAATGTGACTTCTTACCCCGTGAGCGGGGCTCGTTTTAACAGACAGCGGGTTAGTTGTAACACCATGTTATCCAATGCCAGTTCATTCACCTATTTTTATTTGTTTAAAAAAGTTACGTCTTGATGATCATAAGCATAACTTATAAATTAAATATATATATTTTTTCCTTTATTTTTTAGATTTGTTGTGTTTTGAACAATGTAATGACATGAAAAACGTTTTAATAGGTTAATAATGCAAAATATATGATTATTGATGCAACTTGTTCACTGCGGCTTAGTGTTACAACTAACCCCGCGCTGTCTTGTTTACTTCAGGACCGGATAGCAGCCACTATGTGTTTTTCACGTCTTTCAAAATGGTACCATCTTTTAGCCAAGAAGATGGTAATCATAACAATATAAGATTAGACTAACAATCTTTCACACATTCTTTGAAAATCGAAAAACAACTACTATAACAAAAAATATTTACATGCTGCCAAAAGAGTTTTTCCTGTGGTTCTCATCCAAACTTCGATGATATTTCTCGAAAAATGGCCAGAAGACGTGTGCAAACAGTGTGATGAAAAGCCCTTTAGCACTTCACATTTATGCCCATGCAACTATCTAAAAAAAAAAATCACTGTTACTATTTACCCCGAGTTACTTTGTGCCCCGCGCTCCCCTAGTTCTCTCGCGGCTTCCGCAAATTCGTTCTCTCGCGGCTCCCGCGAATTCGTTCGTTCGAGGCTCCCGCGAATTCGTTCGTTCGAGGCTCCCGCGCATTCGTTCTCTCCCGGCTCCCGCAAATTCGTTCTCTCCCGGCTCCCGCGAATTCGTTCTCTCCCGGCTCCCGTGAATTCGTTCTTTCGCGACTCCCATGTTCCACGACTTTAACTCTGGATTATCACTTCGTTTGGTTTCTGCACTATTATAATAAATTCACTCATTTGCTTTCATCCTTGCTTTCCCTGCTCCCCCCTCCTCCCTCCTCTCTCTCCTCCAAGCAGGCTGCTCAAACCTGAAGTGCATTACAGTAAATTGTCAAGTATTTTTAGAGTTTAATTGTCAATTATTAATTAGTATTTATATGAGATCTTAATGGTTACAATTTTAACTGCAATTAATAGGGTAAAACCACAAAAAAAAAACAATTTAAAATGGGCATTTGTGGTCATGTGGAACGAATTAATTGATTTTTAGTGCATTCTTATGGGGACATTTGTTTTGGTGTATGAGCATTTTGGTTTACGAGCTCGCTCTTGGAACGAATTAAACTCGTAAACCGAGGTATTACTGTACTGAGTAAAAACGACATGTTAAATGAAGTGTCAACGCTTTCACCATACTTGCAACAACCTGATTCGGCATTACAGTGGTGTGTAATCTTGAAACTGTGTTAAAAACAGCTTTTTTGGGTGTCTTTTGATGTTATTAAAGCTGTTTTGAGTCTATTTTAATGTTATTACTTACTGACGCTATCCGTTGTTTTCACGTGACGTCATCGAAACTTGCGTACCAGCATATCCACCATTTTGATTCCCTATGTAAGCAACAACAAAGCTTGTATATTCAAAACTTATGCTCACAAATGCCTATCTGTGGAATTTTTGGATGTTCAAATAGGCCAGGAGTAAGTACAGATGTAAGATTTTTTAAACTTCCAAAAGTGATAACTGGACAATGTGAAAGAACACAAATTTTGTCAGAAGAAAGACGACGTGTATGGAAAGCTGCGATCAACAGGGCTGACATTCAGACTGAAGAAAAATGGAATACAACGATCATATGCTCTAAACATTTTGTAGGGGGTAAGTTTAAATGTATTGACAATATTTAATTTGTTTAGAAGCAGCAATTTATACCAAAAGTAAAAATAAATGTGTTACAGTCGACCCAAAATGCCTTCGTTTTTGGTAACTCAATAAACTTAACCTTTAGCAGTATTTGACATTCCTTTACCTTTTGTTTATTGTTATAAATTGGAAACATATTCAACAATTAAAATATATACAAGTTAAATTCAACCAATTTGTCTAACGTCCTTTATATTGAAATTCGATTCAGCAGTTAAAATAACACCTAACGTTATATTTTATATCTCATTTTTAGGCATTAAAGACACAGAGCAGTGATGAAAACACTATTGTTCATGTTAATTCAGTCCATGGAGAGGTTCATGAATGTGAAAGTACAGAGCGTTCTAAAACTGCGGTAACTTGTCCTCATTCCACCGCTTGTATCCATAAACACAACAGAAATCACTTATGTTAATTGTTTTTGATTTACAATCTACAAATATGTAGTATTAGAGTAATAAAGAGTATGATAAGTAAAATTAGTGACGATCGTCAATAAGATATACGAGTTGACACTGACAGTAGGGATTCAAAATGGCGATGCGCAGTGCCTGGTGGGTAACTACGCAGGTTTTGTGACGTCAGTGAAAACAACGGATAGCTGAAGTAGATGTGTAGATGTTCGGTTAAAACTGATGATGAAGAGGTTGCCAGGGCCAACAGAAAAGCGGGTAAACTGACAAAAGTAAACGCAACACAGACCCTGAAGCTCAGAGCTGCCATCTGCTGTTTGCTCCGCCGAAAATGAAAATGATTTTTTTCATGCTGCAGATTTATCTCCCGGGCGGACTGAACTCCCTGGCGGGCCAGATCCGGCCCGCGGGCCGTACGTTTGACACCCCTGTTCTAGGTATTATAAGCTGGTCAGTATTTTGGGATCGCAATAGACGTGAAGGACTATAATGTGTTAAGAGATCGCTCAAGTACTGGGGAGCTAAACCATTTAATGCTTTGTAAGTCATTAGCAAAATTTTAAAATGTATTCGGTGATTAATAGGAAGCCAGTGCAGGTTTGACAGAAATGGGGTAATATGCTCATACTTCCTGGTTCTAGTAAGAACTCGAGCTGCTGCATTTTGGACCAGCTGGAATTTGTTTATTAAGCGTGCAGGGCAACCACCTAGTAGAGCATTACAATAATCTAGCCTTGAACTCATGAACGCACAAACTAACTTTTCCGCATTTGTCTTTGAGAGCATATGTCGCAATTTAGATATATTTTTAAGATGGAAGAATGCCGTTTTACAGATGCTTGAAACGTGGCATTCAAATGAAAGATTGGTATCAAAGAGCACACCCAAGTTTCTAACTGACGACAAAGACTTGACAGAACAGCCATCAAGTGTTAGGCAGTAGTCTAGATTATTATGTGCTGAACTTTTTGGTTTAATAATTAGAATCTCTGTTTTTTCAGAATTAAGCAGTAGAAAGTTATTAGTCATCCAATTTTTTATATCAGTTATGCATTCTGTTAATTTAGTGAATTGGTACGTTTCATCAGGATGAGAAGAAATATAGAGCTGAGTATCATCAGCGTAACAGTGAAAGCTAATGCCATGCTTCCTAATAATTGCACCCAAAGGAAGCATGTACATGGTGAAAAGCAATGGTCCTAGCACTGAACCTTGAGGAACTCCATACTGAACTTGTGATCGATATGACATCTCCTCATTTACTGCTACAAACTGATAACGGTCAGATAAGTACAATTTGAACCAGGCTAATGCAACTCCACTAATACCAACATAGTTTTCAAGTCTATTTAGAAGGATTTTGTGGTCGATTGTATCAAATGCAGAACTAAGGTCCAGTAACACTAACAGAGAGATACAACCACGATCGGATGATAAGAGCAAATCATTTGTAACTCTAATGAGAGCACTCTCAGTACTATGATATGGTCTAAATCCTGACTGGAAATCCTCATAGATGCTGTTTCGTTCTAGAAAGGAACATAGTTGTGAAGATATTGCCTTTTCTAGAATTTTTGACAAACAAGGTAGATTTGATATCGGCCTGTAATTAACTAATTCTGTAGGATCATTTTACATTTACTCATTTAGCAGACGCTTTTGTCCAAAGTGACTTACAATTTGAGGAATATAGAAGCCATTTGTCCAAATGATACAAAAACACATAAGAGCGCTTACAATACAAAGTTTCAAACATTTTGAACACAAGTAGCACAAGCATGGGGAATAGAGAAAAGGATTTTTTTTTTAGAGTTTGTGTGTCATGTTAGGTGTTCATGGAAGAGGTGCATTTTGAGTACTCTTTTAAACTTCGACAGGGAATCTGCATTCCGGATGAGGACAGGGAGGGCGTTCCACCAGCCGGGGGTGGTGAATGAAAATGTTCTTGTGATCGTTCTTTCACCTCTCTGTGATGGAACCACGAGTCGTTCGCTCATTGATCGATCGAAGGTTTCTGGTAGGTGTGTAGAGTTGTACCAATGAATGGAAGTATGAAGGTGCTGAGTTTGTGTAAGTTCTGTATGCAAGAGTCAGTGCTTTGAATTTGATGCGTGCTGAGAGAAGGAGCCAGTGTAGTGAGATGAAGAGTGGTGTGACATGAGTCCTTTTCAAGGATCAAGCTGTGGTTTTTTAATAAGCGGTTTAATTACGGCTAGTTTAAAGGTTTTTGGTACGTATCTAATGACAAAGATGAATTAACAATATTAAGAAGAGGATCTATGATTTCTAGAAGCATCTCTTTCAGTAGCTTAGTTGGTATTGGGTCTAGCATACATGTTGTTGATTTTGATGATTTAACGAGTTTAGATAATTCTTCCTGCCCAATAGCAATGAAGGAGTGGAATTTTTCTTCAGGGACACTAAAATGTACTGTATTTTGTGATATTGTAGTAGACAGTTGCATGGTTATAATTTTCTCTCTAATATTATTAATTTTGTAAGTAAAGAAGTCCATGAAGTCAATACTGCTGTGCTGTTTTAAAGCATCTGGGGTTGAAGCTTTATTTCTTGTTAGTTTAGTCAATGTATCAAATAAATACCTAGGGTTGTATTTGTTTTCTTCTAAGAGGGTAGAAAAGTAAGCAGATCTAGCTGATTTTAAGGCCTTTCTGAATGCAATAAAGCTGTCTTTCCATGAAATGCGAAAAACCTCAAGCATAGTTTTTTTCCAGCTCCGCTCCATTTTTCTGGCTGCTCTCTTGAGGGCCCGGGTGTGCTCGTTGTACCACGGTGTTGGACTATTTTCTTTAATCTTCTTTAAGCGCAACCTAGCAACAGTGTCTAAAGTACTGGAAAAGAGAGAGTTAATAGTTTCTGTTGCAACATTAAGTTCTTCTAGGCTATCTGGGATGTTAAGTAGATGAAATTGATCAGGAAGATTATTTATAAAGCTATCTTTTGTGTTAGGAGTGATAGTTCTACTATATTTATAACTGGGAGTCAGTTTTTCGACTTTGGCTAAGGGTAATCTACATGCAACTAAGTAATGATCTGAAATGTCATCGCTCTGCTACAGAATTTGAACAGTATCAACATTGATCCCATGAGACAATATTAGATCTAAAGTATGATTACGAGAATGAGTGGGTCCTGATACATGTTGTGTAACTCCAGTAGAGTTTAAGATGTCTCTAAATGCCAATCCCAATGCGTCTTTTTCATTATCTACATGGATATTAAAATCACAGACAATTATGACTTTATCTGCAGACATTACTAAGTTTGAGAGAAAATCAGCAAATTCTTTGATAAAGTCTGTATGGTGCCCTGGTGGCCTGTATAGAATAACCAGCACAACAGTTAAACAGGAATTATTACTTGCACTAGTGTAGTGTTGGGAGTTTTGCTGCTGTTCCAGCAAACATTTAAGTGATCTCTCAGAAATACATTTATTTTCATTTTATTTTTGTATTGTTATTAATATATGTTTGTTCATATTTTTGTAGTAATATGGGAAAATTATTCATTTTTGCTTTAAAATTGATATGTTTAAGTTGTTCACTGAGTGACGTCACTACTAATCGACTGATCGCGCCTGCTCTCAGAACAGTCTGTGACTGAAGAGAGACAGGTATGCATCCGGGGAGCTCTGTGATTAAAAAGAGGGGAAATATGTGATCCTAAGTAAATTTGAGATAATATTGATCGTAACAAGTTCCTAGAACTAAAACGAGTAGTTATATGTGTGTTTTCAATGATAAGAGTGTTAAATTTTTCGAGTTATATTCGCGCACGTGTCTGTTTTATGTTGCCGCCGGCGCGGTAAATTAGAGCGCGCGTTTTTCTGTTGAAAAGTTTATTTTTCTACATGTGAGTTCGGTGGATTCTGTTTGTATAAATGTGTATTAGAATTGTAGATTTGTGTAATCTCATGGGATATACTAAATTATGTGTTTACAATCATTTTAGTGTTCGTGTAACAAAGTGAATGGTAGTTGTTCTTAGAGGGCAATGGTTAACATCTCTTTCCATACATTCTCAGCCAGAAGAAAAGAGTGAGTTGTTGCTGAGAGTGTGTGTTGACTGTCCTCTTTGAATAAATTACAGGTATGTAATAGAAAAAACCACTATACGATCCAGGAAAATGTTGATTATTGTAGTAATGTGTAAAGTAGTGTTAATGTGATTTTTGATTTTATTTCTTCTTGTATGTAACTGTGTTTAATGATTAAGAGAGGGAGTTTGGGTTGAATGTAAACTTGTGTATAATGAATGTGAAGTGAATTGTGTAGAGAACAGTCTGTGACTGAAGAGAGACAGCCAGAAGAAAAGAGTGAGTTGTTGCTGAGAGTGTGTGTTGACTGTCCTCTTTGAATAAATTACAGAATCACCCAAAGAGCTTGACGTCAGTGAGTCGTTTGTGGTGCGAAAAAGAAGTCCGCTACAAATTGGTGCCGTGACCCGGATTTCAAGAGATCCGCCATCGCAGATCGCCGGGAGAAACCTTCACTGACTTCAAGGAGAACTCTGAGTAGCAGATAAGCAGTGGAATTCAAACATGGACCGTCACAGTCATACACACACTAGATTACATGAAGAGTTGCAAGATGCAAATGTTGATCATGTGAATGTTACCCCTATGAATGCTGTACCAAGTTTCCCAAGAGTTTCAACTGGGTTTGGGCGAGGGGCTCTATTGAATAGCATGTTAGAACATGACGGTCGAATCTCAATCTAGTTATCAAGCATCAAGACATCAAAGAACCTCCGACATTCAGAGGTGACAAAACAGACAGACACACCATTGGTGAGTGGGAGGAATTGATGCAAACGTATCTGAATAAGAAAGGATTCAGTGTGTCAGAGCAAGGACAGGAGATTTTGGATAGACTGATGGGCCGTGCTAAAGATGTTGTAAGGACGTGCATTCGCAATAACCCTCTGATCAATGTGAGTAGAGATCCACACGTAATCTTCTCAATCCTAAGGCAACATTTTGGGGATGCAATTTCCTCCACGACCCCTTTGAGAGATTTCTATGAGACCCTGCCCAGACGATCAGAAAGTGGTCTAGATTACTGGATTAGACTTAATAAGGCCGTTGACCTTGCTGATGAGTGCCTACGGAGACAGGGAAAAAGAGTTGAAGACCCTAGTCATGAAGTGACAATGATGTTCGTTAGGCACTGTCCAGAACATACCTTGTATGCAGCTTTGCGGAGTAGACCACTGGAGAGTTGGACCGCTAGGGAGGTTCAAGCGTTGATAGACAGCCATCATAGAGATAAACAGTCAGCTAGTGTTGAGAGAGCATTACAAGAGGAAGAAAAGCCCTCTGGTGCCTGGTGTATGACACAGCAGAAAGCTTCTGGCAGCAATCAGTCCGGTGGTATTGATCCAGCTCTTCTTGGTAGAGCGGTGTCTCTCCTAGAACAGATTCTCATCTCACAGAAGGGTCAAGAGCCGAAAGTGGAGCAAGTTAAAGCCTCGTCTAGAGAGTCAAGTGCATATTCAGGCTCCTGTAGAGTTTGTAAGGCCCTTGATCACACAACAAAGGCACACTGCTTTAAAGAAGGACTGTGTTTCACATGCTATGAGACTGGACACAGAGGTTTTGAATGCCCCAAAAGAAAACCAATGAAACGAGAACCAACCAGAGGATCTTCTGATCCTGAGCGGCCTTTAAACTAGAAAGCCCACACTGCGAGGGGAACAGTGTGGGTACCAGCCAACTAAAATCCCCAGGGAATTTAGTTAACGTTCCAACTAAAATCAGTTACAGCCTGACCCAAAATGTAAGCAATGAGTGTGAAGCAAGTAGTTCACACTTCCCTCAAGAAGCAGTCTACACAAAAGTGAATGATGAAGATGATCTTTTTCATGCTACAGCTTTAGTTGAAGGAAAAGTAGAACTTTTGGCCCTTGTAGACAGTGGATCTGTAACATGTACCCTGAGTGAATCAGCTGAGCAAATGCTTCAGGATCACAGTCTCATTTGTGATAATATGAGTAAACCCACAAAGAAAGTGTTAACCGGTTGTGGAGGCATTCAGACAAAGCCAAAGTGTACATATGAACTGAATATAGATTTGCTTGGATGTAAGATGACCGTGAACTTTTTAGTTGTTCCAGGCCAAGAAGATGACATGATAGTGGGCTCCAATGTTTTAAGACACGTGACTCAGCAGGTCAAGAACACAGAGTGGTACTGGGACAAAATCTCACAGCCTGTTAAGGAAAACGGTAATGATCATCTCCTTAGCTTACTCTCCAATGTTGACCGTTGGCATGGCGACAAGATGCCAAAAAGAGTTGGCACTGTACTATTAAGACAGTGTGTGACACTGGAGCCTCAACATGAACATCTTGTTTGGGGAAGGTTGAAAGAGGAAGTCCCTTTGTCTGTCGGGAGTACTGTGATGGTAGAGTCCTCCACTTCCAAGTCTTCACCACGAAACATAATGATTGCTCGTAGTGTGTGTCCATTATGGGCTGATAAGTGGATTCCTGTAAAGGTCATCAATATGTTGGATCGACCTGTAGTGTTACGTCGGAACGCAAAGATTGCTCAGGTGCACCCGTGTCTTGCTCTTGAAGAGTTAGAGCTGACAAACCATGTGAGTTGTGACTCGAGAGAGGTCCTTCAAAATGTTGTTCATGTTCATAAACTTAGCGAAGAAGACAAGATGTTGCAAACAGATTACACAACTGAGTTGCGAGAGCTGGGACTGACACAGATTGATATTGACTCTTGTGAAGTGAATGACTCGTGGAAGAAGAAATTGGCGGACCTCATTATGCAGTATGAGAGCATCTTCTCCCGTGATAAGTTAGATTGTGGAGAAGTCAAGAATATTGTTCACCGGATACACCTGAAAGACGAAAAACCATTCCGACTGCCTTATAGAAGGGTTCCACCGGCACATTACCACAAATTAAGAGAGACCCTGGACGAAATGGAGGCACGAGGTATCATTCGTAAGTCCAACAGTGAGTGGGCCTCGCCTCTAGTCTTGGTTTGGAAACCTTCGGGAGAATTGCGGATATGCACTGACTTCAGGTGGCTTAACCAAAGGACAGAAAAGGACGCATATCCCTTGCCTCACCAAGCTGATGCCCTTGCATCCTTGGGAAATAACTGTTATTTTAGCACCATGGACTTAACATCTGGGTTTTATAATATCCCAATTCATGAGGAAGACCGAAAATACACAGCATGCACAACGCCAGTGGGTCTCTATGAGTACAATCGGATGGCTCAGGGATTATGCAACAGTCCTGCAACATTCTCTCGGATGATGACTGCAATATTCGGAGATCAGAACTACTTGTCCCTCCTTTGCTACTTGGATGACTTGCTGGTGTTCGGAAAGACTGAGAAAGAGGCACTCGACCGCCTTGAGATGGTGTTTTCGCGACTCAGAGAGCATAACCTCAAATTGTCCCAGAAGAAGTGTTACTTCATGAGGAAGACTGTGAAGTTCCTAGGTCACATAGTTTCAGAGAGTGGTATTGCAACAGACCCAACAAAAGTATCAGCAATCAGTGAGTTTAGGGTGGTGGATTTGATGGAGGAGGATGGAAAGACCCCATCACCAGTGAAGATCAGATCTTTCCTTGGAATGGCGAATTACTATTCCCATTTCATAGAGGGCTTCTCGGCATTGGCCAAACCACTGTTTAGATTAACTGCAGGACAGAAGATCGGGAAGAAAGGTGGGAAAGGTGTCTCACGTGTTCCTAAAGCCAAACGCTTGAGCTCTGAAGACTGGACCTCTGAATGTGACCTTGCTGTGGAAAAGATCAAGCAGTCGCTCACTGACACCGTGATTCTAGCACATCCAGATTTTAACAAACCATTCCTCTTGTACACGGACGCATCTATGGACGGACTAGGAGCGGTTCTGAGTCAGATACAGGAAGGAGAGAAAAAGCCCAGACCTGTAGCTTTTGCAAGTAAGACCCTGTCGAAAGCCCAGTCCCGTTATCCAGCTCATAGACTTGAGTTTTATGCTCTAAAGTGGGCAGTTTGTGAAAAGTTCACTCACTGGTTGAAAGGAGCCAGGTTCACAGTGCTAACAGATAACAACCCTTTGACATACATCATGTCTAAGCCTAAGTTAGATGCTTGTGAGCAAAGGTGGGTGTCCAAGCTGGCCCCGTTTGACTTTGACTTGAAATACATACCCGGAACTCAGAACATTCCTGCTGATCTTTTAAGTCGACGTCCCTTTGCCAGGACTCTGGAAGTCTATGAAGCTTTGGAGGATAAGGCTCACGTGACCAGAGAATCATTGCAAGAAGCTCTCCGATTGTCAGTGAATGTACTTCATCAAAATTCTGAGGATAGTGTTCAGAGTGTCCAAGTTGGGAGTTTGAGCCAGATAAGAGGCGAAGGTGTGAAAGCTATCCTTGAGTCCTGTCTGGATTGGGAATCCAGTAGACCAGTACGCGGTGCACAGCTGACCCACTGTGCCAACAGTCTGACGAAGGGAGGAGTGGATACACTTCCGGTCTTTTCAATGAAGGAAGTACGGGAAAAACAGGGAGCTGACCCCGTCATCGCTCGTGCAATATCCTTTGTTTTCAGAGGAAGAAGACCATCCCGAAGGGAGAAGGACAAGGAGTCAGTTCCAGTATTGAGACTCCTAAAGCATTGGGAAAAGTTAGAAGTCAAGGACAGTGTTCTCTACCGCAAGTCGAAGGATAGGATGGGAAAAGCCAGATACCAACTTGTGCTGCCAGATTCTCTGAAAGCCTCCGCCCTTAGAGGTACCCATGATGATGCTGGTCATCAAGGACAAAGCAGAACTCTCCACCTGGTGCGTCAGAGATTCTTCTGGTCTGGTATGGATACGGATGTAAAGAGATATGTCTCTCACTGTAAGCGTTGTGTGGTTGGGAAGACTCTGGAACCTGAGGCTCGAGCACCTCTTGAATCGATCAGAACAAGTTCCCCGCTGGAACTCGTATGTATCGATTTCTGGTCTGCAGAAGGGAGAAATGGAGAAAATGTTGACGTCCTTGTGATAACAGACCACTTTACAAAACTGGCCCATGCGTTTCCTTGCCCTAATCAGACAGCTAAAGTTGTAGCCCAGAAGCTGTGGAATCAGTTTTTCTGTGTATATGGCTTTCCGCAGAGGATACACTCGGATAAAGGAGCCAACTTTGAAAGCAAGTTGATCGCGGAGCTACTGTTGGTGTCTGGTGTCCGTAAGTCCCATACTACTCCCTACCACCCGATGGGGAATGGGCAAACGGAGAGATTTAACCGCACACTTGGAAATATGATTCGCTCCTTACCTCCTCGATCGAAAGAGAGATGGCCTCAAATGATACAGACACTCACATTTTCCTACAACTGTACCACTCATGAAACAATAGGATTTGCACCATTCTATTTGATGTTTGGCAGAGTGCCTAGCCTACCTGTGGATATCATGTTTGGAAGTGCCCTGAGGAATGATGATGTGCAGGGTTATGATGAATATGTGGAGTCTCTTCAGAAGGATCTTAGGGAAGCAGTGAAGATTGCTCAAGGAAACACCACAGGAGCTCAGAAAAGGCAAGCGAAGGAGTACAACAAGAAATCAAAAGGTGTTGAATTGGAAATTGGAGATCGTGTCCTGCTAGTGAATAAGAAGGAGAAAGGAAAAAGGAAGTTGGCAGATGTGTGGGATTCGGTGGTTCATGTGGTGACGTGGAAAGACTCTACGTTACATATCTACAGAGTTGAGGACCCAACCACAAAGAAAAGTAGGGTGGTTCACCGTAATTTCCTACTCCCTGTAAACTTTCTTCCCTTGGAATCAGAAGTTGAGTCTACGAGACCTTCTACAATCTCTGAGACTGGATTAAGTGAAAGGAGAGAGCAAAACCGAAGCTCATTGTCTAGTTCTGAAAGAGGAACAAGGAGCAGTCGGATAGCTGCTTGGATCTTACAAGGTCAGAGTCCTAAACAGTCTCAGCCCAATGGAGTACATTCTGTTCAAGAACATAGCCCTGAGGAAGTCACAGAGATTCATGATCTGGCATCTACAGATCACAGTACAGAAGGGAGCAACTCCACTGAACTGTCAAGTTCTTGTGATACAGATAACACCAATGAAAGTGAGTCTTGTACGGATGATACGAGTGATGTGTCTGGTTCCAGTTCTGACGATGAAGAGATATCTGGAGGATCTGTGAGTAGTTGCCGCGTTCAGGCAGAGACAGATGCCATACAGAGAGAATCGGACTTGGATATTGAGTCAAATCAGAGTCAGAGATCTCAAATTCAGAGTAATAGATCCAGAGCCACTCAGAGAAAAGTCACCAGATCTGTCAAGAAACCTAGTGAGGGAACAGTGAAAACTAGGTCAGGAAGGGTGGTGAAAAGACTACTAGAGTGTATGAGCATGATTGTAGCTGAGCCAGATTGCAGAACCACATTATCAGAATTGTTCAGAATCCTCTCTAGTTTAGTGGGGAGTTAAAGTAATTTAGTAGGTGCACCAAAGAAGAGAAAAAAAAGATGATCTGAGTTGAGTGAAGGTAACTTTAAGAGGGATTGAGAAGTACTTAATTGAGGGATGTATGGTTATATGTATAAGGGCATATTTCTCCCAAGCGAAATGTTTTGCTATTCTTTTGAATGACTAAAGTCTGGGTATCCTTCTTTTTAGGAAAAATGTCTCACCTATGGTCTTAAAGTTTGCTGAAATTTAGGAGGGGAGAGTGTAGTGTTGGGAGTTTTGCTGCTGTTCCAGCAAACATTTAAGTGATCTCTCAGAAATACATTTATTTTCATTTTATTTTTGTATTGTTATTAATATATGTTTGTTCATATTTTTGTAGTAATATGGGAAAATTATTCATTTTTGCTTTAAAATTGATATGTTTAAGTTGTTCACTGAGTGACGTCACTACTAATCGACTGATCGCGCCTGCTCTCAGAACAGTCTGTGACTGAAGAGAGACAGGTATGCATCCGGGGAGCTCTGTGATTAAAAAGAGGGGAAATATGTGATCCTAAGTAAATTTGAGATAATATTGATCGTAACAAGTTCCTAGAACTAAAACGAGTAGTTATATGTGTGTTTTCAATGATAAGAGTGTTAAATTTTTCGAGTTATATTCGCGCACGTGTCTGTTTTATGTTGCCGCCGGCGCGGTAAATTAGAGCGCGCGTTTTTCTGTTGAAAAGTTTATTTTTCTACATGTGAGTTCGGTGGATTCTGTTTGTATAAATGTGTATTAGAATTGTAGATTTGTGTAATCTCATGGGATATACTAAATTATGTGTTTACAATCATTTTAGTGTTCGTGTAACAAAGTGAATGGTAGTTGTTCTTAGAGGGCAATGGTTAACATCTCTTTCCATACATTCTCAGCCAGAAGAAAAGAGTGAGTTGTTGCTGAGAGTGTGTGTTGACTGTCCTCTTTGAATAAATTACAGGTATGTAATAGAAAAAACCACTATACGATCCAGGAAAATGTTGATTATTGTAGTAATGTGTAAAGTAGTGTTAATGTGATTTTTGATTTTATTTCTTCTTGTATGTAACTGTGTTTAATGATTAAGAGAGGGAGTTTGGGTTGAATGTAAACTTGTGTATAATGAATGTGAAGTGAATTGTGTAGAGAACAGTCTGTGACTGAAGAGAGACAGCCAGAAGAAAAGAGTGAGTTGTTGCTGAGAGTGTGTGTTGACTGTCCTCTTTGAATAAATTACAGAATCACCCAAAGAGCTTGACGTCAGTGAGTCGTTTGTGGTGCGAAAAAGAAGTCCGCTACACTAGATAATTTTACATTGAGGACCATCACTTCAAAAGAATTAGATTTCAAATTAGACCTTTGAGCAGTACTGATCGTGCTACTATAAATTACAGCAACACCTCCTCCTTTACCTTTCAGATGAGACTCATGTTTATAACAGTAATCTTGAGGGGTGGACTCATTTAAAGTAATATAATCGTCTGGTTTTAGCCAAGTTTCTGTCAAACACAGCACATCTAGTTTATGATCTGTAATCATATAATTTACAATAAGTGCTTTTGAGGAAAGGGATCGTATATTCAGTAACCCAAGCTTTATCATTTGTTCATTTGTGTTATATCCGTTCTTAGTTGTTTGTAAATCAATTAAATTTTTACCCTTAAACGGTTTTGAGAATGTTTTGTATTTGCTAATATAAAAGAAAGAAATAATTCAACTGTGTGATCGCGTGGCCTTCATCACATGCCATTTAGCCATGGAGCTTTCTCACATTGATCACAACGAATTATTAACAAAAATACAAACTGCAGGTTCATACAAACATATTCAGATATTTACATTAGGTTTAAGAACATTTTGGGACAAAAAAAACGTTTCTATTTGAAGATACAAAACTCGTGTCACACTTTAATGCTGGAGCTTCTGAGTAACCCGCTTCTCTGCATCCGCGATTCCTCGCTCACCGCGAACTGAGCGCAGGCAACCGCAACCGGAAGCTCGCTCTTAAAGGACCCGCGTACAATTAATAATTGAAAACGTACATAACTAAATAAAATAAATTACTACCAAGATAATAAACGAAATGAAATTAAATCATGAAAGAATAAGTTACATAGTTCAAAATAATTATTTATAACAAAAGAGAGTAATTTTGAGTGAAATTAAATCAACATAATACCCGTTACATAAAGCAGCAACAAATGATTCTCATCCTTTGAGTAAAAACACAAACATGTTTGATGCTTTTAAACATTAATTATATGAATCATTATTTTCATCAAGTATTTCATATTAGGGTATATATATAAATTCATTAATTGTGATTGACAGGTGTGATGATCAGTGGATTTGAGTTTTTACCTCCATCATTAATGCACGGGCTAAAATATGGATAGAGTTTCCCAGTGAAAGACTGAGCAGTGAAAGAGTAAATATGAGAGCTGGACTCCACATCATAAAAGGAGACCAAACCCTCCTCATAATCCACAAACACACCGACCCGCTGCGGCTTCACTCTCACACACAGAGAGACAGGAGGAGAAACACCGGCTTTATATTCATTGCCATTCCTCAGACCCACAGCCCATAATCCATGACTGGGACTCGCTTTTATCTGTCCCTTCCTGTTAATGGATTCTCTGGCCACTCCTAAATCCCATTTAGTCTTTCTCTTCACCTGAACCTCAAAATAAAATCTCCCTGAGGAGAATCCCTCCTTTCCCAGAACACAGGGAAAGTAATCAAATCTCTCTGGTTTGTCTGGGAGCTTCTGCTCAACGTCTCCATGTCTCACTTGTTTTCCATCATCAGACAGGATGAGAAATGGATTTGCTGTATCAGGATCCAGAATCACATCCACTGAGAAAACAGAGAATATGAATCTCAGCTGAATCAGATATTTAGTGCTGATGTTTGTAATATGTAATGAGTTGTTAATCACACTGTCGGTCAGTAATGAAGCTGTGAGTGTATGAATGTAATCTAGTGAAGTTCAGACACACACTGTACCTGCAAACTGCTGCTTCCTCTTCAACTCTGTAGAAACTAATGACAATAAAACATCATCAGATCTTTGACATGTTTATGTGTGCAATTATAGACAAGCTTTACGGTTATACAGTAATACCTCGAGATACGAGCGTCTCTACATACGAGTATTCCAAGATACGACTAAGCCTTCCGGCAGATTTTTGCTTCTAGATACGAGTAAATATTCGAGATACAAGCACTTGTACTGACGCCGATGCCGACTCACGTTCACTTCACGCGTTCACTGATTTCTGTACGCGTCACCCTCAAGTAGCTCTCTATTTTGTGCATTATTCTTCATTATAGCGGTGAAATTTATCATTTCTAAGAAAGTGAGTAGTAAGAATGGTAGTGAGAAGTAGAAACGCATGATGACCATGGAAATAAAGCATGGAACTGTGAATAAATGAGCGCTGAGTCATCTAGCAGGCACTTATGATCGCAGTACGTCCACCATATGTAGGCCTACCATAATAAAGCAGAAGGATGTTATCAAGAATGTAAATCTTTCAAAGGACGTGACGATTATATAAATGATGAGATGGAGAGACTTCTGTTGTTGTGGATAAAGGAGAAGCAGATCTCCTTCGATAGATATTTCATTAAAAGCTCCGTGCAAAGTGAGAGTGAAAGTAAGGATAGTCAGGCGAAAAAAGGTAAGAAAAGTGATCAGAAGTAAAGAATATAATCGAAAAAAATCAAAACAATGATATAAAATAGAAAAGTTAAAAAAAAAATACGAAAGTTAAGTTCAGTTATGCTTAGTTCCTGCTATTCCAGAAAAATTCCAGTTTTTACCAAACGAAAAAAGGTTTTAAAAAAAGGTACGAAAAGTGATCGAAAGTAAAGAATACAAATCGAAAAAAATCAAAACAGTAATATAAAATAGAAAGGTAAAAAAAAATTGTAAGCTATGTTAATTTAAGTTATGTTTGTGTAAGGTAAGATACTGGATCAAGTGTCATAACTCCCTCCCTCCCTCCTCCGCACCTACTGCTACTGTCAGTACAAATGTATAATTAAAATCTAATTTTATTTAATATCATAAATGTCTCACACTGTATACATGTACTATAACTGTGTGTGTGTCTATACAAATAAAAACTTTTTTTTTTCCATCGTTATGGATCTGGAACAGATTAATTTGTTTTCTATTATTTCTTATGGGAAAACATGATTCTAGATATGAGCAAATCGAGTTACGAGCTCCGTCCTGGAACGGATTATGCTCGTATCTAGAGGTATTACTGTAATATCATGTTTTATCTGATCAATGTGTGTTTTAGTTCTGCTGTTGGAGCTTCAGGTCTGATATTTCACACACATTCCTCTTTTCATGAAGATCAAATCTGACTCTTAAACACATGATGTTTATTAATTTCTGCTTTTGTGGTTTTGGTGAAACATTTTAAATGATTCTCTGCTAAATTGATTTACTGTTTATAGATGTTTATAGAGTTAATTGAATAGTAATGTTTCTGTTTATGTAATCTTTTTTTTAAACGCTGCGCTTAAATTGGCGAGATCGACCATTGAGAGGATGTATACCGTGAGCTGATTAGCTGATCCTACTTCCCTGATTTTTACCTATCATGGGGGGTTCCGGTCCACATTAACCGTGGTAAACGAAGGATTACTGTATTTGAGGAAACCTGTTTATAATGAGCTATTTTGAACTTATTGGTCCTGTTGACTCAGTTGATTTGAATAAATATTTCTATGATGGCTTCGTTGCTTCATTGAATAATATAATAATATAATTCAGTGTGAGATTTGATTGTTCATAGATTGAGTTTCTTTCACATGGATCTCATATTCAGATTGTGTTTCACTCGACAATCAGCTGCTAATCTTCCCTTTTGAACGGTTATGAAATTAGATGTTGAACATATTATAATGAGTGAGTAAAAATGTTATAATGAACATATTAAATTATAATTTATAATGAGTTTCCATTAAACAGTTGAGATAAGTTTCTAAACTATGGGATGTAGTTGAGAGAGTAGAGTTGCCATGACAACAGCAGCATCGGAAACACAGAGGAGCTCTTGAGTAACTACTAACTCTCTCTTTCTCATTTATTGTTGAATATATATATTATATATTCGTTTTGTTTAATAAAGAAGAAGAGATGATCGCTCACATGTCGCTTGGACTGAGAATTGAGCAATACTTGTAATAAAACTGACAAAATATGGATGAGCTCCATAATAACAGTGTCAATTGAGTGAGAGTTGTCGCCTCAGATAAAAGAGGATGAATATATGAATCTGTACGGTGTATTTGATATTGCTGTACCAGTTTGTGTGAGTTTCTCCTGTAGAGTTTCCTGCAGTCGAGTCAGAGCTCTCCTCAGAGTCTCCAGACTCTCATCAGTCTTCATACTGATCTCAGGCCAGTTCCTGCTGTTTCTAGAGCTGCTCAGGGATGAGTAAATCTACAGCAGGAGAGAGGAGAAATCCTTCAGCATGGGGAGTGTTATGGTGTCATATACTGCATTATCATTGATCAGAGAGATGTTGACTGACCTGTAGGAGGTGGAGGTGATCTTCAGTGTGTGAGAGCTGCTCCAGCTCAGTGTTTCTCATCTTTAGCTCAGTGATCTCCTGCTCCAGCTCTTCAATCAGCTCTTCCTCCTGTTTCTCTGCTGCTTTCTGCTGCTCCTCCATCATCTCCAGCAGTTCAGTCTGACATCTCTCAATGGAGCGGATGAGATCAGTGAAGAGCTCAACACGAGCTGCTTTCTCCTTCTCTGTGTTTCTCTGCTCAACCAGAACAATCAACTGATGATTAGTGGAGTTTGATAAAGCAAGAATCAGTGTTAATATCACTCATACTTCAGTGTTTAAAGGGGTTTTCAAAGTAACTTCATCCTGCACTGAATGATTCCTCAAATCATGTGAGAAACTTCACATGCTGTTACTCTAAGTGATTAAAGCAGGGGTGGGCAAACTATTTGTCTCGCAGGCCACATTGGTTTCTTAAAATTGACAAAGGGGTACCTTTGTACCTGTGCATTTACTTATAGGAAATCCTAGAAAAACCTGTATAAAGTATAGTTTGGTCTTAAATCACTCGACTGGGACACATGAAATTACAACAAAACAATATTAATACAATTTAATCGACAGAAAAACCATAATATGCAATGTGACTGAATCATTTGCCTCTGCTCTAGATTGACAATCACAGGCGTCCAATCACAACTGACCTCTGGAAAAAAGGGAACTAACCAATGACGTTTGATGTTACTATTACAAGAGCAAGCCGCCCCACGACTGACAAAAATAAAAGTGCTCGCGCGAGCAAAAACAGCAGTCGAGAGCGGGCGAATGTTCGCGCGCGCGAGTGATTAAAATGAGCTCGCGGGTACCCGTATTTACGCGCGTAGCTCTGTTTTCCGCTCGCGGATGTAATTTACGCGCGCGCAAACATTAGTTTTGCGCTCTTTCCTTTTCAGCACAGAATTAACGCCATAAAGGGGGGTGTAGAGGGGTTTGCGACACACGCCTACTCTCCAGCACAGCTTCATCGCCACTACCGCTTGCAGCCGCGACAGAGTGACATTACAGGGAAATGTAAAATGAAGGTTTAATACAGGTTCGGCAAGTTCGGCGGGCCGGATTAAAAAGCCCAACGGGCCGTAGTTTGCCCACCCCTGGATTAAAGTAAAAACAAAATTTAAAAAAGCAGGTAATTACAATTAGAATTGCACTTTTATACAGAAATTCACTAAACCCGAATATAATATTCAGTTACTTACATTACAGAAACAATATTGACAGTTACTTTTGGTTTGCCAGAGAAAACAATTCCATTATTACAAACAAAACTACAACAAAATCAACAGTATTGCTGTTTCCATATGTATTGCATTCTTGTGTATTAACAAATATTAAACCAAATCAATTAAGATCAATGTTTCTCTCAACAGTGTTTCATGAAACCAGCAGAAAGAAACTGTAAAATCTCAGCACTAAAACACAGACTGACTGGAACAAACACAGACAAGCGGAGATACAAACTGTAAACTGAAAAAAACCTGGATGTTATAAATACATTTAAGAAATCTGAATTACAAAATAACTCACTTTTCTGATTTCTGCTGAGTGTTTGACGTCTTGAATCTTCTTGATTCTGTCCTGGATCATCTGCTGTGTGTCTCTCTGTGTTTTCATCAGTTGAGTCTATAGAGAGAAAAACACTTATTTAACTTAACACACATTTATCATGACAGAGATTTACTGTCTTCTAAAGAAACCTTCAATGTTTCCACAGTTAAATTTTTTGTTTCATAAAATGAGAAAAATGTACAATAGAACCCCGACGAAAGAAATTAATCTGTTCCTAGGTTTGTTCCTAATTCAATCTTTTCGTATGTCGGTCAGGCTTTTACATGTTAATCGCCTAATCCGTTCCAAGCCTTACAAAATCACCACATTTAGCATCCCAGCTCCATACTTCTCAATTATCTCCCTTTTCAATGCAATGTGACGCATCCTCTTCTTTCTTTTCACTTCAGCAACAACCTTCACATCCATGGTGAGGGATTAGAAAAAGGTTTATGTTAACTAAGCACAATGCTGACCAATAGGAGAGCAGGATTGTAAAAAGTGTTCCCCTTCTTACATGGACTATTCCAGCCATCCCTGTCATTCAGTGCGAAATTGACTATTCAAAATCTTTCCATCTGAGAGAGCTGACGGATGATTAAGGTAAAAGAGATCAGCTGAAGATTGTATATAGTTTGAGTGAAATACAGGGAATTAGTGCCAATCGTTGAAGTTTTATCGATCATGCGTAACCACACATCTATGCACCTTTAATAAATACCAGTTTTGGATTATTCCCTGAGTGAGACATCATTGTTCTGACCGGACAAACTGTAGCCTTCATCCAACCCGAACCAAAATCAGCGCGAATTTATCATGACAGAGATTTACTGTCTTCTAAAGAAACCTTCAATGTTTCCGCAGTTAAATTTTTTTGTTTCATAAAATGAGAGAAATGTAATTCCTTTAAAGGTAGTTTTAATAGTAACTTCTACCTTCTTCTCTTCACTCTCTTCTTCTACAGGAACAGTGTTGTGGTTCTTGTGGTCTGTCACGTCACACATCGGACACACACACGTCTGATCATCTCTACAGAACAGATCCAGAGGTCTCTCATGTTTCTGGCATATATATTCCTCCAGATTACTCACAGGATTGATCAGTTTGTGTTTCTTTAAACCTGCCACTCTCAAATGAGGCTCCAGGTGAGTTTCACAGTAAGAGCTCTGACACACCAGACACGACTTCAGCGCTTTCTGCTTTCTTTCCTCACAGACGTCACACACAACATCAGGTTTTTTCAGAACTTCATGTTTTTTCTCAGTTCTTTTCTCTTTATAGTGATCTACAACTTCTCTGAGTGTGTTGTTAATCTTGAGATCAGGTCTGATCTTGAATGTTTCTTTACAATATGGACAGTTGCAGGTCTGGCTGTTGTTCCAGCACTTATTCAGGCAGGTCTTGCAGAAGTTGTGTCCACATGGAGTGCTGACTGGATCAGTGAACACGTCCAGACATATCGAGCACTGAAGCTCCTCAGTCAGTCGACCGCTGGAGGATGACATCACTGGAGAGAGAAATTATGGGAATGACCATCAATAGTCAAAAGTCAAATGTTGTTTGAGAGAATGTGAACATTGAGCAGAACTTGAATCTGGTGTTTCTACTTTGAAGAAACTGAAATATGAGATTGTTTTGATTTGTTTAACATTTTTACTCACTAATTCTCACAGGCTTTATTTGTGTTGTTTCAGTTTTTATGACTAAAGTTTGGAAAACTGGCATAATTATCAACAAGAAGGTGTTTTTATGTGTTCTGTATATTCTTCATAATCTGCATTTTCACGTATTTAATAATGTTTTCCATAAGAGGTAAATTAAAGTCCAGCAGCAACTAGTTTCTGTTAATAATTTACCTGGACGAAGTGGAGATAAACTCTTTCTCCTGGTCTTTCTTCCTTTTGATGTCGACTCTTCCATTATTCTTCCTCTATTTAACCCTTTTCAAGACAAATCACAACAAACTAAACAAGGAACTGCTGATTAGAAAAGTACAAATAATTTATTTGCTCTTCCAAATAAACTTTTTTAAATGTTTTATGACTAAGTGTAATTTCGTCTTGTTTTATGACTCTCTCTTGTGAGCAGGTGATTTACTTCCTCATTCTCTAGTTTTTATGTAGTGTGAAAAATACCAAACTTTAGACCAAATGTCAGTCAAAAAACATTTACAATATAATTCTTATATAATTTCAGTGCAGTAAACAATTAAAGTATTTGAGTATTTGATGTTTAAACCTGCTTCTGTTCAACTTATTCCAGTTCAACATAAACCTACTAAACCAGAACACTTCCATTAAAACCAGTTCAGCACGATCTCTCTTATATTTCTATCACTCACCTGTGAGGATCAGATGTTCCTGCAAGACTCTTTCAACGGATCAATGAATATTCTGTTCTTTAAAGAGATTGATCGTTTCATGCGTCCATAATGTTTGTTGATCAAGTTAGTTTCACTCTTTCTCTCTCTGAACTACAATGATGTCAGAGCTCCTCCTTTGTAGAAAGTACATGGATTATCCCAGTGATCCCTGCCGATCACAGCAAAATGTGTTATTCTGATCTTTCCATCGGAGTTTGTGGACGAGAGAGAGAGCAGACGGATGATAATGGGAGAAGGACAGCGGCTGAATAATTTGAATAATTTGTAGAGTAAAATATAGTGTGTTAGTTCAAATGTTGGAGTTTTTATCGATTGTGATTGTGCGTCTCACTGCAAGTAGATTTCCAGGGAAAGCAAGAACTGATTCGAATCTCAATTTGTTTCTTGAATGCAATGCAAGTCGCTTTGCATAATGATTGAATATTTTCGACAAACCATGTTTACATTTTAATGTTGTTTATATGATTATATTCTGCTGCTCTGCCATTCCATATTTATGTGTTATTCTCTATCAGCATTAGACATAATCATCCATGCAGAGCTTGTGCACAATTATAGCACACATACAGTAGTTTGCATACTTCATATTGAACAGCTATTCCCATTTACTCAAGCATTTAATCATAGTGATTTGAATATCGTGTTGTGCTTTTATATACGTGTAAGATGCAATGAACACTTCTCTTTTGATCATCCTAACACATAAAATAACATCTAACACAATCACGCGCACATACATTCACATGAGTTGCAGAAAGAAAATGAGGAAAACGTTAACAGTGGAATGATGGAATCAAAAGTTGCTAGCAATATAACATGAATAAACCATCAATCATTAATTGGTTGATTGGGTGGTGGTCTCGTCGTGTCTGGATTGATGTCTTGGGAGGCCAATCAGCTGATTTGTTGGCGGATGAAGGGAAAGTCTTGTGGATAAAGCTGGAAGTTTTACAGCTAAATTTAAGAGGAGATTCAACCGAAAGAAAAAAAGCTAAGTAAAAGAAGGAAATATAAGTGAGAAAGTAGTTAGATGGCTTGAATGAAACCGTTAACCCATTGTCTGTAGTCTGTCTGGTCCCAATCTCTCTTTCTCCCTGTCATCCTGAGATTTTAACCTGAGGAGACGGTCCAGCCCCCTGGAGTTCTGACCAATTAGATTTCGTCTTTGGTTCAGAGTGTAAATGTTTCTCCTCTCATCATAAATTGCACGTTTTATAAGTCAAACAGCTCAAACAGTTTCAAAATAAAGGTTTAAACCAAATATTTAAATAATAAAATAAACAATATTAATTGACTTCTCTGTCAGTTACAGAGGTAGCTTTCCTAACAGCAAGATCACGTGTAGCACCAAAACACAACAGTCAGTTCCCCTACTGGAATACATAGTTCCCATAAGACGTCATCACATACGTCACTGTACGTTCATCAGCCATTCTGTGGGGCAATGCGTGTTTCACTTGAAAACAATTTGCAGTTGCACAATGGTTAATACATGCTGGGTTAAAGATCATACAAACCGTGCAGCACAGCTGGCGGTATGTCCCCTCCGCAAGTAATCCAGCAGACAACATCACTCCGGGAAAGTCTCTCCGTGAGCACTTTTCCTAAAGGATCCCCCCAATCTGTGGCCTGAATGGCCTAGTCCAGAGGAACCAGACAATAACGAAATTCGTAAGACTTATTCTGGTACTTTGATATGCTTCACATCCTCTGATTTCAGTCAGTTTAAGTGTCTCGAGGAGCTAATCGAGTCCACGGCTCTTCAACGAGCTGCCGATGGCAAGCCCACAGCAGTGACTACAGAAGTGATGAAATTAGCGTTTTACAGCAAGAACAGAACGAAAGCTTCCCGTCAGACTTGGAACAGTTAAGAGCCTGTAAACCTCTTGCCCGCAACAGTCGATTAAGAGCACTGGCCCCAGAACTCAACGGAGAGATGAAATTAATCAGAGTCGGCGCACGTTTATGTCATAGTCCCTGCCTTGAACCTGATAACATGCACCCTATAGTGTTGGACCCAAGACACCCCATCACTAAACTTATCATTCAAAGTTATGATTCAAAACTTTGTCATCCAGGTCCTGAGAGGGTGTTCGCTGAACTCTGCCTTAAATACTGGTTTTTCAGGGGCAGAGAAGCCGTCAAGCACCTGCAGTGTGTGGAGAAAAAGACCAGAGGTACCTAAAATGGCAGACCTCCCCCCATCAAGACTGCGTCTTTTCAAGCTTGCCTTTTGCTCCACTAATGTGGACTGCTTTGGTCCCTATACTGTCAGAATGGGCCGACGCAGTGAGAAAAAATGGGGAATAATATTCAAGTGCCTCACAACCAGAGCAGAACACATCGATACACTCCACAGTCTAGAAGCCGATTCCTTCCTTATGGCACTCAGACGGTTCACGGTTAGATGAGGAAACCCCCATGAGCTCTTGTTAGATCAAGGCACAAACTTCAGAGGAGGTGAAAGAGAGTTAAAGGAAGCCTTTAAAGCTCTTGTTCCAGACCTACCGAGACAATTTACCAAACAGCAAATTGAATTCCGTTTCAACCCTCCTAACTCACCACACTTTGGAGGTTGCTGGGAGGGAGAAATTTGCTCTTTAAAAAACGCACTAATGGTCACTCTAGGAACTCAATCAGTGACCTCTGAGGTCCTTCAAATTGTGCTGGTGGAAATTGAGGGAATCTTGAACTCCAAACCACTGGGATATACATCATTCAATATTTCTGAGCTGGTCAGCCGACGTCGATTGCGTCACAGCCGGATCCTTGCAGAACAATTTTAGAGACAATACCTCAAATTCTACCTCCCTGGTCTTCAAAGTCTTTAGAAATGGCAAAATGACACTCCAGACATCAATATTGACATTACGGTGCTGATTATTGATCCTCAGCTACTCAGAGCTTCCTGGCTCATGAGAAAGGTGTTAGAGGTATTTCCGAAAAATCCCACTTCAGGTGGGAGAAAAAAAACTTACACTCGACCAGTTGCACGCATTATATAATTACCTGCCATTCCTGATTAAAGTAATTGTAAACTCCTCAGTTGAATAGAAGCCTTACTTTATTTGTAAATATTTTCCTATTCCTCCTGTCTTTTGTCTTGTGCTTGATTGTTGTTGTTTGTTTCTGATTCAACTCGACCTAGCCCGTTTGTATCTTGTCCGCCTTGTCTAGTCGTGTCGTGTTTTTTAAACTCCAGTGCCGGTTGTTCTTCCTGTTTGTTTTTTGCTGTTGTGCATCTCCCTCTCTCATTTCACCAGGTCCTCTAGCCGCGGCCACCAGCGATCTTGTTCACTGTATCTTCTGTCATCAGACTCTTTTCGACTCGCGTTCGTCGCTGTCTTCAAGCGGGCGCTCAGCTGATTTTTCCTCGCTGCCTATCGCGATCTGCTCTCGTCCCATTTCCGGTTTTCTGGCCGTTGGACTTATTTTTGCATGGGACTTGTTTTCTTTTTGGCCTTTTGACATTTTCTCCTTGTTTAAATAAACTTTCTGTTAGTCCAGAGCTTCCCTGACAGAACGATCAAGCCATTATGGATTCAGCAGGCTCGGACCAAGTCAGAACAGCTGCTGCCCAGCAGGGGGTGCTATTGGGTCAACATGACTCTCAACTGTCAGCAGCCTCCAGGGAGTTTGAATACTTGACTGCTCAACTGGCCGACCTCAATGCCCACTTTGAGGAGCAGCAACGGATCACTGCATCAGCCCGTTCAGAGACTCTAGCGATTCTATCACCACCCTGCAAAGAGCCTCAAGCCAATAACCCTCCACCTTATGATGGAGACCCCAATTCCTGTCGGGCGCTCCTCTCTCAATTCTCACTGGTGTTTGCCCTCCAGCCTCGTCACTACACTACAGAGCAGTCTAAGGTGGTGTATGTTTTACCTTTACTCACGGGAAGGGCCCAAGAATGGGGTACGGCTGTGTATGAGAAACAGGCCCAGTTTGCTCAAGCTTTGAGGATGTCCGTCAAGAGATGATAAAGCTTTTTGACCGGGGGGTCAGGGAGATGAGGCAGATTCCAGGTTGGTGCGGCTTACACAGAGTGGTTGCTCTGTCACAGACTTTTCAATTCAGTTTAAGACCCTGGCGGCAGCTTGCGATTCGAATGAGATCGCAGTCCATGAATTTCCTTTGGATCTTATCACCCTGATTGACTTGGCCCTTCGTGTTGAGGAACGACTCCTACGTTGACGCCAGCGTCGTGCTTCCTGTTCCACCTGGAGAGTGGAGGATACCTTTGTGGTGGTATTTACTCCTACTGCATTTATATTTCCAATCTTCAAGGCTAAAGGATCCTAAAACAGTTGTAATTTTCCTCTCCATATCAAGAACACATTACCCTCTCTATACCTCTAGGTGTGATGTGTCGCCAACACACCATATGTGTTGTAGATTCTACTGAATAGAAAGTAACATTAATGTCACACAATAATCAATAATGTCAAGAAACAAAATATAATCATGGATAAGAATAAAAAGAAAACATATAATTTATAAAATTCCATCACACCTTCCTCCAGACACCTTGGCTCCATCTCAGACCTCTCCACCTGACCCCGAGCCGATGCAACTGGGTCGTTTGTGTCTCACACCCCAGCAGAGGCAACATCGCCTCACACAAGGTCTCTGTTTGTACTGTCGGAAACCAGGACTCTTTGCTATAAAGTGCCCTTTAAAAGACAAGGCCCATCAGTAGACTGGGGAATCCTGGTGGGCGTTTCCCCTTATGTAAACTACCCGCTGTCCTGCACTCTACTACCCGTCACTCTCCATTTTGGTGCCTCTTTCAACTCCTGCTCGGCCCTGGTAGATTCTGGGGCCGAAAGCAACTTCTTGGATATTTCCACTGCTGCTCAGTGGGGTATTCCGGTCATACCCCTACCCGTTTTCATCTCTGTCTGGTCCCTCGATGGTCGGTTTATCTCTTCTATTACCCACACTACCCCTTCCGTAAGTCTTACTGTTTCAGGAAACCACCATGAGATGGTCAAGCTGTACCTTTTTAAATCTCCCAGTACTCCAATAGTTTTGGGGCATCCTTGGTTGGTCCAGCATGGCCTTCATGTTGATTGGTCTGGTATTTCTGTGTTGGCCTGGAGTCAGTCTTGTTTAGTGTCTTGTTTGGGTACTGCATTTTCTTCTGGTTCTGTGTCTCCTGTTTTGCAGGCTGAGGTTGCAGATCTGACTGGTGTTTCCCGCGGAGCGGACCACTTCTCTCCCTCCTCACAGGCCATATGACTCTGCCATTAACCTCCTCCGAGGCACTTCTCCACCCCCAGGGTCATCTTTATTCCCTGTCTGATCCAGAAAGAGTGGCTATGGACAAGTATATCAGTGATGCGCTCAAGGCCAGCCTCCTCCGTCCTTCATCACCGGCAGGTGCAGGATTCTTCTTTGTCAAGAAGAAGGATGGCTCCCTGCAACCCTGTATAGATTATAGGGGTCTTAATGGCATCACAATCAAGAACAGGTATCCCCTACCTCTCATGTCATCTGCCTTTGAATTGTTGCAGGGAGCCATGGTCTTCACCAAGTTAGACCTCCGCAACACTTACCACTTGGTGCGGATTCCTGAGGGAGATGAGTGGAAGACAGCATTCAATACACCCACGGGACACTATGAGTACTTGGTCCGACCTTTTGGTTTGACCAATGCACCAGCTGTCTTCCAGGGCCTGGTTAAGAATTTTCTGACAGACATGACTAATAAGTTAAACAAGCACTATATCGATGTTTGTCACTTCCATCAAATTTGCTCTACATAACCGTTTCATCATTTCTTTTTTTTTACATAATTCATAACATTCAACTATGTCATGGAGAGAATCTTGCTGAGCAAATGAATGTAGTTAAACTAACATGTCTAGAGCTAACATTCAGCTGAACGGCACAGACATTCGAAAGAAACTTGAACTCTAAGGTTTTAAGTTTTGTTACGGCATATGATCTACTTTGGACTTTATATCGATATAGTCAAATTCCAGACTTTGCTCTTCATCTCAGGTGAACAGAGTCACTCACTCTCAGCGGTGCTCAGAGAATCAGGGCTCACGTGTGTGAAACTGATCTGAGAACAGCCTCCGCTGAGGATCTGCTGAATCAGAGCAGGACTGAGCCACGTGAACTGATCTCTGGTCAGCGATGACGAGTTCAGCTGGTAGTTGAAGTTTTTATTGCATGAATAATAAGTATGAAAATATAATTCAACTGTATGATTATACACCATTATTTGTATCTGTATGATGGTTTTCAGCTGAGAAACTCATGTCTGCAAAAGACAGGATGCACATCTCTCGCAAAAACTCAGGGCTCTGAGTGTTGTACTCTATGTATGGTTCTAGTTGTTGAATGTCTAATATGATTACAGAGTATTGAGCTCAGGCCAAAATACAATGCATAGAGAGAGAAAACTGTCACATGAGATGTGTTAAACGTCTAGAATTTAGAGTATATAATGGGGGATTTCTTTGTGTCTGGCTTCAAAAAGACCTTACAGAAGTGTTGTTTTTATAAAGAGAAAAAGTACAACATCAAATCCACAACAGTAGATCCTCAACAGCTCTTCAGCGCTGAAACATCTGCAGGAGAAACAGACAGAAACCATTTGAGACATGTTACATATTTCTATGCACATATTATTAAACTAGATTATTTGGCTTCAGCTTCATTTATTGCTCTGATTAGCATGCATGCATTAGTCTGTAATGTTCCCTTATTAGTTGCCAAAGGATTCATTACATTTAAAAAAAATTCCATATATGATGTTTTATTAACAAAGTTCGGGAGGAGCACGTTCAAATGATTAACACAATCAACACGTCATCAGCAATTACACCTCATCCTATCAGCAGGAGAGGAAGCATGTATATATAGAGATGTTTGGCTCACCTACAGCTCTTTGACTTTTTTCGGCAGCTCGACAGTTTACGGCATTGAGGCTCCGCCTCCTGGTCACAATACACCCGAAATCGAGCTCCACTCGTCAGATGGATTCTCTACGAAAATCTCCGGACCCAGTAGCGATCCTCATCCGCCTAACACCATGCTAGCTATATTATATCACCCTCAGCAATACATCACGGGTGCCAGACCAAACAAACGGGTCCCAAGCAACAACAAGCAAACGCACAGTAAGACGCGAGGCCTGTTCTCGCCACCAAGCAAACATCTGTATCCAGCAGCTCTACATCGGCCCCTTTTAATCGCTCCTGCCATTGAGAAAGGATAATAAAGCCGGTCGAGCTGCAAGACCCTCAGGCAATGCCGCTTTCTTCCTGCTAGCCAGGCCGCCGCCGCCGCGAGCCTCAGCAGACCGCGCTGCAGTTTCAGCTCACACTCTCTCTGTCCGTCAGCTCACACAACAAGAGCAGCTGTAATCCTTCCCGGCGCTTTTTATTTCAGCATCGCTAAATCGCGAGCAGTCTGTGCCATCTCAATGCTTCTGTTCCGGGGAACCCACGTCTGAAATGTGATTGTTTTAAAGTAACGCGCGCTTCCTCGCAGCTCAAGCAGTAGCGCGCACCGAAGTCAGATCGCATGCAGTACAGCCCGATCGCACGCGCCGCTTCAGATCGCGCTCATTACAGTCGATCGCGCGCTCAGCCGCCCACACAAGAATCAAGTACTTGTTGCCAACGCTGCCTTGATGTTTCAACTTTCACGAGTTCACACTTACGAATGATTCAGGAGCAATGGATGGTAAGCGTATTTGGCGAGCTGTCCGAGGAGAGGGCTCTGAGCTCGGTATTAGCCCGAACCTGGAGCACTCCCCCCGTATCCTGACTTTGATAGGAACAATTAAGTGTGAGGAGTTGGGGTGGTGGAGGGATGCCGAAAAATGTCAAAGAGCTGTAGGTGAGTCAAACGTGTCTATATATACGTACTTCCTCTCCTGCTGATAGGATGAGGAGTAATTGCTGATGACGTGTTGATTGTATTAATCATTTGAACGTGCTCCTCCCGAACTTTGTTAATAAAACATCATTTCACGAGTTCACACTTACGAATGATTCAGGAGCAATGGATGGTAAGCGTATTTGGCGAGCTGTCCGAGGAGAGGGCTCCGAGCTCGGTATTAGCCCGAACCTGGAGCACTCCCCCAAAAATTGCAACCTAGTCGGACAGCCGCTAAAGATTTTGATGACCCCCCAAAGAATTGCGAAGTTATGGCTGAGGGGGGGGGGAATGTGAGTTCGGGAGGGCAGATAAATGGATTTAGAAGCTTGCTCCCGCGGGAGCGTCACTGCTGCGGCAGTGGAAGTTAGAAGCTTGCTCCTGCGGGAGCGTCACTGCTGCGGCAGTGGAAGTTAGAAGCTTACTCCTGCGGGAGCGTCACTGCTGCGGCAGTGGAAGTTAGAGAGAGCTGGAAGATAGAGAGAGCTTGCTCCTGCGGGAGCGTCACTGCTGCGGCAGTGGAAGTTAGAGAGAGCTGGAAGATAGAGAGAGCTTACTCCTGCGGGAGCGTCACTGCTGCGGCAGTGGAAATTAGAGAGAGCTGGAAGATAGAGAGAGCTTGCTCCTGCGGGAGCGTCACTGCTGCGGCAGTGGAAGTTAGAGAGAGCTGGAAGATAGAGAGAGCTTACTCCTGCGGGAGCGTCACTGCTGCGGCAGTGGGAGTTAGAGAGAGCTGGAAGATAGAGAGAGCTTGCTCCTGCGGGAGCGTCACTGCTGCGGCAGTGGAAATTAGAGAGAGCTGGAAGATAGAGAGAGCTTGCTCCTGCGGGAGCGTCACTGCTGCGGCAGTGGAAGTTAGAGAGAGCTGGAAGATAGAGAGAGCTTACTCCTGCGGGAGCGTCACTGCTGCGGCAGTGGGAGTTAGAGAGAGCTGGAAGATAGAGAGAGCTTGCTCCTGCGGGAGCGTCACTGCTGCGGCAGTGGAAGTTAGAGAGAGCTGGAAGATAGAGAGAGCTTACTCCTGCGGGAGCGACACTGCTGCGGCAGTGGGAGTTCTGTGCAGTGTTTCAGTTTCAGTTTTCAGTTTCAATTTCAGGAGTCTTGCAATCTCTCTGGTTACAGACGTCTAAATACACTCGAGAAATCACAAAATCAGTATGGTTTGTAAAAGCATAAGTAAAACCTTTCAATTATACATTGACAGTTGAATTTATATCAGATGCATGTTGCATATTTAATTTCAAAACAAACTTACCTGTTGGAGATCGGAATGTCAAAGTTTATGAAAGTTCACAAACTTATTGGCTTTGAATAAACCCTGAGCAGGGGTTCATCCAAATATCATAGACTTATAAAGCTTATCATAGACTTAAAGGGAGTCTTGAAATTACTTTGGTTACAGACGTCTAAATACACTCAAGAAATAACAAAATCAGTATGGTTTGTAAAGCATGAGTAAAACCTTTCAATTATAAATAGACAGTTGAATTTATATCAGATGCAATTAGAAGCTGGCTCCTGGGGGAGCGTCACTGCTGCGGCGGTGGAAGTTAGAGATAGCTTGCTCCTGCGGGAGCGTCACTGCTGCGGCGGTGGAAGTTAGAGATAGCTTGCTCCTGTGGCAGTGTCGGTGCTGCGGCAATGGAAGCAATGGCCATGAAGTTGTAAGTGGGGAGGAGCTGATGCTTAACAGAAGACCTTGTTTGAATGTGCGATCAGTTTGGTCTGATGTGGCTCTTGAAAGCTTCTGGAGACCAGCGGCGCAATGCTTGTATTACTGTTGGGAAAAGGCCTTGCACAGCCGTGGTTGCTGCACCTGTGCGAAATGAATGGCTGGATAAATGGTCTGTTGGGAATCCGGTTTGGGGTAGCGTAGCTTTAAGAAGTTTGGAACCGGAACTTGTAATGGGGTGGAATCGTCTATAGAGAGTGGGACGGATGGGAGTTTAGCCTGCGAGTTTCTGAAATGAAAGTAGGCTGAGTGGATGTGATGGTGCGTTATGAGCATCTGAGGTAACCAAGCCAGTGTGAACATGGCTTCACTGCTGCGGCAGTGGGAAAATTCCCCCTTGGCTGACTCCTGCGGGAGTGTGGGGGAACATCATTGCTGCGGCAATGGGGGCAGCGGTGGAATCATTTCTATTTGAACTGAGCTCATGCGGGAGTGAGGAGGAGCATCACTACTGCGGAAAAGAAGAACTTCCTCTGAACTAATCGCGTGTTGGATGATGGAGATTGTCCATTTCCTCGACTTCTGTTGACTCTTGAGGCGGTGAAAGCCTTTTCTGGAGAGACTGATTTGATCGAATGTAACTCCTGAAGCTTCCGCAGACCTGCGGCCCAGTGCTTAGATCTGCTGGTTTTGGGACACGACATGTGGTGGGGTGATTTAAGTCTTCAGTGAAGAGTGGGTCGGATGGGAGTTTGGCCTGCTCTCTTAAATAAAGGTTGGCAACGAAGGATTGTTGCTGTCGGAGTAAGAAAGCCTTACAGTTTGGTCTCTCTTACTTTCATTGTGCAGCACTGACGAGTCAGAATATGGATGGATTTGGCTTGAGGTTGGATGATGGAATCAGAGGAACTGGAATCTATATGGCTCGACCATGGCGTTGAGTGGTCGGACGACATTTGGGTAGAATCTTTGGCGGAAGAGTAGGGATACGGATTTCCAACATGATTGGTTGTCTGGTGTCTGAGCTGGTGGGTTGCGTTCTTGATATGCCTTTGATGAGCAGGGGATTAGGTTTCGGCAGTGAGATGTAGATTTCACCTAGGTAACCCATGGTGAATCTGGCTTGGAAGTTCTTGGTGTTAATGGAATGCACTACGAGGCGGTGGCAGTGGGTAGATACCATGTGGAGCAGACCACATGTGGAGTGGAAAGTCTTGAACTTTTCCACTCCACATGTAATCCTCCGAGGGAGTGGTTTGAAGCGAAAGCTTGAAGAATGAACATTTAGCGTCGATAAATATCAACTCTGAATATTGATGTACTGGTTGGGAATAGGGCCACCTCTGGTGGCAGCAGCCTTAAGTTCAGTTGGGATTTGCGTTCAACTGTTGTTGGCGGCAGAGGTGGTTCTAAGCGGCAGTGTTTGTGGAATGGCATAGCAGAGAACGGGATGAAAGGAGAATTAGCATGGTGGAGAGAATTAGGTGGGAAAGGCCAGGGGCGAAGCCACTTGCGGAGGCAGCCTCACGCTAGGATCGGAAGGCCGGGCTGCAGGCCTAACATAGGGGAAAAGTTAGGTACGTGCTGCCGTTGCTAACCCTGCACCGCTGGCGGAGGCAAGCTCGCACTTAAAGGGCGGCGTTTGTCGCTAGATGCTGGCATGTGAGGTGCAGTGCTGGAAAACTGCAGTGTGCTGCTGCGTCTTAACGCTTGGAAATCTGGTTTGCAAGGGAGAGATATGAAGATTTAAGGAACGTACGTTTGAGGCATTTTGGAGGTAGAGTTGATTTGGAGATGGTACGGCTGACTGAAGCGAGACCTATTCTAGTTGATTTGCTTTGGTCGTCCTCCTTTACTATTGATACGAGTGCTGAGGTGTCGTAGGAAGTTGGGCAAGAAGGTGGATGTCTTGATGGTGGAGGTGAAGGCAAGCCTCGGCGTCATAGGGTGCGACAACGGAGCGGAAGAGCTGGCGACCGCGTGGTGTTGTTGGAGGCTCGGTTGCAGTGTTTGTTGAGTGCAAGAGCTCCTTTCGACAGTGGGATACAATGAAGGAACTTGGGAGGGAGAGTTTATCGTGAAACTGGTACATCTCAATCTTGGACAGGGGTGGCCAACCTGTTCAGCATAATGAGCCTCAAAATAAAGCTCGTGGCTGCGGAGCCGCATGAAAGACTGTTAGATTCGCATTGTTGATGGGGTTTTGACATTAGAAAGGTCTCGCACGTATATCACACATTTAATATGTTTATAAATAAATTCTTTAATACTTTTTACATATGGCAACCCACGAGCTATGCAAGCATGCAGAGACAATGCGTCTGTGGATAATATATGCGGGAAAAAGGGTATATCATCTCATTGACGGTGACAAGAAGTATAAAAGTAAGCAGCGGCTTGGTAATGTAGTGATCGGTTGGAAAACGTCTCCGGTTACTATCGTAACCTCTGTAATGTTATCGTATTCCGTTTAGAGAAGTATGAAGGAAATGCTATTTAAGATATTTATACCGTCTGGCAGCCAGATCTGCATCGCGCTACGATTGGCCGGTTGTCAACTGCTGTTATCCATAAAGTTTCAGAAATGACGTGAAGGGGAGGAGTTCCCGAATGCATTTCATTAAACATCTCGTTCCTACTCTCGAAAGGGAACGCGCTTCTGCGCGCCTCTATTTGAATTCGGTAAAAGCATCATGTCCACGTGAGCGGCGGCTGATCTTGGCAGGATACATGTAAATTTATGTTTTTGTAGACAAAAGGTCTCAGCGGGCCGGATGAGAGCTGCGAAAGCAGTCAAAGAGCCGCATGCGGGTTGGCTGCCCCTGTTCTTGGACAATGTGGCGAAAGGCGGGGCATCACATGATCGCCTGCTAGATTTTGAACACATTGGCTGGCGCTGAGCCAGAGAAAGCGCTCAAAGCTTGTTGCTGTTCAGTGTTTCAATCACTTGAATTATTTTGGTTACAGACGTCTATCGACTTATACAGCTGCTCGTGATTTAGCGATGCAAAATAAAAGCGCCGGGAAGGATTACAGCTGCTCTTGTTTGTGAGCTGACGGACTGAGAGAGTGTGAGCTGAAACTGCAGCGCGGTCTGCTGAGGCTCGCGGCAGCGGCGGCGGCCTGGCTAGCAGGAAGAAAGCGGCATTGCCTGAGAGTCGAGCTTGTAGCTCGACCAGCTTTATCGTCCTTTCTCAATGGCAGGAGCGATTAAAGCCGATGTAGAGCTGCTGGATACGGATGTTTACTTGGTGGCGAGTACAGGCCTCAAGTCTTACTGTGCGTTGCTTGTTGTTGCTTAGGACCCGTTTGTTTGGTCTGGCACCCGTGATGTATTGCTGAGGGTGATATAATATAGTTAGCATAGTGTTGAGCGGATGGGGATCGCTACTGGGTCCGGAGGTTTTCGTGGAGAATCCATCTGACGAGTGGAGCTCGATTTCGGGTGTATAGCGACCAGAAGGCGGAGCCACAATGCCGTAAACTGTCGAGCTGCCGAAAAATGTCAAAGAGCTGTAGGTGAGTCAAACGTGTCTATATATACGTACTTCCTCTCCTGCTGATAGGATGAGGAGTAATTGCTGATGACGTGTTGATTGTATTAATCATTTGAACGTGCTCCTCCCGAACTTTGTTAATAAAACATCATTAATCGGCTATTAAGTGGACTCACTGGAAAGAAATCATATGCACTTCCTATTTCAAAGTAATTCTCTGCCTTCACTGTTTTCAATCCTTTAAGTCTATGATAAGCTTATAAGTCTATGATATTTGGATGAACCTCTTATTCAGGGTTTATTCAAAGCCAATAAGTTGTGAACTTCCATAAATCTTGATATTCCGAATTCCATCAGGTAAGTTAGTTTTGAAATTAAATATGCAACATGCATCTGTTATAAATAAGTTCTGATATAAAAAATTCAACTGTTAATTTTATAATTGAAAGGTTTTACTTATGGAGATCAATGTATTTTACAAACCATATTGATTTTGTTATTTCTTGCGCGTATTTAGACGTCTGTAACCAAAATAATTTCAAGAGATTGAAAACACTGAACAGTAACAAGCGTTGAGCGCTTTCTTTGGCTCAGCGCCAGCCAATGTGTTCAAATTTAGCAGGCGATCATGTGATGCCCCGCTTTTCGCCACATTGTCCAAGATTGAGATGTACCAGTTTCACGATAAACTCTTCCTCTCTCAAGTTCCTTCACTGTATCCCACTGATGAAAGGAGCTTGCACTCAACAAACACGGCAACCGAGCCTCCAACAACACCACGCGGTCATCAGCTCTTCCGCCCCGTTGTCGCACCCTATGATCTCCAGCACTGCACCTCACTTGCCAGCATCTAGCGACAAACGCCGCCCTTTAAGTGCGAGCTTGCCTCCGCCAGCGGTGCAGGCTCAGCAACGGCAGCACGTACCTAACCTTTCCCCTATGTTTTGGCCCGCAGCCCTGCCTTCCGGTGCTAGCGTGAGGCTGCCTCCGCTAGCGGCACAGGCCCCGACAATGTCCTATCTTCCCTTTCTACCTTTTCTGTCTCTCTCCGGGCTCCAGGTGTCAACCCAAGCGTGAGGCTGCCTCCGTAAGTGGCTTCGCCCCTGGCTTTTTTCCACCTAATTCTCTCCACCATGCTAATTCTCCTTTCATCCTGTTCTCTGCTATGCTCATGCCATTCCACAAACACTGCTGCTTGGAACTAGCTCTGTCGCCAACATCAGTTGAACACAAATCCTAACTGAAGTTAAGGCTGCTGCCACCAGACGTGGACCTATTCCCAACCAGTATATCAATATTCAGAGTTGATATTTATCGACGCCTCTAAATGTCCATTCTTCAAGCTTTCGCTTCAAACCACTCCCTCGGAAGATTACATGTGGAGTGGAAAAGTTCAAGACTTTCCACTCCACATGCGGTCTGCTCCACATGGTCTCTACCCACTACCACCGATTCGTATTGCATTCCAATAACACCAAGAACTTCCAAGCCAGCTTCACCATGGGTTACCTAGGTGAAATCTACTTCTCACTGCCGAAACCTAATCCTCTGCTCATCAAAGGTATATCAAGAACGCATCCCACCAGCTCAGACTCCAGACAACCAATCATGTTGGAAATCCGTATCCCTACTCTCCGCCAAGGATTCTACCCAAATGTCGTCCGACCACTCAACGCCATGGTCGAGCCATATAGATTCCAGTTCCTCTGATTCCATCGCATCAAACCTTAATCCAAATCCATCCATATTCTGACTCGTCAGCGCTGCACAACGAACGTAAGAGAGACCAAACCATAAGGCTTTTCTTACTCCAACAGCAACAATCCTTCGTAGCCAACCTTTATTTAAGAGATCAGGCCAAACTCCCATCCGACCCACTCTTCACATCGGAAGCTTCAGGAGTTAAATTCGATCAAATCAGTCTCTCCAGAAATGGCTTTCACCGCCACAAGAGACAACAGAAGTCGAGGAAATAGACAATCTCCATCATCCAACACGCGATTAGTTCAGAGGAAGTTCTCCATTTCCGCAGTAGTGATGCACCTCCACACTCCCGCATGAGCTCAGTTCAAATGGAAATTATTCCACTGCCGCCTCCATTGCCACAGCAATGATGTTCCCCCACACTCCCGCAGGAGTCAGCCAAGGGGGAATTTTCCCACTGCCGCAGCAGTGAAGCCATGTTCATACTAGCTTGGTTTCCTCAGATGCTCATAACTCTCCATCACATCCACTCAGCCTACTTTCATTTCAGAAACTCGCAGGCTAAACTCCCATCCGTCCCACTCTCTATAGACGATTCCACCCCATTACAAGTTCTGGTTCCAAACTTCTTAAAGCTACGCTACCCCAAACCGGATTCCCAACAGATCATTCATCCAGTCATTCATTTCGCATAGGTGCAGCAACCACGGCTGCGCAAAGGCCTTTCCCAACAGTAAATACAAGCATTGCGCCGCTGGCCTCCAGAAGCTTTCAAGAGCCACATCAGACCAAACAGATCGCACATCAAACAAGGTCTTCTGTTAAGCATCAGCTCCTCCCCACTTACAACTTCATGGCCACTGCTTTCCATTGCCGCAGCACTGACACTCCTGCAGGAGCCAGGTCTCTCAATCCTCCACTGCCACAGCAGCAATGCTCAGCCAGTTCTCTCTAATTATCCACTGCCGCAGAAGTGACACTCCCGCAGGAGCCAGCCAAGGGGAAATTTCGGTTTCCTCTGATGCTCATAACTCACCATTACTTCCAGCTCTAACCCAAATCCGCCACTGCCGCAGCAGTGACGCTCCCGCAGGAGCAAGCTTCTAATTTCCACTGCCGCAGCAGTGACGCTCCCGCAGGAGCAAGCTCTCTCTAACTTCCACTGCCGCAGCAGTGACGCTCCCGCAGGAGCAAGCTCTCTCTAACTTCCACTGCCGCAGCAGTGACGCTCCCGCAGGAGCAAGCTCTCTCTAACTTCCACTGCCGCAGCAGTGACGCTCCCGCAGGAGCAAGCTCTCTCTAACTTCCACTGACGCAGCAGTGACGCTCCCGCAGGAGCAAGCTCTCTCTACCTTCCACTGCCGCAGCAGTGACGCTCCCGCAGGAGCAAGCTATCTCTAACTCCCACTGCCGCAGCAGTGACGCTCCCGCAGGAGCAAGCTCTCTCTACCTTCCACTGCCGCAGCAGTGACGCTCCCGCAGGAGCAAGCTATCTCTAACTCCCACTGCCGCAGCAGTGACGCTCCTGCAGGAGCAAGCTCTCTCTACCTTCCAATGCCGCAGCAGTGACGCTCCCGCAGGAGCAAGCTTCTAATTCCACTGCCGCAGCAGTGACGCTCCCGCAGGAGCAAGCTCTCTCTAAACCTCCACTGCCGCAGCAGTGACGCTCCCGCAGGAGCAAGCTCTCTCTATCTTCAACTGCCGCAGCAGTGACGCTCCCGCAGGAGCAAGCTCTCTCTATCTCCAACTGCCGCAGCAGTGACGCTCCCGCAGGAGCAAGCTTCTAATTCCACTGCCGCAGCAGTGACGCTCCCGCAGGAGCAAGCTTCTAAAATCCACTGCCGCAGCAGTGACGCTCCCGCAGGAGCAAGCTTCTAAATTCCACTGCCGCAGCAGTGACGCTCCCGCAGGAGCAAGCTTCTAAATTCCACTGCCGCAGCAGTGACGCTCCCGCAGGAGCAAGCTTCTAATTCCACTGCCGCAGCAGTGACGCTCCCGCAGGAGCAAGCTTCTAAATTCCACTGCCGCAGCAGTGACGCTCCCGCAGGAGCAAGCTTCTAAATTTCCACTGCCGCAGCAGTGACGCTCCCGCAGGAGCAAGCCCTAAATTCCACTGCCGCAGCAGTGACGCTCCCGCAGGAGCAAGCTTCTAATTCCACTGCCGCAGCAGTGACGCTCCCGCAGGAGCAAGCTCTAAATTCCACTGCCGCAGCAGTGACGCTCCCGCAGGAGCAAGCTTCTAAATTCCACTGCCGCAGCAGTGACGCTCCCGCAGGAGCAAGCTCTAAATTCCACTGCCGCAGCAGTGACGCTCCCGCAGGAGCAAGCTTCTAACTCCACTGCCGCAGCAGTGACGCTCCCGCAGGAGCAAGCTTTCTAACTCCACTGCCGCAGCAGTGAAGCTCCCGCAGGAGTTCAATTACAGGTTTGATGTGCTTTCATTCTCCCAAGGGAGCCAATCTTTCAAATCAGTTCCACCACCGCAGCAGCGACGTACCTCTTTGGTCCTGCGGCAGAGGGGTTTTTGCCGCAGTGGTAGCGACGTGCCTCCTGCTGCCGCCGGGGCCCCGAGGGGTTTTCTCCTGCTGCGACGTTGACGTGCCTCCTGCCGCTTCAAGGGCCCAGAGGGGCTTTCCCCTGCTACGACATTGACGTGCCTCCTGCCGCTGCAAGGGCTCAGAGGGGCTTTCCCCTGCTACGACGTTGATGTGCCTCCTGCCGCTGCAGGGGCCCAGAGGGGTTTCCCCTGCTACGACATTGACGTGCCTCCTGCCGCTGCAAGGGCTCAGAGGGGTTTTCCCCTGCTACGACGTTGACGTACCTCCTGCTCCCACAGCGGCCCCGAGGGGTTTCCACCGTCACAGCGGCGACGTGCCTCCTGCTCCTGCAGCAGCCCCGAGGGGTTTCCACCGTCACGGCAGCAACGTGCCCCCTGCTCCCACAGTGGCCCCGAGGGGTTTCCACCGTCAGCGGCGACGTGCCTCCTGCTCCTGCAGCAGCCCCGAGGGGTTTCCACCGTCACAGCGGCGACGTGCCTCCTGCTCCCACAGCGGCCCCGAGGGGTTTCCACCGTCGCAGCGGCAATGTGCCCCCTGCTCCCGCGGCAGCCCCGAGGGGTTTCCACTACCACGGCGGCGACATGCCTCCCGCTCCCGCAGCAACCACGGGGGTTTCCACCACCGCGGCAGCGACGCACCACCTTGGTCCTGCAGCGGCCCCGAGGGGTTTCCGCTGCAATGGTAGCGACGTGCCTCCTGCCGACGGGGGGGGGGCCCAGAGGGGTTTCCCCTGCTGCGACAGCGATGTGCCTCCTGCCACTGCGGGGGCCAGAGGGGTTTCCCCTGCTAAGACGTTGACGTGCCTCCTGCTGCTGTGGGGGCCCCGTGGGGTTTCCACTGCTACGGCGGCGATGTACCTCCTGCCTCCCGCAGCGGCCCCGAGGGGTTTCCACTGTCGCAGCGGCGACGTACCTCCTGCCTCCCGCGTCGGCCCCGAGGGGTTTCCACTATCACGGCAGCGACGTGCCTCCTGCTCCTGCAGCGACTATGGGGGTTTCCCCTGCCGCGGTGGCTACATACCTCCCTACTGCTATGGCAACCAGGGGAGTAGTTTCAGAGGTACCCCTCATACTCCCAGAAACAATCACACCCAATTTGAACAACAAACACATACCCAATGCTAAAGCCATATCATTCCCTCCGCACCCCAAGCCCTCTACAGCGACATTCATCTGCCCTCCCGAACTCACAACTAACCCCCCCCTCAGCTGTAACCTTGCAATTCTTTGGGGGGTCATCAAAATCTTTAGTGGCTGTCCGACTAGGTGGCAATTTTTGGGGGAGTGCTCCAGGTTCGGGCTAATACCAAGCTCGGAGCCCTCTCCTCGGACAGCTCGCCAAATACGCTTACCATTCATTGCTCCTGAATCATTCGTAAGTGTGAACTTGTGAAATGATGTTTTATTAACAAAGTTCGGGAGGAGCACGTTCAAATGATTAACACAATCAACACGTCATCAGCAATTACACCTCATCCTATCAGCAGGAGAGGAAGCATGTATATATAGAGATGTTTGGCTCACCTACAGCTCTTTGACTTTTTTCGGCATCCCTCCACCACCCCAACTCCTCACACTAATTGTTCCTATCAAAGTCAGGATACGGGGGGAGTGCTCCAGGTTCGGGCTAATACCGAGCTCGGAGCCCTCTCCTCGGACAGCTCGCCAAATACGCTTACCATTCATTGCTCCTGAATCATTCGTAAGTGTGAACTCGTGAAATGGATAAAATCTATATGGAAAATATATCCATTTTATACAATGTGGTTTAACATCTGCTACAGTACACTTGCTATAATAATTTATTGCGAAGCTGAATGATTTCATCATCAAATTAAATGTTCAGATTCTACAGCATGCAAATATTTCCCATGATGCCCCTGTTATCAAGGGAGGTGTGCGATGCGGAAGGGCAAGGAGATACAGATTCAACTGAAACTCAGTTTCTTAAACAACAGGCTTTGTGCAAAAACCTGGGATATCTCGGAGAACACAGAGCAAAGAGAGGAACATCCACACACACGTTAACATAGTCAACAATTGGTTTGGTAGGTTGGCAGGTTTTCATACTCACTTTAATAATAAATACTAACAAAATGATTTAAATATCAAAACAATTAAAAACACTTGTGCATTAACTGAACTTTAACAAAACTCTGGAGAACTCGGGAAGACAGACAGCACATCTACACACATCATAACAACGTCAACATACTTCAACAACTGACAAAGACAAGGGAAACACAAGTGGGTTTTATACTGAAGGGAATGAGGAACAGCTGGGAAGACTAGAAGAGTAAGTGATCACACGACAGGTGCAGGAAGTGAAACAATGACACGACTGACAGGAAGTGACAAAGAAGACACAGACAGACAAGTGTTACATCAACATTCGACTTTAAACCTTTTTTTTAGATGGAAAAAATGCCATTTGTACCTGATATGAGCAGGATTCCTATAATTCAGTAAAACTACAAAAAAACAAAAACAAAACACTTGTCTCTTGGAATAAAATGTTTTAAAAAATTATCTTTTAACTTATTTTAAATTCAGCCATGGCAACATTTCTCATTTTGGTGAGGAACCAGGAAGTGAATAGATGACAGGACAGACACATAACAAGTATATTAACAATATAAAATAACAGCATTATCTTGAAATAACTTAACTGGTGTGATCCTATTATTGTGATCCTTTATTCAATCATTATATATATTTTTTCTTCAATAAAGTAAATGTTCCTGCATGAAACACATTGTTAGGTTAGTGTAACATCATCAGGATTATCAGTCAGTCGTACCATGAAGCGTGAGGTTATCAAAGGCAGCGTGACTGAAGATGTAATCCAGAAAGTATTCCTGCTGAGGAAGAACACGAGCGCTGAGACAGTCTCCACGCAGGACGTGATAGAGGACGCTTCCCAACACGCGCTCAGGAACAGACAGAACGCAGGAGCCATGGTGAAGAAATCCTTCATCTGGAGCTCCTGAGAGCCGCTGTAGTTCCTCAACAGCTGCTGCAGATGTTCAGCAGACAGACACTGAGAGAGAGAGAAGAAAGGATACAGTTTGTGTGGAGTTTAATGAGGCTTTAACTCATATGATCATGTCATGTTACAAGAAATGTTTTTAAGTGTCATGAAAATGATGTCACAATGCAATCTATCTTAATCATCCTTAAATTCGTAGGCTTTATTTTTCCTTAAGATTTTCATTTTAGGGTAAAATATGATCTTTTCGTGAAAATATTGCTCCTCCAGGCGCTCGAGCAGCGACACAAGCGCATCTTCACCTGCAGACAGAAGATCCACAACTCTCCAGAAAACCTGCTCTTTACCGCCACGAGCTCCTGCAAACACACCGAGACAGAAGAAACAGATGAACAAAACACCTCGAGTCTCCATCATCTGTGTCATCATCAAACTTACACACACACACACACACACTCGCTCTCTCTCTCTCTCACACACACACACACACACACACACACACACTCGCTCTCTCTCTCTCACACACACACACACACACACACACACACACACACACACACACACACACACACACGATGATGCACCTACTACTCAGTTAAAAGCTCCTGCTAAACTCTGATTGGTCAAGACAAACTCTTCCCTTCACCTGCGCAAAACGATCCAGACAGGAATACACTTTTAATACATAATAATAATATGATTATAAAATTAATTACGTTTATTATTATTATTGTATATTGAAACCAAGGTTTATGAAATAATGACCAAAGTGCTTTGAACAGATTTGAAGATTATCAGAAAAGTGGGATATTTAAAAGTGTCAGGATCCGAACACAAAACAAAGACACGATAATACAGTAACATCAGATCTCTGTTACAAAACCAAGAATAAACCTTTACAAAATATAAAACATGGTGAGAAAATCATGTAAGAACACAATAAAACAAACAATTAATCAATTAAAAGAACAAATAATGTTTTTATTCAGATGCTGTAAAAACTGTGATGTAAAGCAGCAACAAATGATTTTCATCCTTTGAGTAAAAACACAAACATGTTTGATGCTTTTAAACATTAATTACATGAATCATTATTTGCATCAAGTATTTCATATTAGGCTATAAATTCATTAATTGTGATTGACAGGTGTGATGATCAGTGGATTTGAGTTTTTACCTCCATCATTAAGTTCAGGGTTAAAATATGGATAGAGTTTCCCAGTGAAAGACTGAGCAGTGAAAGAGTAAATATGAGAGCTGGACTCCACATCATAAAAGGAGACCAAACCCTCCTCATAATCCACAAACACACCGACCCGCTGCGGCTTCACTCTCAGACACAGAGAGACGAGAGGATCAACAGCGGCTTTATATTCATTCCCATTCCTCAGAATCACAGTCCAGAATCCATTACTGGGACTCAGTGTGATCTTTCCCTTCCTGTTAATGGATTCTCTGGCCACTCCTAAATCCCAGCTAGTTTTTCCCTTCACCTGAACCTCAAAATAAAATCTCCCTGAGGAGAATCCCTCCTTTCCCAGGACATTTACACATGTATCAAATCTCTCTGGTTTGTCTGGGAGTTTCTGCCAAATGTCTCCATGTCTCACTTGTTTTCCATCATCAGACAGGATGAGTTTAGGATGAGCTGTTTCAGGATCCAGAATCACATCCACTGAGAAAACAGAGAATATGAATTTCAACTGAATCAGATATTTAGTGCTGATGTTTGTAATATGTAATGAGTTGTTAATCTCACTGTCGGTCAGTAATGAAGCTGTGAGTGTATGAATGTAATCTAGTGAAGTTCAGACACACACTGTACCTGCAAACTGCTGCTTCCTCTTCAACTCTGTAGAAACTAATGACAATAAAACATCATCAGATCTTTGACATGTTTATGTGTGCAATTATAGACAAGCTTTACGGTTATATTTAAAGAATTATTCACAACATCATGTTTTATCTGATCAATGTGTGTTTTTAGTTCTGCTGTTGGAGCTTCAGGTCTGATATTTCACACACATTCCTCTTTTCATGAAGATCAAATCTGACTCTTAAACACATGATGTTTATTAATTTCTGCTTTTGTGATTTTGTGATTCTCTGATTTGATTTATCGTTTATTGATTCTTTGAAAATGAAATATATTGATGGATGAACTGAAAGGACAAACAATCAGAGTTAATTGAATAGTAATGTTTCTGTTTATTTGTTTATTTTTTTCAAAAGCTGCACTTAAATAATTGTAATGTTAATGTTACATCTTGAAATTAATATATTATTATGAAAACTTTATATCTACAGCCAAACAAAACGATTTAATTTCTCCTCAGGTTTTCCGGTGGGATCAGAGGAATATCCACTGGGAATATGAACAAAGATCAGGGATTTGAAACCTTAAACAAAACTTTTCTGTTTTCTTCTTTCATGTGAAACTATAACAATTAAACTTGTTTATGTTTGATATTCTAGCAGTTATGAGGAAAATACAGTATGAACTTTTATATCGGATTAAAGGAGAAACATTATGAAACTTCTTTACACTTGAACATTTGCTCTTTCAACATCATAACGATAAGAAACACGGTTAAATAATGTAAAGTTGTCAGTAAATATCAGGCTTTTCTTGTGATTTTGTCGTTCGTCTCGTGATCAGACACTTTTGATGGAAACAAACAACAAAAACATAATGTGCTGATTTATATGAACTAACATTTATTTGAGTAAATCTGTTTATAATGGGCTATTTTGAACTTATTGGTCCTGTTGACTATATATTATATATATTGAATATATATTGAATAAATATTTATATAATGGCTTCGTTGCGTAATTGAATAATATAATAATATAATTCAGTGTGAGATTTGATTGTTCATAGATTGAGTTTCTTTCACATGGATTTCATATTCAGATTGTGTTTCACTCGACCATCAGCTGATAAACTTCCTTTCAAACGGTTATGAAATTAGTCGTTGAACATATTCCTCATTATAATGAGTTTGCATTGAACAGTTGAGATCATTTTCTAAATTATGGGCTGTAGTTGAGAAAGTTACCATGACAACAGCAGCATCCTCAGAAACACAGAGGAGCGCTTGAGTAACTACTAACTCTCTCTCTCATTTATTGTTGAGTTTTTCACTGAAACACACATGATCACACACTTCTCTTATTTCAGCTTGAATCAGACTCTTTCTTCATCACTGATTCCTTTTACTGAATAAAAACAGAGCAGCAAATTTTGAGTTCAATGAGGAGTGAGAAATGGAGGGATGGATATTGATTCACTTTTCAAGATTAAATTTTAATTTCAATTTAATATTGATTAATTTATTTTTATGGATATATATCACATGTTAATTTTCCCAAAGAATAGAAGAACTATTGTTGTGAATTTTACAGGGAATCCTGTCAGCTGATAAATTAATATTAAAAGTAATTAACAAATGATTTTGTAGTAAAGAGGAAGAGTTCATGTGCCGCTTAAACTGATAATATAGCAATATTTGTAATAAAACTGACAAAATATGGATGAGCTTCATAATAACAGTGTCAATTGTGTGAGAGTTGTGAGTCCAGATAAAAGATGATGAATATATGAATCTATACGGTGTATTTGATATTTCTGTACCAGTTTGTGTGAGTTTCTCCTGTAGAGTTTCCTGCAGTCGAGTCAGAGCTCTCCTCAGAGTCTCCAGACTCTCATCAGTCTTCATGCTGATCTCAGGCCAGTTCCTGCTGTTTCTAGAGCTGCTCAGGGATGAGTAAATCTACAGCAGGAGAGAGGAGAAATCCTTCAGCATGGGGAGTGTTATGGTGTCATATACTGCATTATCATTGATCAGAGAGATGTTGACTGACCTGTAGGAGGTGGAGGTGATCTTCAGTGTGTGAGAGCTGCTCCAGCTCAGTGTTTCTCATCTTTAGCTCAGTGATCTCCTGCTCCAGCTCTTCAATCAGCTCTTCCTCCTGTTTCTCTGCTGCTTTCTGCTGCTCCTCCATCATCTCCAGCAGTTCAGTCTGACATCTCTCAATGGAGCGGATGAGATCAGTGAAGAGCTCAACACGAGCTGCTTTCTCCTTCTCTGTGTTTCTCTGCTCAACCAGAACAATCAACTGATGATTAGTGGAGTTTGATAAAGCAAGAATCAGTGTTAATATCACTCATACTTCAGTGTTTAAAGGGGTTTTCAAAGTAACTTCATCCTGCACTGAATGATTCCTCAAATCATGTGTTGTTGAGGAGAAACGTCACATGCTGTTACTCTAAATCAGGGGTCGCCAACCCGAGGCTCTTTGACTGCTCTTTTGTGGCTCTTCAGTCTCCACATGTTCTGTGTTTACAATCGCAATTTATTTTTAACAGAACCTCTCGCGCGATTTAACGAGACTCCTATTGACTGAAAGGAGCTGCTTTCTGAATGAACGGGAAAAATGTGTTTCATTATTGTGTTAAAACAAATATTAAACCAAATCAATTAAGATTGATGATTCTCTCAAAGACAGTCACTTGTCGTCTCCTACTGGTGTATCGATGAAACCAGCAGAAAGAAACAATAAAATCCCAGCACTAAAACACAGACTGACAGTGAACTGAACTAACTGATGAAATAAAAGCTTAAGAAAACTGAATTATAACTCACTTTTCTGATTTCTGCTGAGTGTTTGACGTCTTGAATCTTCTTGATTCTGTTCTGGATCATCTGCTGTGTGTCTCTCTGTGTTTTCATCAGTTGAGTCTAAAGAGATAAAAACACACATTTATCATTACAGAGACTTACTGTCTTCTAAAGAAACCTTCAGTGTTTCCACAGTTAATTTTTTTGTTTCATTAAATGAGAGAAATGTAATTCCTTTAAAAGTAGATTTAATAGTAACTTGTACCTTCTTCTCTTCACTCTCCTCTTCTAGAGGAACAGTGTTGTGATTCTTGTGATCTCCGTCGGTGCAGGACAGACACACGATTGTCTGATCGTCTCTACAGAACAGATCCAGAGGTCTCTCATGTTTCTGGCATATATATTCCTCCAGATTACTCACAGGATTGATCAGTTTGTGTTTCTTTAAACCTGCCACTCTCAAATGAGGCTCCAGGTGAGTTTCACAGTAAGAGCTCTGACACACCAGACACGACTTCAGCGCTTTCTGCTTTCTTTCCTCACAGACGTCACACACAACATCAGGTTTTTTCAGAACTTCAGGTTTTTTCTCAGGCCTTTTCTTTTTATAGTGATCTACAACTTCTCTGAGTGTGTTGTTAATCTTGAGATCAGGTCTGATCTTGAATGTTTCTTTACAATATGGACAGTTGCAGGTCTGGCTGTTGTTCCAGCACTTATTCAGGCAGGTCTTGCAGAAGTTGTGTCCACATGGAGTGCTGACTGGATCAGTGAACACATCCAGACATATCGAGCACTGAAGCTCCTCAGTCAGTCGACCGCTGGAGGATGACATTTCTGGAGAGAGAAATTATGGGAATGACTGACCATCAATAGTCAAAAGTCAAATGTTGTTTGAGAGAATGTGAACATTGAGCAGAGATTGAATCTGGTGTTTCTACTTTGAAGAAGCTGAAATATGAGATTGTTTTGATTTGTTTAACATTTTTACTCACTAATTCTCACAGGCTTTATTTGTGTTGTTTCAGTTTTTATGACTAAAGTTTGGAAAACTGCCATAATTATCAACAAGAAGGTGTTTTTATATTAATTTTATTTTTGTTTATTATATTTGTATATTCTTCATAATCTGCATTTTCACGTATTAAATAATGTTTTCATGAGAGGTAAATTAAAGTCCAGCAGCAACTAGTTTCTGTTAATAATTTACCTGGACGAAGTGGAGATAAACTCTTTCTCCTGGTCTCTCTTCCTTTTGAGGATCTTGATGTCGATTCTGCCATTACTCTTCCTGATTAGAAAAGTACAAAAATTAAATTGCTCTTTCAAATAAACCTTTTAAACATGTTTAATGACTAAATGTAATTTTCGTCTTGTTTTATGTAAAGTGACTCTCTCCTGTTCAGCAGGTTTTTCTGCAGGTGATTTACTTCCTCATTCTCTAGTTTTTATGTTGTGTGAAAAACACCAAATGTCAATCAAACAACATTTATAATAAGACTCTGATATAATTTCATTGCAGTAAATAACTAAAGTATTTGAGTATTTGACATGTTTAAACCTGCTTGTGTTCAACTTATTCCAGTTCAACATAAACCTACTAAACCAGAGCACTTCCATTAAAACCAGTTCAGCACAATCGCTCTTATATTTCTATCACTCACCTGTGAGGATCAGATGTTTCCACAAAACTCTTTCAACAGATCAATAAATATTCTTTTGTTTAAAGAGGTTGATCGTTTCTGGCGTCCATTTTGTTCTTGATCAAGTTAGTTTCACTCTTTCTCTCTCTGAACTACAGTGATGTCAGAGCTCCTCCTTTATTTCACATTTACTGCAGAAAATACATGGATTATCCCAGTGATCCCTGCCGATCAGCGTAACATGGATTATTCTGATCTCTCCATCGGAGTTCGTGAAGAAAAGAGAGAGAGAGAGAGAGAGAGAGAGAGAGAGAGAGAGAGAGAGAGAGAGAGAGAGAGAGAGAGAGAGAGAGAGAGAGAGAGAGGAGTAATAATAATGGGAGAAGGACATCCGCTGAATATTGTATGTAGTTTAAAGAGTAAAATACAGTGTGTTAGTTCAAATGTTGGAGTTTTTATCGATTGTGATTCTGCGTCTCACTGCAAGTAGATTTCCAGGGAAAGCAAAAACTGATTAGAATCTCAATTTGTTTCTTAAATGCAATGCAAGTCGCTTTGGATAAAAAAAAGCAATATTCATAACTGTAAAATGCAAGTAATCACATAATGAATATGGATGGTTTTCCGATGACGTCACGTTACCACCCACAATACCTCCGTCCGCCATGATGAACGGCAAAAGACGTATCGATCAAAAGGTAATGAAAGCCAATACCGGTCATTTTAAAATCAAATCGGATTAAATACACAAAAAAACGTAAATAATGGTAAATACCTGTGTTGTGTGAGGTTGTACCGACCGATCTGGCAATGAAGAGCGTAAGATCAAGTTTTTTGACATACCAAAAGTGATCTATCACCAAGGGAAGCAGACGCTGGACATTTCGAAAGAGAGAAGGATGCTGTGGCTTTCCCGTATCACCCGTGCTGATTTCAACCCTGATCCAAGGAAAGCACAGTACAAAGTCTGCTCTGAACATTTTATTTCGGGTAAGTATTTCGATTTTTACTTCTAAATTAATGTAAAAGTGCATGACAGACATGATTGCCTAGCTGTTCCAAAAAACCTCCAAAAGAAAACAAATATTGACTATTTATTCATTATTTGATGTTTTGGAAAAGAGGAAAAATAGTAACTACAAAATATGCATTTAAATCTCAAATTTCTCAAATCTCAGATTTATTGTAATATGTTTTAAAGACTAAATTGAAAGCTGTACAATGTGCATGAATGGTAGGCTACATGTATGTGTAAATGCACAGAATTCCAGTACATATACATGTCAGAATGTGTTTACTACATGTACTAGTATGCTGTAATATATACATGTACATATGTAATAATATTGATTATTGTGCCCTAGCAAGTAAATGTTGTACTTTTGTTGTATTCATTGTATAATTCACATTTCATTTTTCATGTTAATATTAATATAGTACATGTATTTAAATCTCTTTTCTTTAATTTGTGTATACTTATATTATATTTATATATTTCTAGGTGAAAAAGCAGACCTATATGACAAGACAAATCCTAATTGGGAACCATCTTTAAAAATAGGATCTGTCGAAAAGGAGACCTCAGCTAATTTGTCTGAAGAAACGTTATGAAAGATCCAAACAGAGGGATGAAAGGAAGAAGATACAACTGAAAACTGCAGAAGCACTTTTGGCTCTTCAAACATCAGTTATCAATCCAGACATTGATGAAAATGTTCCCATTGTTAATGAACATGTTGAAAAAGTTCAGTTCTTTCTTGAACCAGCAGAAAAAACAGCAGAGGACAATCACTCATTGTTCACACATTTAAAGTCTGTTTTATTAAGTGTAAACAATGCATACAAATCATTTGTAATAAAAGATTCATGAAATATGTCTACAAGATCATGGGTTTGATTCCCAGGGAAAACAAGAACTGATTAGAATGTCAATGTGTTTCCTTGAAAGCAATCCAAGTTGCTTGATCAAGTAGCTTTTTCTTTGTTTTTGTCGATGTAAAGTCTATTTCTTGCACTGTTTTGTAGTTAACCTGAAAAATTAAAACATCAACAATTGTATTTAGCTTGTTGAACTCTAATTCATCAAGCTCTCCAGCTTAATACAAATAGATGTGTTAACAGCAGAAATATAAATACAGTACATGCATTTTGTAAGCACTATAAAAAATGTAATAACTACAGAACAGTCATGCAAAATGAAATTTTTTCCCCATTATTTAATGCATTGTGTATATCTAATAAAATGGTAAGTAGTTATGCTGAAACATACCTTTGATATTGATGATGGTAAAAGCCAGTATACCTTTTCTTGTGTCACTGTTTTGGTGTTTCTGATCTTCACTGCGGCCTCGACTGCAAAGAGGAGAATCTCTGTACGACACTTTAAAGCTCATTCAGCTTTGTTGATTTCATACGGGTCTTTACCATCAATTATTTTCATCTTGTCTAAGTATCTTGCCTTGGTAATTGTGTCCAGAGAATCTCTGTACAGCACTTTTGACTGGACTGCCTCTGGCGATATAATTTTCGTGTCCATTGTTGACATTATAGATTGTTTGCGCTTCACAAATATTGAATTGCACGCTGTTCTTGCCGTACACCATGTCCGCCGCCGTGGTGCGTCATGGGTATTTACGATTATGGGAAAACCATCCATTCTCGACAAACCAAGTTTACATTTTAATGTTTTTTATATGATTATATTCTACTGTCATTCCATATCTGTGTGTTATTCACTATCAGCATTAGGCATAATCATCCTGACTGATGCAGGTAATGCGCACGCACAAAATTATTTCCATCTTTTTTGATCACGTGCTGCAGGAATGATCCCATGCAGAGCTGGTGCACAATGATCAACTCTCTATCGACCAGTTGCACGCATTAAACAATTACCTGCCATTCCTGATTAAAGTAATTGTAAACTCCTCAGTTGAATTCTTTTCGGCTCGCGATCATTGTTGTCTTCCAGCGGGCGCTCAGCTGATTTTTCCCCGCTGCCTATCGCGATCTGCTCTCGTCCCATTTCCGGTTTTCTGGCTGTTGGACTCATTTTTGCATGGGACTTGTTTTCTTTTTGGCCTTTTGATATTTTCTCCTTGTTTAAATAAACTTTCTGTTAAGCCTGCGACTGAGTCCAGAGCTTCCCTGAGAGAACGATCAAGCCATTATGGATTCAGCAGGCTCGGACCAAGTCAGAACAGCTGCTGCCCTATTGGATCAACATCACTCTCAACTGTCAGCAGCCTCCAGGGAGTTTGAATACTTGACTGCTCATCTGGCCGACCTCAATGCCCGCTTTGAGGAGCAGCAACGGATCACTGCATCATCCCGTTCAGAGACTATCGACTCTACCACCACCCTGCAAAGAGCCTCAAGCCAATAACCCTCCACCTTATGATGGAGACCCCAATTCCTGTCGGGCGCTCCTCTCTCAATTCTCACTGGTGTTTGCCCTCCAGCCTCGTCACTACACTACAGAGCAGTCTAAGGTGGTGTATGTTTTAACTTTACTCACGGGAAGGGCCCAAGAATGGGGTACGGCTGTGTATGAGAAACAAGCCCAGTCTTGCTCAAGCTTTAAGGATTTATGTCAAGAGATGATAAAGCTTTTTGACCGGTCTGCCAAGGGAGATGAGGCAGATTCCAGGTTGGTGCGGCTTACACAGAGTGGTTGCCACAGAGTGGTTACTTTTCAATTCAGTTTAAGACCCTGGCAGCAGCTTGCAATTGGAATGAGATCGCAGTCCATGAACTTTCTTGGGATCTTGACACCCTGATTGACTGGGCCCTTCGTGTTGAGGAATGACTCCTACGTCGACGCCAGCATCGTGCTTCCCGTTCTACCTGGAGAGTGGAGGAGACCTTTGTGGTGGCAAAATCTTTTATCAGTTCTGAATAAGACACAAATATCCCAATTGTAATTTTAAAAGGTTTATTTTTTGCAAGAAAAGGTCAACAGTCATACAGACATCCGAAGCTGCCTTGCAGAGTGTGACAAAGAAGGGAGGGCTCCTACTGCATTTATATTTCCAATCTTTAAGGCTAAAGGATCCTAAAACAGTTGTAATTTTCCTCTCCATATCAAGAACACATTACCCTCTCTATACCTCTAGGTGTGATGTGTCGCCCTACACACCATATGTGTTGTAGATTCTACAGAATAGAAAGTACCATTAATGTCACACAATAATCAATAATGTCAAGAAACAAAATATAATCATGGATAAGAATAAAAAGAAAACGCATAATTTATAAAAAAAAATCCATCACACCTTCCTCCAGACACCTTGGCTCCCTCTCAGACCTCTCCACCTGACCCCGAGCTGATGCAACTGGGTCGTTTGTGTCTCACACCCCAGCAGAGGCAACATCGCCTCACACAAGGTCTCTGTTTGTACTGTCGGAAACCAGGACTCTTTGCCATAAAGTGCCCTTTAAAAGACAAGGCCCATCGGTAGACTGGGGAATCCTGGTGGGCGTTTCCCCTTATGTAAACTACCCGCTGTCCTGCACTCTACTACCCGTCACTCCCTGGTAGATTCTGGGGCCGAGAGCAACTTCTTGGATATTTCCACTACTGCTCAGTGGAGTATTCCCATGGAGTATTATTTTATGAGGTGATAAAGCTGTACCTTTTTAAATCTCCCAGTACCTCAATAGTTTTGGGGCATCCTTGGTTGGTACAGCATGGCCTTCATGTTGATTGGTGTGGTAATTCTGTGTTGGCCTGGAGTCAGTCTTGTCTAGTGTCTTGTTTGGGTACTGCCTTTTCTTTTGGTTCTGTGTCTCCTGTTTTGCAGGTTGAGGCTGCAGATCTGACTGGTGTTTCCCGCGAGTACCTGGATCTTCGCCAGGTCTTCAGCAAGTCCCGGGCATCTTCTCTCCCTCCTAACAGGCCGTATGACTGTGCCATTAACCTCCTCCCAGGCACTTCTCCACCCCGGGGTCACCTTTATTCCCTGTCTGGTCCAAAAAGAGAGGCTATGGACAAGTATATCAGTGATGCGCTCAAGGCCGGCCTCATCCGTCCCTCTTCATCAGTGGTCCCCAACCCCCGGTCCGCGAAATCGCTCCGCGGCCCGGTGGCACTTCGTCCGCGGACCAGTACCGAGTACCACCAAGCTGGTGCATTGGTCAGACCAAAAGGCAGGACCAAGTACTCATAGTGTGCCGTGGGTGTATTGAATGCTGTCTTCCAACTGCTGAAGTGAATGCTGAATGCTCAACTTCCACTTCACTCTTCTGCCCTCCGGGCGCAGGTACAGGACTCTGACGTGGAGAAGGGCTCGCTTTAAAAAGAGTTTTGTTCCATCTGCCATTTCAATCCTTAACAGGTTACAAAACTGAACTTTCACACATTTTTTTTTTTGTATATGATTTTCTTTTTGTGTATATATGTTTTTTGTCAGTAGCGTTTACTGTACGACAGTTGGTGGAAACAAATTTCCCGTTAAGGGACAATAAAGTATTCCACTCATCTCCCCCAAGAATCCGCACCAAGTGGTAAGCGATGCTGTTTAACTTGAAGACCTTTGCTCCCTGCAACAATTCAAAGGCATATGACATGAGAGGTAGGGGATACCTGTTCTTGATTGTGATGCCATTAAGACCCCTATGGTCTATACAGGGTCGCAGGGAGCCATCCTTCTTCTTGACAAAGTGAGAGCAGTACACACGCACTGACCTCTGGGTCCAGGAACAGGTGGCAGTGCGCGGGGTGTCCGTCGCGTCCCGCTCGGCCGATCTCCTGCACGTAGCTCTCGAAGCTCTTGGGCATGTTGTAGTGGATGATCCCGCGCACATCCGACTTATCCAAACCCATCCCGAAGGCCACGGTGGCCACCACCACACGCAGCTCCCCGCACATGAAGTTATTCTGCACGCGCCGCCTCTCCGACGCAGACATCCCGGCGTGATACGCCTCCGCCATCCACTTCAGCGGCTTACGGATCTTCTTCCTGGCTGAGTTGAGAAATGACGTAAATACCTCAAAATAAAACAAGCAAGCTGGAGAGTTTTGTGTTTTACCCAGAGCTTTCTTCTTCTTCCCCACAGGGTTGTCCTCCTCGTCCTCTGGCGCTGGTTTGGAGGACTCTCTGAGCGTCACTCCCTGCAGGCAGGTGCGCAGCAATGCAGCGATACGGGACGTCTCCTCTCGTCTGGTGCAGTACACGATCACCGACTCCAGAGCGCCGAAGCGCTCGCCCTTCAGCAAACACACCAGAGCCTGTGGGAGAACAGTGACACACTTCTTACACACAGTGACACAAGTTAATATATTGTCCCACAACGATCCTTTTCTTTCTAAGAGGTTTTGTTGAGGTTGAATTCAAAGAATAATGATAATTCAGGGCCAGATTTGGTCAGCAGTTTTGGTGTAGATCAAAAATAAATCAGTGTTATTATTCCATCAACAAAGTACAAATATAATGTAAATCCAAACACTACACAAGACTAATGTTGCAGACTGAAGAAACTCATTTATTTCTCAATACTCCCAAAATGTTGACATGGGCATTCATAATACTGTAACAAAATGTACTGTAAGTATACTGTAAAAAAAAAAAAAATTACACATTGTCTCTTCATCTAGCTGGATCTGGCCAGAGATTTTTATCAACATCTCAGGCAATGTTGTCATTAGCAAGACACTTTGGAAAGAAATGTCTTGAATAACGAATCCATCCTTGCATTGCTGCTTCCTCCATCTGGTCACAGGCTTCTCCATGGCTTGGATGAGGGGAAACTCAGCCTGAAGACGGAGATCATATTCCTTACACCGCCATGCCAAGAAAAACTGTTCTACAGGGTTGAGGAATGGAGAGTATGGTGGAAGATACAGGACGGTGAAATGTGGATGTTGCTGAAACCAGAGCGAATGTCGGAAAGACACATTGTCCCAGACAACAATGTATTGCATATGATGGATTTGATTTGCTGTTGAACAACAATTGTTGTTCAATTGGTCCAATAATGAAAAGTGTGAGTGCTGTGTTGTAAGGGCCCATATGGTCATGGCGGTGGAGGACCCCATTCAGTGAAATGGCTTCACAGAGTGTAATATTGCCCCCACGTTGCCCTGGGACATTGACTATAGCCCTGTGACCAATGATGTTTCTTCAGGTCAGGTTGAACCCAGCCTCATCTACGTAAATGAACTCATTCTGGATCTCATCTCCATCCATTCGTAAAACTCCCTGAAGAACAGTGTCAGGCAAAATTGTGTAGTTCAGTGTAGATCTAGTGTACATATTACAGTACAGTAAAAGATTATGAGACCGTATGCACGATCACACTGCTAAAGTGAATAAATACCTCATGCCGCAGTCTTTTCACCCTTTTGGAATTGCGCTCGAAAGGCACTCAATAAATTTCCTTCTTTAGATTTTTTTTTGCCAGTGTTGATGTTGAGACCTGATGGATATGGTTGAAACTGGTGTGGTTATTGACAATGTTGGTTTGGAGCTGATTGAGTGTTATAGCATGTTTACTATCTCCCTCTCTTGCTGTTCTGTGAACACAGAAGGCCTTCCTCCTCGTTGTTCCTGACCCTCAATCCTATGTAGAAAAAAAAAACAGTATACACTATTACAGTAATTTCACAAGAAAAGGTAACAGAAGTGCTGGCAGTGCATTGAATCCTTCAGTGTCAGGCCGTGATTGACAACGTGGTCAACCTGTTTTGCTCAGATCTCATTTGTCAGATTCGGTCCTCTTCGAGCACTTTCTTGTCTTCCTCTACCTCTACCTCCAGCATGGCCTCCATCTCTTCCTCTTCCTCTGTTGATTCCTCTTCCTCATCTTCCTCCCCTTCCTCCTCCTTGTCCTCCTCGTCTGACTCTTTCCATTATGCTTGGAGAGATGATTTCATCTGCTGTGTTTTATAGTGCTTATACTCCTGTTTGCTGTTTCTACAATTAAGCAAACAAGTGTTTGCACACCCGATGACTGTGTTGAACCAATTGGTTGGACGGTGCGGTAATTTGACACTCAGTGCTTTGGTATTGCAAGGAAGTGACTTCATGATAGATTTTTGTGTGTAATGTATGTTAAGTGTGTTTAGTGTTTTGCAAATCACTGTGTGTAGAGTTTTGCAACAAGGTTGACAATGTGCTTATAGTTGTGCAAATATGGGCTGATGTTTTGCTTTTTGAGTGTAAGGTTTTGCTAATAGTGTACTACTATTAATTTTTGTGTGTAAGCAATAAAAAAAAAACTGTAATAGTGTGTCGCCCAACTTACTGTCAGACAGAATCACACTCAAACATAAAAACATATTTCACACAAGAGACCATGTCAGATCTGCAGTAACAAACCAATTTAAAAAGTGACAGAATGTTTGTGTTTATATCACTTCCAAATCCAGAAACAAACTGAAGTGTGAGGATCCGAACACAAGACAAAAACATGATAATACAGTAACATCAGATCTCTGTCACAAAACCAAGAATAAACCTTGACAAAAAACATAAAACATGGTGAGAAAATCATGTAGGATTAATATTGAACACAATAAAACAAACAAAAATTAATCAATTAAAAGAACAAATAATGTCTTTATTCAGATGCTGTAATTACTGTGATGTAAAGCAGCAATAAATGATTCTCATCTTTTCAGTAAAAACACAAACATGTTTGATGCTTTTAAACATTAATTACATGAATCATTATTTTCATATAGTATTATATATAGTATTACTATTATATCATAGTATTTCATATTAGGCTATAAATTCATTAATTGTGATTGACAGGTGTGATGATCAGTGGAGTTGAGTTTTTACCTCCATCATTAGGCCACGGGCTAAAAAATGGATAGAGTTTCCCAGTGAAAGACTGAGCAGTGAAAGAGTAAATATGAGAGCTGGACTCCACATCATAAAAGGAGACCAAACCCTCCTCATAATCCACAAACACACCGACCCGCTGCGGCTTCACTCTCAGAGACAGAGAGACACGAGGATCCTCACCAGCCCAATATTCATTCCCATTCCTCAGACACACAGTCCAGAATCCATTACTGGGTCTCGCTGTGATTGATCCCTTCCTGTTAATGGATTCTCTGGCCACTCCTAAATCCCAGTCAGTCTTTCCCTTCACCTGCACCTCAAAATAAAATCTCCCTGAGGAGAATCCCTCCTTTCCCAGAACACATACACAGTAATCAAATCTCTCTGGTTTGTCTGGGAGTTTCTGCTCAATGTCTCCATGTCTCACTTGTTTTCCATCATCAGACAGGATGAGATATGGATTTGCTGTTTCAGGATCCAGAGTCACATCCACTGAGAAAACAGAGAATATGAATCTCAGCTGAATCAGATATTTAGTGCTGATGTTTGTAATATGTAATGAGTTGTTAATCACACTGTCGGTCAGTAATGAAGCTGTGAGTGTGTGAATGTAATCTAGTGAAGTTCAGACACACACTGTACCTGCAAACTGCTGCTTCCTCTTCAACTCTGTAGAAACTAATGACAATAAAACATCATCAGATCTTTGACATGTTTATGTGTGCAATTATAGACAAGCTTTACGGTTATACAGTAACACCTCGAGATACGAGCGTCTCTACATACGAGTATTCCAAGATACGACTAAGCCTTCCGGCAGATTTTTGCTTCTAGATACGAGTAAATATTCGAGATACAAGCACTTGTACTGACGCCGATGCCGACTCACGTTCACTGATTTCTGTACGCGTCGCCCTCAAGTAGCTCTCTAATTTGTGCATTATTCTTCATTATAGCGGTGAAATTTATCATTTCTAAGAAAGTGAGTAGTAAGGATGGTAGTGAGAAGTAGAAACGCATGATGACCATGGAAATAAAGCATGGAACTGTGAATAAATGAGCGCTGAGTAATCTAGCAGGCACTTATGATCGCAGTACGTCCACCATATGTACCATAATAAAGCAGAAGGATGTTATCAAGAATGTAAATCCTTCCAAGGGCGTGACGATTATATAAATGATGAGATGGAGAGACTTCTGTTGTTGTGGATAAAGGAGAAGCAGATCTCCTTCGATAGATATTTCATTAAAAGCTCAGTGCAAAGTGAAAGTGAAAGTAAGGATAGTCAGGCGAAAAAAGGTAAGAAAAGTGATCAGAAGTAAAGAATATAATCGAAAAAATCAAAACAATGATATAAAATAGAAAAGTAAAAAAAAATACGAAAGTTAAGTTCAGTTATGCGTAGTTCCTGCTATTCCAGAAAAATTCCAGTTTTTACCAAACGAAAAAAGGGTTTAAAAAAAAGGTACGAAAAGTGATCGAAAGTAAAGAATACAAATCGAAAAAAATCAAAACAGTAATATAAAATAGAAAGGTAAAAAAAATTGTAAGCTATGTTAATTTAAGTTATGTTTGTGTAAGGTAAGATACTGGATCAAGAGTCATAACAACTCCCTCCCTCCCTCCTCCGCACCTGCTGCTACTGTCAGTAAAAATGTATAATTAAAATCTAATTTTATTTAATATCATAAATGTCTCACACTGTATACATGTACTATAACTGTGTGTGTGTCTATACAAATAAAAACATATTTTTTTCCATCGTTATGGATCTGGAACGGATTAATTTGTTTTCTATTATTTCTTATGGGAAAACATGATTCTAGATATGAGCAATTCGAGTTACGAGCTCCGCCCTGGAACGGATTATGCTCGTATCTAGAGGTATTACTGTATTTAAAGAATTGTTCACAATATCATGTTTTATCTGATCAATGTGTGTTTTTAGTTCTGCTGTTGGAGCTTCAGGTCTGATATTTCACACACATCCCTCTTTCATGAAGATCAAATCTGACTCTTAAACACATGATGTCTATTAATTTCTGCTTTTGTGGTTTTGGTGAAACATTTTAAATGATTCTCTGCTAAATTGATTTACTGTTTATAGATGTTTATAGAGTTAATTGAATAGTAATGTTTCTGTTTATGTAATCTTTTTTTTAAACGCTGCGCTTAAATTGGCGAGATCGACCAATGAGAGGATGTATACCGTGAGCTGATTGGCTGATCCTACTTCCCGGATTTTTACCTATCATGGGGGGTTCCGGTCCACATTAACCATGGTAAACGAAGGATTACTGTATTTGAGGAAACCTGTTTATAATGAGCCATTTTGAACTTATTGGTCCTGTTGACTCAGTTGATTTGAATAAATATTTCTATGATGGCTTCATTGCTTCATTGAATAATATAATAATATAATTCAGTGTGAGATTTGATTGTTCATAGATTGAGTTTCTTTCACATGGATCATATATTCAGATTGTGTTTCACTCGACCATCAGCTGATAAACTTCCTTTCAAACGGTTATGAAATTAGATGTTGAACATATTATAATGAGTGAGTAAAAATGTTATAATGAACATATTAAATAATAATTTATAATGAGTTTCCATTAAACAGTTGAGATAAGTTTCTAAACTATGGGATGTAGTTGAGACAGTAGAGTTGCCATGACAACAGCAGCATCGGAAACACAGAGGAGCTCTTGAGTAACTACTAACTCTCTCTTTCTCATTTATTGTTGAATATATATATTATATATTTGTTTTGTTTAATAAAGAAGAAGAGATGATCGCTCACATGTCGCTTGGACTGAGAATTGAGCAATACTTGTAATAAAACTGACAAAATATGGATGAGCTCCATAATAACAGTGTCAATTGAGTGAGAGTTGTCGGCTCAGATAAAAGATGATGAATATATGAATCTGTACGGTGTATTTGATATTGCTGTACCAGTTTGTGTGAGTTTCTCCTGTAGAGTTTCCTGCAGTCGAGTCAGAGCTCTCCTCAGAGTCTCCAGACTCTCATCAGTCTTCATACTGATCTCAGGCCAGTTCCTGCTGTTTCTAGAGCTGCTCAGGGATGAGTAAATCTACAGCAGGAGAGAGGAGAAATCCTTCAGCATGGGGAGTGTTATGGTGTCATATACTGCATTATCATTGATCAGAGAGATGTTGACTGACCTGTAGGAGGTGGAGGTGATCTTCAGTGTGTGAGAGCTGCTCCAGCTCAGTGTTTCTCATCTTTAGCTCAGTGATCTCCTGCTCCAGCTCTTCAATCAGCTCTTCCTCCTGTTTCTCTGCTGCTTTCTGCTGCTCCTCCATCATCTCCAGCAGTTCAGTCTGACATCTCTCAATGGAGCGGATGAGATCAGTGAAGAGCTCAACACGAGCTGCTTTCTCCTTCTCTGTGTTTCTCTGCGCAACCAGAACAATCAACTGATGATTAGTGGAGTTTGATAAAGCAAGAATCAGTGTTAATATCACTCATACTTCAGTGTTTAAAGGGGTTTTCAAAGTAACTTCATCCTGCACTGAATGATTCCTCAAATCATGTGAGAAACTTCACATGCTGTTACTCTAAGTGATTAAAGCAGGGGTGGGCAAACTATTTGTCTCGCGGGCCACATTGGTTTCTTAAAATTGACAGAGGGGCCGGGTTGAAGGTCGTACCTGTGCATTTACTTATAAGAAATCCTAGAAAAACCTGTATAAAGTATAGTTTGGTCTTAAATCACTCGACTGGGACACATGAAATTACAACAAAACAATATTAATACAATTTAATCGACAGAAAAACCATAATATGCAATGTGACTGAATCATATATTTGCCTCAGCTCTAGATTGACAATCACAGGCGTCCAATCACAACTGACCTCTGGAAAAAAGGGAACTAACCAATGACGTTTGATGTTACTATTACAAGAGCAAGCCCCGCCCCACGACTGACAAAAATAAAAGTGCTCGCGCGAGCAAAAACAGCAGTCGAGAGCGGGTGAATGTTCGCGTGTGCGCGCGAGTTATTAAAATGAGCTCGCGGGTACCCGTATTTACGCGTGTAGCTCTGTTTTCCGCTCGCGGATGTAATTTACGCGCGCGCAAACATCAGTTTTGCGCTCTTTCCTTTTCAGCACGGAATTAATGCCATAAAGGGGGGTGTAGAGGGGTTTGCGACACACGCCTACTCTCCAGCACAGCTTCAGCGACACTACCGCTTGCAGCCGCGACAGAGTGACATTACAGGGAAATGTAAAATGAAGGAGGTTTAATACAGGTTCGGCAAGTTCGGCGGGCCGGATTAAAAAGCCCAATGGGCCGGATATGGCCCGTGGGCCGTAGTTTGCCCACCCCTGGATTAAAGTAAAAACAAAATTTAAAAAAGCAGGTGATTACAATTAGAATTGCACTTTTATACAGAAATTCACTAAACCCGAATATAATATTCAGTTACTTACATTACAGAAACAATATTGACAGTTACTTTTGGTTTGCCTGAGAAAACAATTCCATTATTACAAACAAAACTACAACAAAATCAACAGTAGTGCTGTTTCCATATGTATTGCATTCTTGTGTATTAACAAATATTAAACCAAATCAATTAAGATCAATGTTTCTCTCAACAATGTTTCCATGAAACCAGCAGAAAGAAACTGTAAAATCTCAGCACTAAAACACAGACTGACTGGAACAAACACAGACAAGCGGAGATACAAACTGTGAACTGAAAAAAACCTGGATGTTATAAATACATTTAAGAAATCTGAATTACAAAATAACTCACTTTTCTGATTTCTGCTGAGTGTTTGACGTCTTGAATCTTCTTGATTCTGTTCTGGATCATCTGCTGTGTGTCTCTCTGTGTTTTCATCAGTTGAGTCTATAGAGAGAAAAACACACATTTATCATGACAGAGATTTACTGTCTTCTAAAGAAACCTTCAATGTTTCCACAGTTAAATTTTTTGTTTCATAAAATGAGAAAAATGTACAATAAAACCCCGATTTACAAAATTAATCCGTTGAGGTTGGTTCGTAATTCGATCTTTTCGTATGTCGGTCAGGCTTTTACATGTTAATTGCATAATCCGTTCCAAGCCTTACAAAATCACCACATTTAGCGTCCCAATACCAAACATCTCAATTATCTCCCTTTTCAATGAAATGTAAAGCATCCTCTTCTTCATTTTGACTTCAGCAACAACCTTCACATCCATGGTAAGGGATTAGAAAAAGGTTTATGTTAACTAAGCACAATGCTGACCAATAGGAGAGCAGGATTGTAAAAAGTGTTCCCCTTCTTACATGGACTATTCCAGCCATCCCTGTCATTCAGTGCGTTCCTATTCCTATTCCAGAGAGAGCTGACGGATGATTAAGGTAAAAGAGATCGGCTGAAGATTGTATATAGTTTGAGTGAAATACAGGGAATTAGTGCCAATCGTTGAAGTTTTATCGATCATGCGTAACCACACATCTATGCACCTTTAATAAATACCAGTTTTGGATCATTCCCTGAGTGAGACATCATTGTTCTGACCGGACAAACTGTAGCCTTCATCCAACCCGAACCAAAATCAGCGCGAATTTCAAAACAAAACTCGGAAGTGTTTTTTTCGCATCTCGATCATTTTGTCGTTACTCGGGCGAAAAAACCCCCGAAATCTTTTATTGTATGTTGAATTTTTCGTACGTAGAGCGTTTCTTAAATCGGGATTCTACTGTAATTCCTTTAAAGGTAGTTTTAATAGTAACTTCTACCTTCTTCTCTTCACTCTCCTCTTCTATAGGAACAGTGTTGTGGTTTTTGTGGTCTGTCACGTCACACATCGGACACACACACGTCTGATCATCTCTACAGAACAGCTCCAGAGGTCTCTCATGTTTCTGGCATATATATTCCTCCAGATTACTCACAGGATTGATCAGTTTGTGTTTCTTTAAACCTGCCACTCTCAAATGAGGCTCCAGGTGAGTTTCACAGTAAGAGCTCTGACACACCAGACACGACTTCAGCGCTTTCTGCTTTCTTTCCTCACAGACGTCACACACAACATCAGGTTTCTTCAGAACTTCAGGTTTTTTCTCAGGACTTTTCTTTCTATAGTGATCTACAACTTCTCTGAGTGTGTTGTTAATCTTGAGATCAGGTCTGATCTTGAATGTCTCTTTACAATATGGACAGTTGCAGGTCTGGCTGTTGTTCCAGCACTTATTCAGGCAGGTCTTGCAGAAGTTGTGTCCACATGGAGTGCTGACTGGATCAGTGAACACGTCCAGACATATCGAGCACTGAAGCTCCTCAGTCAGTCGACCGCTGGAGGATGACATCACTGGAGAGAGAAATTATGAGAATGAATGACCATCAATAGTCAAAAATCAAATGTTGTTTGAGAGAATGTGAACATTGAGCAGAGCTTGAATCTGGTGTTTCTACTTTGAAGAAACTGAAATATGAGATTGTTTTGATTTGTTTAACATTTTTACTCACTAATTCTCACAGGCTTTATTTGTGTTGTTTCAGTTTTTATGACTAAAGTTTGGAAAACTGGCATAATTATCAACAAGAAGGTGTTTTTATGTGTTCTGTATATTCTTCATAATCTGCATTTTCACGTATTTAATAATGTTTTCCATAAGAGGTAAATTAAAGTCCAGCAGCAACTAGTTTCTGTAAATAATTTACCTGGACGAAGTGGAGATAAACTCTTTCTCCTGGTCTTTCTTCCTTTTGATGTCGACTCTTCCATTATTCTTCCTCTATTTAACCCTTTTCAAGACAAATCACAACAAACTAAACAAGGAACTGCTGATTAGAAAAGTACAAATAATTTATTTGCTCTTCCAAATAAACTTTTTTAAATGTTTTATGACTAAGTGTAATTTCGTCTTGTTTTATGACTCTCTCTTGTGAGCAGGTGATTTACTTCCTCATTCTCTAGTTTTTATGTAGTGTGAAAAACACCAAACTTTACACCAAATGTCAGTCAAACAACATTTACAATATAATTCTTATATAATTTCAGTGCAGTAAACAATTAAAGTATTTGAGTATTTGATGTTTAAACCTGCTTCTGTTCAACTTATTCCAGTTCAACATAAACCTACTAAACCAGAGCACTTCCATTAAAACCAGTTCAGCACAATCTCTCTTATATTTCTATCACTCACCTGTGAGGATCAGATGTTCCTGCAAGACTCTTTCAACAGATCAATGAATATTCTGTTCTTTAAAGAGGTTGATCGTTTCATGCGTCCATAATATTGTTGATCAAGTTAGTTTCACTCTTTCTCTCTCTGAACTACAGTGATGTCAGAGCTCCTCCTTTGTAGAAAGTACATGGATTATCCCAGTGATCCCTGCCGATCACAGCAAAATGTGTTATTCTGATCTTTCCATCGGACTTCGTGGACGAGAGAGAGAGAAAGAGGATTGATAATGGGAGAAGGACAGCGGCTGAATATTTTGAATAATTTGTTGAGTAAAATATAGTGTGTTAGTTCAAATGTTGGAGTTTTTATCGATTGTGATTGTGCGTCTCACTGCAAGTAGATTTCCAGGGAAAGCAAGAACTGATTCGAATCTCAATTTGTTTCTTGAATGCAATGCAAGTCGCTTTGCATAATGATTGAATGTTTTCGACAAACCATGTTTACATTTTAATGTTGTTTATATGATTATATTCTGCTGTTCTGACATTACTGCCATTCCATATTTATGTGTTATTCTCTATCAGCATTAGACATAATCATCCATGCAGAGCTTGTGCACAATTATAGCACACATACAGTAGTTTGCATACTTCATATTGAACAGCTATTCCCATTTGCTCAAGCATTTAATCATAGTGATTTGAATATCGTGTTGTGCTTTCATATACGTGTAAGATGCAATGAACACTTCTCTTTTGATCATCCTAACACATAAAATAACATCTAACACAATCACGCGCACATACATTCACATGAGTTGCAGAAAGAAAATGAGGAAAACGTTAACAGTGGAATGATGGAATCAAAAATTGCTAGCAATATAACATGAATAAACCATCAATCATTAATTGGTTGATTGGGTGGTGGTCTCGTCGTGTCTGGATTGATGTCTTGGGCGGCCAATCAGCTGATGTGTTGCCGGATGAAGGGAAAGTCTTGTGGATAAAGCTGGAAGTTTTACAGCTAAATTTAAGAGGAGACTCAACCGAAAGAAAAAAAGCTAAGTAAAAGAAGGAAATATAAGTGAGAAAGTAGTTAGATGGCTTGAATGAAACCGTTAACTCATTGTCTGTAGTCTGTCTGGTCCCAATCTCTCTTTCTCCCTGTCATCCTGAGATTTTAACCTGAGGAGACGGTCCAGACCCTGGAGTTCTGACCAATTAGATTTCGTCTTTGGTTCAGAGTGTAAATGTTTCTCCTCTCATCATAAATTGCACGTTTTATAAGTCAAACAACTCAAACAGTTTCAAAATAAAGGTTTAAACCAAATATTTAAATAATAAAATAAACAATATTAATTGACTTCTCTGTCAGTTACAGAGGTAGCTTTCCTAACAGCAAGATCACGTGTAGCACCAAAACACAACATTCAGTTCCCCTACTGGAATACATAGTTCCCATAAGACGTCATCACATACGTCACTGTACGTTCATCAGCCATTCTATGGGGCAATGCGTGTTTCAAAAACAATTTGCAGTTGCACAATGGTTAATACATGCTGGGTTAAAGATCATACAGCTGGTGGTATGTCCCCTCCGCAAGTAATCCAGCAGACAACATCACTCCGGGAAAGTCTCTCCGTGAGCACTTTTCCTAAAGGATCCCCCCAATCTGTGGCCTGAATGGCCTAGTCCAGAGGAACCAGACAATAACGAAATTCGTAAGACTTATTCTGGTACTTTGATATGCTTCACATCCTCTGATTTCAGTCAGTTTAAGTGTCTCGAGGAGCTAATTGAGTCCACGGCTCTTCAAGGAGCTGCCGATGGCAAGCCCACAGCAGTGACTACAGAAGTGCTGAAATCAGCGTCTTACAGCAAGAACAGAACGAAAGCTTCCCGTCAGACTTGGAACAGTTAAGAGCCTGTAAACCTCTTGCCCGCAACAGTCGATTAAGAGCACTGGCCCCAGAACTCAACGGAGAGACGAAATTATTCAGAGTCGGTGGACGTTTATGTCATAGTCCCTGCCTTGAACCTGATAACATGCACCCTATAGTATTGGACCCAAGACACCCCATCACTAAACTTATCATTCAAAGTTATGATTCAAAACTTTGTCATCCAGGTCCTGAGAGGGTGTTCGCTGAACTCTGCCTTAAATACTGGTTTTTCAGGGGCAGAGAAGCCGTCAAGCACCTGCAGTGTGTGGAGAAAAAGACCAGAGGTACCTAAAATGGCGGACCTCCCCCCATCAAGACTGCGTCTTTTCAAGCTTGCCTTTTGCTCCACTAGTGTGGACTGCTTTGGTCCCTATACTGTCAGAATGGGCCGACGCAGTGAGAAAAAATGGGGAATAATATTCAAGTGCCTCACAACCAGAGCAGTATACATCAATACACTCCACAGTCTAGAAGCCGATTCCTTCCTTATGGCACTCAGACGGTTCACGGTTAGATGAGGAAACCCCCATGAGCTCTTGTTAGATCAAGGCACAAACTTCAGAGGAGGTGAAAGAGAACTAAAGGAAACCTTTACAGCTCTTGTTCCAGACCTACCGAGACAATTTACCAAACAGCAAATTGAATTCCATTTCAACCCTCCTAACACACCACACTTTGGAGGTTGCTGGGAGGGAGAAATTTACTCTTTAAAAAAGGCACTAATGGTCACTCTAGGAACTCAATCAGTGAACTTTGAGGTCCTTCAAATTGTGCTGGTGGAGATTGAGGGAATCTTGAGGGAAACTCCAAACCACTGGGATACATCATTCAATATTTCTGAGCTGGTCAGCCGACGTCGATGGCGTCACAGCCGGATCCTTGCAGAACAATTTTAGAGACAATACCTCAAATTCTACCTCCCTGGTCTTCAAAGTCTTTAGAAATGGCAAAATGACACTCCAGACATCAATATTGACATTACGGTGCTGATTATTGATCCTCAGCTACTCAGAGCTTCCTGGCTCATGAGAAAGGTGTTAGAGGTATTTCCGAGAAATCCCACTTCAGGTGGGGAAAAAAAACTTACACTCGACCAGTTGCACGCATTATATAATTACCTGCCATTCCTGATTAAAGTAATTGTAAACTCCTCAGTTGAATAGAAGCCTTACTTTATTTGTAAATATTTTCCTATTCCTCCTGTCTTTTGTCTTGTGCTTGATTGTTGTTGTTTGTTTCTGATTCAACTCGACCTAGCCCGTTTGTATCTTGTCCGCCTTGTCTAGTCGTGTCGTGTTTTTTAAGCTCCAGCGGTCCTCTAGCAGGTCCTCTAGCCGCGCCCACCAGCGATCTTGCTCACTGGATCTTCTGTCATCAGACTTTTTTCGTCGCTGTCTTCAAGCGGGCGCTCAGCTGATTTTTCCCCGCTGCCTATCGCGATCTGCTCTCGTCCCATTTCCGGTTTTCTGGCCGTTGGACTTATTTTTGCATGGGACTTGTTTTCTTTTTGGCCTTTTGACATTTTCTCCTTGTTTAAATAAACTTTCTGTTAGTCCAGAGCTTCCCTGAAAGAACGATCAAGCAGGCTCGGACCAAGTCAGAACAGCTGCTGCCCAGCAGGGGGTGCTATTGGGTCAACATGACTCTCAACTGTCAGCAGCCTCCATGGAGATCGAATTCTTATCCGCTCAACTGGCCGACCTCAATGCCCACTTTGAGGAGCAGCAACGGATCACTGCATCAGCCTGTTCAGAGACTATATCGATTCTACCACCACCCTGCAAAGAGCCTCACGCCAATAACCCTCCACCTTATGATGGAGACCCCAATTCCTGTCAGGTGCTCCTCTCTCAATTCTCACTGGTGTTTGCCCTCCAGCCTCGTCACTGCACTACAGAGCAGTCTAACGTGGTGCATGTTTTAACTTTACTCACGGGAAGGGCCCAAGATTGGGGTACGGCTGTGTATGAGAAACAGGCCCAGTTTGCTCAAGCTTTGAGGATTTCCGTCAAGAGATGATAAAGCTTTTTGACCGGGGGGTCAGGGAGATGAGGCAGATTCCAGGTTGGTGCGGCTTACACATAGTGGTTGCTCTGTCACAGACTTTTCAATTCAGTTTAAGACCCTGGCGGCAGCTTGCGATTGGAATGTGATCGCAGTCCATGAATTTCCTTGGGATCTTATCATCCTGATTGACTTGGCCCTTCGTGTTGAGGAACGCCTCCTACGTTGACGCCAGCGTCGTGCTTCCTGTTCCACCTGGAGAGTGGAGGAGACCTTTGTGGTGGTATTTACTCCTACTGCATTTATATTTCCAATCTTCAAGGCTAAAGGATCCTAAAACAGTTGTAATTTTCCTCTCCATATCAAGAACACATTACCCTCTCTATACCTCTAGGTGTGATGTGTCGCCCTACACACCATATGTGTTGTAGATTCTACAGAATAGAAAGTAACATTAATGTCACACAATAATCAATAATGTCAAGAAACAAAATATAATCATGGATAAGAATAAAAAGAAAACATATAATTTATAAAATTCCATCACACCTTCCTCCAGACACCTTGGCTCCCTCTCAGACCTCTCCACCTGACCCCGAGCTGATGCAACTGGGTCGTTTGTGTCTCACACCCCAGCAGAGACAACATCGCCTCACACAAGGTCTCTGTTTGTACTGTCGGAAACCAGGACTCTTTGCTATAAAGTGCCCTTTAAAAGACAAGGCCCATTCGTAGACTGGGGAATCCTGTTGGGCGCTTCCCCTTATGTAAACTACCCGCTGTCCTGCACTCTACTACCCGTCACTCCCTGGTAGATTCTGGGGCCGAGAGCAACTTCTGGGATATTTCCACTGCTGCTCAGTGGAGTATTCCGGTCATACCCCTACCCGTTTTCATCTCTGTCTGGTCCCTCGATGGTCGGTTTATCTCTTCTATTACCCACACTACCCCTTCCGTAAGTCTTACTGTTTCAGGCAACCACCATGAGATGGTCAAGCTGTACCTTTTTAAATCTCCCAGTACCCCAATAGTTTTGGGGCATCCTTGGTTGGTACCGCATGGCCTTCATGTTGATTGGTCTGGTAATTCTGTGTTGGCCTGGAGTCAGTCTTGTTTAGTGTCTTGTTTGGGTACTGCATTTTCTTCTGGTTCTGTGTGTCCTGTTTTGCAGGCTGAGGTTGCAGATCTGACTGGTGTTCCCGCGGAGCGGACCACTTCTCTCCCTCCTCACCGGCCATATGACTCTGCCATTAACCTCCTCCGAGGCACTTCTCCACCCCCAGGGTCATCTTTATTCCCTGTCTGATCCAGAAAGAGTATATCAGTGATGCGCTCAAGGCCAGCCTCCTCCGTCCTTCATCACCGGCAGGTGCAGGATTCTTCTTTGTCAAGAAGAAGGATGGCTCCCTGCAACCCTGTATAGATTATAGGGGTCTTAATGGCATCACAATCAAGAATAGGTATCCCCTACCTCTCATGTCATCTGCCTTTGAATTGTTGCAGGGAGCCATGGTCTTCACCAAGTTAGACCGCAACACTTACCACTTGGTGCGGATTCCTGAGGGAGATGAGTGGAAGACAGCATTCAATACACCCACGGGACACTATGAGTACTTGGTCCGACCTTTTGGTTTGACCAATGCACCAGCTGTCTTCCAGGGCCTGGTTAAGAACTGACAGACATGACTAATAAGTTAAACAAGCACTATATCGATGTTTGTCACTTCCATCAAATTTGCTCTACATAACCGTTTCATCATTTCTTTTTTTTTACATAATTCATAACATTCAACTATGTCATGGAGAGAATCTTGCTGAGCAAATGAATGTAGTTAAACTAACATGTCTAGAGCAGATACCTGATAAAAAACATTCAGCTGAACGGCACAGACATTCGAAAGAAACTTGAACTCTAAGGTTTTAAGTTTTGTTACGGCATATGATCTACTTTGGACTTTATATCGATATAGTCAAATTCCAGTCTTTGCTCTTCATCTCAGATGAACAGAGTCACTCACTCTCAGCGGTGCTCAGAGAATCAGGGCTCACGTGTGTGAAACTGATCTGAGAACAGCCTCCGCTGAGGATCTGCTGAATCAGAGCAGGACTGAGCCGCGTGAACTGATCTCTGGTCAGCGATGACGAGTTCAGCTGGTAGTTGAAGTTTTTATTGCATGAATAATAAGTATGAAAATATAATTCAACTGTATGATTATACACCATTATTTGTATCTGTATGATGCTTTTCAGCTGAGAAACTCATGTCTGCAAAAGACAGGATGCACATGTCTCGCAAAAACTCAGGGCTCAACTATGGTTCTAGTTGTTGAATGTCTAATATGATTACAGAGTATTGAGCTCAGGCCAAAATACAATGCATAGAGAGAGAAAACTGTCACATGAGATGTGTTAAACGTCTAGAATTTAGAGTATATAATGGGGGATTTCTTTGTGTCTGGCTTCAAAAAGACCTTAGAGAAGTGTTGTTTTTATAAAGAGAAAAAGTACAACATCAAATCCACAACAGTAGATCCTCAACAGCTCTTCAGTGCTGAAACATCTGCAGGAGAAACAGACAGAAACCATTTGAGACTTACATATTTCTATGCACATATTATTAAACTAGATTATTTGGCTTCAGCTTCATTCATTGCTCTGATTAGCACGCATGCATTAGTCTGTAATGTTCCCTTATTAGTTGCCAAAGGATTCATTACATTTAAAAAAAATAAAAAAAAATCCATATATGGAAAAAATCTATATGGAAAATATATCCATTTTATACAATGTGGTTTAACATCTGCTACAGTACACTTGCTATAATAATTTCTTGCGCAGCTGAATGATTGCATCATCAAATTAAATGTTCAGATTCTACAGCATGCCAAGATTTCCCATGATGCCCCTGTTATCAAGGGAGGTGTGCGATGCGGAAGGGCAAGGAGATACAGATTCAACTGAAACTCAGTTAATTAAACAACACGCTTTGTGCAAAAACCTGGGATAACTCGGAGAACACGGAGCAAAGAGAGGAATATCCACATACATGTTAACATAGTCAACAATTGGTTTGGTAGGTTGGCAGGTTTTCATACTCACTTTAATAATAAATACTAACAAAATACTTTAAATATCAAAACAATTAAAAACACTTGTGCATTAACTGAACTTTAACAAAACTCGGGAAGACAGACAGCACATCTACACACATCATAACAACGTCAACATACTTCAACAACTGACAAAGACAAGGGAAACACAAGTGGGTTTTATACTGAAGGGAATGAGGAACAGCTGGGAAGACTAGAAGTGTAAGTGATCACACGACAGGTGCAGGAAGTGAAACAATGACACAACTGACAGGAAGTGACAAAGAAGACACAGACAGACAAGTGTTACATCAACTTTTTTTTTAGATGGAAAATGCCATTTGTACCTGATATGAGCAGGATTCCTATAATTCAGTAAAACTACAAAAAAACAAAAACAAAACACTTGTCTCTTGGAATAAAATGTTTTATAAAATTATCTTTTAACTTATTTTAAATTCAGCCATGGCAACATTTCTCATTTTGGTGAGGAACCAGGAAGTGAATAGATGACAGGACAGACACATAACAAGTATAACAATATAAAATAACAGCATTATCTTGAAATAACTTAACTGGTGTGATCCTATTATTGTGATCCTTTATTCAATCATTATATATTTTTTTTCTTCAATAAATGAAATATTCCCACATTTTCAGGTCAGTGTAACATCATCAGGATTATCAGTCAGTCGTACCATGAAGCGTGAGGTTATCAGAGGCAGCGTGACTGAAGATGTATTCCAGAAAGTATTCCTGCTGAGGAAGAACACGAGCGCTGAGACAGTCTCCACGCAGGACGTGATAGAGGACGCTTCCCAACACGCGCTCAGGAACAGACAGAACGCAGGAGCCATGGTGAGGAAATCCTTCATCTGGAGCTCCTGAGAGCTGCTGTAGTTCCTCAACAGCTGCTGCAGATGTTCAGCAGACAGACACGGAGAGAGAGAGAAGAAAGGATACAGTTTGTGTGGAGTTTAATGAGGCTTTAACTCATATGATCATGTCATGTTACATGAAATGTTTTTAAGTGTCATGAAAATGATGTCACAATGCAATCTATCTTAATCATCCTTAAATACGTAGGCTTTATTTTTCCTTAAGATTTTCATTTTAGGGTAAAATATGATCTTTTCGTGAAAATATTGCTCCTCCAGGCGCTCGAGCAGCGACACAAGCGCATCTTCACCTGCAGACAGAAGATCCACAACTCTCCAGAAAACCTGCTCTTTACCGTCACGAGCTCCTGCAAACACACCGAGACAGAAGAAACAGATGAACAAAACACCTCGAGTCTCCATCATCTGTGTCATCATCAAACTTACACACACACACACACACACACACACACACACACACACACACTCGCTCTCTCTCTCTCTCTCACACACACACACACACACACACACACACACACACACACACACACACACACACACACTCGCTCTCTCTCTCTCTCACACACACACACACACACACACACGATGATGCACCTACTGCTCAGGTAAAAGCTCCTGCTAAACTCTGATTGGTTAAGACAAACTCTTCCCTTCACCTGCGCAAAAAGGATCCAGACAGGAATACACTTTTAATATATAATAATAATATGATTATAAAATTAATTACGTTTTTTATTATTATTGTATATTGAAACCAAGGTTTATGAAATAATGACCACAGTGCTTTGAACAGATTTGAAGATTATCAGAAAAGTGGGATATTTAAAAGTGTCAGGATCCGAACACAAAACAAAGACACGATAATACAGTAACATCAGATCTCTGTTACAAAACCAAGAATAAACCTTTACAAAATATAAAACATGGTGAGAAAATCATGTAAGAACACAATAAAACAAACAATTAATCAATTAAAAGAACAAATAATGTCTTTATTCAGATGCTGTAAAACTGTGATGTAAAGCAGCAACAAATGATTCTCATCCTTTGAGTAAAAACACAAACATGTTTGATGCTTTTAAACATTAATTACATGAATCATTATTTGCATCAAGTATTTCATATTAGGTTATAAATTCATTAATTGTGATTGACAGGTGTGATGATCAGTGGAGTTGAGTTTTTACCTCCATCATTAGGCCACGGGCCAAAAAATGGATAGAGTTTCCCAGTGAAAGACTGAGCAGTGAAAGAGTAAATATGAGAGCTGGACTCCACATCATAAAAGGAGACCAAACCCTCCTCATAATCCACAAACACACCGACCCGCTGCGGCTTCACTCTCAGACACAGAGAGACGAGAGATTCATCACAGGCTTTATATTCATTCCCATTCCTCAGAGCCACAGCCCAGAATCCATTACTGGGAGTCAGTGCGATCTCTCCCTTCCTGTTAATGGATTCTCTGGCCACTCCTAAATCCCAGTCAGTCTGTCCCTTCACCTGAACCTCAAAATAAAATCTCCCTGAGGAGAATCCCTCCTTTCCCAGAACAAATGCATAGTAATCAAATCTCTCTGGTTTGTCTGGGAGTTTCTGTCGAATGTCTCCACATCTCACTTGTTTTCCATCATCAGACAGGATGAGTTCAGGATTTGCTGTTTCAGGATCCAGAATCACATCCACTGAGAAAACAGAGAATATGAATCTCAACTGAATCAGATATTTAGTGCTGATGTTTGTAATATGTAATGAGTTGTTAATCTCACTGTCGGTCAGTAATGAAGCTGTGAGTGTATGAATGTAATCTAGTGAAGTTCAGACACACACTTTACCTGCAAACTGCTGCATCCTCTTCAACTCTGTAGAAACACATGACAATAAAACATCATCAGATCTTTGACATGTTTATGTGTGCAATTATAGACGAGCTTTACGATTATATTTATAGAATTGTTCACAACATCATGTTTTATCTGATCAATGTGTGTTTTTAGTTCTGCTGTTGGAGCTTCAGGTCTGATATTTCACACACATCCCTCTTTTCATGAAGATCAAATCTGACTCTTAAACACGTGTTTATTAATTTCTGCTTTTGTGCTTTTGGTGAAATTTTGGTGGATTCTCTGATTAATTTATTTGCTGTTTATTGATTCTCTTAGAAAATGAAATATATTGATGGATGAACTGAAAGGACAAACAATCAGAGTTAATTGAATATTAATGTTTCTGTTTATATTCTTTTTATATATTCTTTATTTATTTTTGTTACAAAGGCTGCGATTGAATTATCGTGATGTTAATATTACACCTTAAATTAATATATTATTATGAAAACTTTATATCTACAGCAAAACAAAATGATTTAATTTCAGCTCAGGTTTTCCGGTGGGATCAGAGGAATATCCACTGGGAATATGAGCAAAGATCAGGGATTTGAAACCTTAAACAAAACTTTTCTGTTTTCTTCTTTCATGTGAAACTGCAACAATTAAACTTGTTTATGTTTGATATTCCAGCAGTTATGAGGAAAATACAGTATGAACTTTTATATCGGATTAAAGGAGAAACATTATGAAACTTCTTTACACTTGAACATTTGCTCTTTCAACATCATAACGATAAGAAACACGGTTAAATAATGTAAAGTTGTCAGTAAATATCAGGCTTTTCTTGTGATTTTGTCGTTTGTCTCGTGATCAGAAACTTTTGATGGAAACAAACAACAATAAAATAATGTGTTGATTTATATGAACTAACATTTATTTGAGTAAATCTGTTTATAATGGGCTATTTTGAACTTATTGTTCCTGTTGACTCAATATATATTGAATAAATATTTCTATAATGGCTTCGTTGCGTAATTGAATAATATAATAATATAATTCAGTGTGAGATTTGATTGTTCATAGATTGAGTTTCTTTCACATGGATTTCATATTCAGATTGTGTTTCACTCGACCATCAGCTGATAAACTTCCTTTCAAACGGTTACGAAATTAGTCGTTGAACATATTCCTAATTATAATGAGTTTGCATTGAACAGTTGAGATAATTTTCTAAATTATGGGCTGTAGTTGAGAAAGTTACCGTGACAACAGCAGCATCCTCAGAAACACAGAGGAGCGCTTGAGTAACTACTAACTCTCTCTCTCATTTATTGTTGAGTTTTTCACTGAAACACACATGATCACACACTTCTCTTATTTCAGCTTGAATCAGACTCTTTCTTCATCACTGATTCCTTTTACTGAATAAAAACAGAGCAGCAAATTTTGAGTTCAATGAGGAGTGAGAAATGGAGGGATGGATATTGATTCACTTTTCAAGATTAAATTTTAATTTCAATTTAATATTGATTAATTTATTTTTATGGATATATATCACATGTTAATTTTCCCAAAGAATAGAAGAACTATTGTTGTGAATTTTACAGGGAATCCTGTCAGCTGATAAATTAATATTAAAAGTAATTAACAAATGATTTTGTAGTAAAGAGGAAGAGTTCATGTGCCGCTTAAACTGATAAAATAGCAATATTTGTAATAAAACTGACAAAATATGGATGAGCTTCATAATAACAGTGTCAATTGAGTGAGAGTTGTGAGTCCAGATAAAAGATGATGAATATATGAATCTGTACGGTGTGTTTGATATTGCTGTACCAGTTTGTGTGAGTTTCTCCTGTAGAGTTTCCTGCAGTCGAGTCAGAGCTCTCCTCAGAGTCTCCAGACTCTCATCAGTCTTCATACTGATCTCAGGCCAGTTCCTGCTGTTTCTAGAGCTGCTCAGGGATGAGTAAATCTACAGCAGGAGAGAGGAGAAATCCTTCAGCATGGGGAGTGTTATGGTGTCATATACTGCATTATCATTGATCAGAGAGATGTTGACTGACCTGTAGGAGGTGGAGGTGATCTTCAGTGTGTGAGAGCTGCTCCAGCTCAGTGTTTCTCATCTTTAGCTCAGTGATCTCCTGCTCCAGCTCTTCAATCAGCTCTTCCTCCTGTTTCTCTGCTGCTTTCTGCTGCTCCTCCATCATCTCCAGCAGTTCAGTCTGACATCTCTCAATGGAGCGGATGAGATCAGTGAAGAGCTCGACACGAGCTGCTTTCTCCTTCTCTGTGTTTCTCTGCTCAACCAGAACAATCAACTGATGATTAGTGGAGTTTGATAAAGCAAGAATCAGTGTTAATATCACTCATACTTCAGTGTTTAAAGGGGTTTTCAAAGTAACTTCATCCTGCACTGAATGATTCCTCAAATCATGTGTCTTGTTGAGGAGAAACGTCACATGCTGTTACTCTAAATCAGGGGTCGCCAACCCGAGGCTCTTTGACTGCTCTTTTGTGGCTCTTCAGTCTCCACATGTTCTGTGTTTACAATCGCAATTTATTTTTAACAAAACCTCTCGCGCGATTTAACGAGACTTCTATTGACTGAAAGGAGCTGCTTTCTGAATGAACGGGAAAAATGTGTTTCATTATTGTGTTAAAACAAATATTAAACCAAATCAATTAAGATTGATGATTCTCTCAAAGACAGTCACTTGTCGTCTCCTACTGGTGTATCGATGAAACCAGCAGAAAGAGTCTAAAATCCCAGCACTAAAACACAGACTGACAGTGAACTGAACTAACTGATGAAATAAAAGCTTAAGAAAACTGAATTACAACTCACTTTTCTGATTTCTGCTGAGTGTTTGACGTCTTGAATCTTCTTGATTCTGTCCTGGATCATCTGCTGTGTGTCTCTCTGTGTTTTCATCAGTTGAGTATAGAGAGAAAAACACACATTTATCATGACAGAGATTTACTGTCTTCTAAAGAAACCTTCAATGTTTCCGCAGTTAAATTATTTGTTTCATTAAATGAGAGAAATGTAATTCCTTTAAAAGTAGATTTAATAGTAACTTGTACCTTCTTCTCTTCACTCTCCTCTTCTATAGGAACAGTGTCGTGGTTTTTGTGGTCTGTCACGTCACACATCGGACACACACACGTCTGATCATCTCTACAGAACAGCTCCAGAGGTCTCTCATGTTTCTGGCATATATATTCCTCCAGATTACTCACAGGATTGATCAGTTTGTGTTTCTTTAAACCTGCCACTCTCAAATGAGGCTCCAGGTGAGTTTCACAGTAAGAGCTCTGACACACCAGACACGACTTCAGCGCTTTCTGCTTTCTTTCCTCACAGACGTCACACAGAACATCAGGTTTTTTCAGAACTTCAGGTTTTTTCTCAGGACTTTTCTTTTTATAGTGATCTACAACTTCTCTGAGTGTGTTGTTAATCTTGAGATCAGGTCTGAGCTTGAATGTCTCTTTACAATATGGACAGTTGCAGGTCTGGCTGTTGTTCCAGCACTTATTCAGGCAGGTCTTGCAGAAGTTGTGTCCACATGGAGTGCTGACTGGATCAGTGAACACGTCCAGACATATCGAGCACTGAAGCTCCTCAGTCAGTCGACCGCTGGAGGATGACATTTCTGGAGAGAGAAATTATGTGAATCAATGACCATCAATAGTCAAAAATCAAATGTTGTTTGAGAGAATGTGAACATTGAGCAGAGCTTGAATCTGGTGTTTCTACTTTGAAGAAGCTGAAATATGAGATTGTTTTGATTTGTTTAACATTTTTACTCACTAATTCTCACAGGCTTCATTTGTGTTTCAGTTTTTATGACTAAAGTTTGGAAAACTGCCATAATTATCAACAAGAAGGTGTTTTTATGTGTTCTGTATTTTCTTCATAATCTGTATATTCACCTATTAAATAATGTTTCCCATAAGAGGTAAATTAAAGTCCAGCAATAAAATTTTTTCTATTATGAACTTACTTGGAGGTGGAGATAAACTCTTTCTCCTGGTCTCTCTTCCTTTTGATGATCTTGATGTCGATTCTGCCATTGCTTTTCCTCTATTTAACCCTTTTCAAGACAAATCACACCAAACTAAACAAGGGAACTGCTGATTAGAAAAGTACAAACAATTAAAGCTCTTTCAAATGTTGTATGTTTTATGACTAAGTGTAATTTTCGTCTTGTTTTATGTCAAGTGACTCTCTCCTGTTCAGCAGGTTTTTCTGCAGGTGATACTTCCTCATTCTCTAGTTTTAATATTGTATGAAAAATACCAAACTTTAGACCAAATGTCAGTCAAACAACATTTACAATATAATTCTGATATAATTTGAGTGCAGTAAATAACTAAAGTATTTGAGTATTTGACGTGTTTAAACCTGTAAAAAACTTATTCCAGTTCAACATAAACCTACTAAACCAGAGCACTTCCATTAAAACCAGTTCAGCACAATCTCTCTTATATTTCTATCTCTCACCTGTGAGGATCAGATGTGTCCACAAGACTCTTTCAACAGATCAATAAATATTCTGTTGTTTAAAGAGGTTGATCGTTTCAGGCGTCCATAATGTTCTTGATCAAGTTAGTTTCACTCTTTCTCTCTCTGAACTACAGTGACGTCAGAGCTCCTCCTTTATTTCACATTTACTGCAGAAAATACATGGATTATCCCAGTGATCCCTGCCGATCAGCGCAAAATTTATTATTCGGATCTTTTCATCGGAGTTCACGAAGGAGAGACAGAGAGAGAGACAGAGAGACAGAGAGACAGAGAGACAGAGAGACAGAGAGACAGAGAGACAGAGACAGAGACAGAGAGAGAGAGAGAGAGAGAGAGAGAGAGAGAGAGAGAGAGAGAGAGAGAGAGAGAGAGAGAGCAGACGGATGATAATGAGAGAAGGACATCGGCTGAATATTTTAAATAGTTTGTAGAGTAAAATACAGTGTGTTTGTTTAAATATTGGAGTTTTTATCGATTGTGATTGTGCGTCACACTGCAAGCAGTTTCCCCCCGTCTCGAGCAGTAGAGAGTGGCGCTTGCAACGCCAAGATTATGGGTTTGATTCCCAGAGAAAGCAAGAACTGATTGGGATGTCAATGTGTTTCTTGAATGTAAACGTCTTTTAATCACATAATGATTGAATATTCTCGACAAACCATGTTTACATTTTAAATGATTTTGTCATTATCATAAAGTTCATTTACATGATTATAATCTGCTGCTCTGACATTACTGATATTCCATATTTATGTGTTATTCACTGTCAGCATTAGACATATTCATCCTGGCTGATGCAGGTAATGCGCATGCGCTCAAAGTTTTTCCATCTTGTTTGATCATGTGCTGCAGGAATGATCACACGCAGAGCTGGTGCACAATGATAGCACACATACAGTAGTTTGCATACTTTATATTGAATACTTATTCCCATTTACTCAAGTATTTAATCGTAGTGATTTGAATATCGAGTTGTGCTTTTCTTTACATGTAAGATGCAATGAACACTTCTCTTTTTATAAAAATAAGATTTTTGTGATCATTATAAAATGTAAAATAACATCTAACACATAATCACGCGCACATACATTCACACGAGTTGCAGAAAGAAAATGAGGAAAGAGTGAAATGATGCAATCAAAAGCTGCTAACAATAAGACATGACCTGAATGAACCATCTGTCACTAATTTCACCCTTCTATCGTCTCTAAAATGTTGGTTGGTTGATTGGCTGGTGATCTGGATTGATGTCTTGGGAGGACAATCAGCTGATTTGTTGGCGGATGAAGGGAAAGTCTTGTGGATAAAGCTGGAAGTTTGACGCTGCTTTACGACTAAATTTAAATTGGAACTAGAGACTCAACGGGAAAAAAAAAAGTAAAAGAGGGAAATATAAGTGAGAAAGTAGTTAGAAGGCTTGAATGAAACCCATTGTCTGTAGATTGTTTTCTCCCAATCTCTTTTTCTCTGTGTCGTCCTGAGATTTTAACCTGAGGAGACAGTCCAGCCTCCTGGAGAAGTTCTGTAAAATTAGGTTTCGTCTTTGGTTTGGAGTGTAAATGTTTCTCCTCCTTTTTTCCATAATGAAAAAAAAAAATACATTTTACACAGATTTCATTGATGCCATTCTTTTGAGGTATAAAACGGTTTCAAGCTGGTGGGAAACCAGATACATTTTCAGGTAAACCTGCGATATAGCGTCGGTAATTACCTACTAGCACCAGCAGGGGGTAAACCTCTGCTACAGCGTCGGTAATTAGACGGCACCCATTACCATACCGGAAATACTTTAGCAGACAACTTTTTTTATTTAAAGAAATTTAAATCCACAATGGCAGGAAGACTACGAGCGTCAATGACTATTGTACCACCGAACGAAATACAGTAATACCTCGGTTTACGAGCGACTTGGTATACGAGCAATTCGGTGTACGAGCATGGAGGGTCGAATCGGTGTACGAGCATTGTATCAGTGTACGAGAAAAATTCCCCTCACCCATGCGCAGTTTTGTGTGGAAAAAGTCCTAACGCTCAGCATCCTTGTGCGCATTTTTACATGAAATATCCTAATGACAGCCTCTCATAACACAGTCAGGAGGTTCCAACCCCTTTATAACCCCTTAACTCATTCATTGGCTGCATCATTCACCACAGTGATACTTTTATAAGTGATTTACAGAAGTTTTTACCTCATATTCTAAACATTAATCAATTGTGATCGCTATTGTTCACGTAGTGAAATATACATGGTTTTAGCCAAATAATAAACAAAGTAATAGGGTTAGACAAACCATATTTTTATACAAACAACATATAAGCCTCTCCTACAAATGAGCACTGTTTTCATGTTCGTCGGACCTGCCGTTTCTCTGCAGTATCGGCAAAAGCGCAAGGAGTAAAATGTGACTTCTTACCCCGTGAGCGGGGCTCGTTTTAACAGACAGCGGGTTAGTTGTAACACCATGTTATCCAATGCCAGTTCATTCACCTATTTTTATTTGTTTAAAAAAGTTACGTCTTGATGATCATAAGCATAACTTATAAATTAAATATATATATTTTTTCCTTTATTTTTTAGATTTGTTGTGTTTTGAACAATGTAATGACATGAAAAACGTTTTAATAGGTTAATAATGCAAAATATATGATTATTGATGCAACTTGTTCACTGCGGCTTAGTGTTACAACTAACCCCGCGCTGTCTTGTTTACTTCAGGACCGGATAGCAGCCACTATGTGTTTTTCACGTCTTTCAAAATGGTACCATCTTTTAGCCAAGAAGATGGTAATCATAACAATATAAGATTAGACTAACAATCTTTCACACATTCTTTGAAAATCGAAAAACAACTACTATAACAAAAAATATTTACATGCTGCCAAAAGAGTTTTTCCTGTGGTTCTCATCCAAACTTCGATGATATTTCTCGAAAAATGGCCAGAAGACGTGTGCAAACAGTGTGATGAAAAGCCCTTTAGCACTTCACATTTATGCCCATGCAACTATCTAAAAAAAAAAATCACTGTTACTATTTACCCCGAGTTACTTTGTGCCCCGCGCTCCCCTAGTTCTCTCGCGGCTTCCGCAAATTCGTTCTCTCGCGGCTCCCGCGAATTCGTTCGTTCGAGGCTCCCGCGAATTCGTTCGTTCGAGGCTCCCGCGCATTCGTTCTCTCCCGGCTCCCGCAAATTCGTTCTCTCCCGGCTCCCGCGAATTCGTTCTCTCCCGGCTCCCGTGAATTCGTTCTTTCGCGACTCCCATGTTCCACGACTTTAACTCTGGATTATCACTTCGTTTGGTTTCTGCACTATTATAATAAATTCACTCATTTGCTTTCATCCTTGCTTTCCCTGCTCCCCCCTCCTCCCTCCTCTCTCTCCTCCAAGCAGGCTGCTCAAACCTGAAGTGCATTACAGTAAATTGTCAAGTATTTTTAGAGTTTAATTGTCAATTATTAATTAGTATTTATATGAGATCTTAATGGTTACAATTTTAACTGCAATTAATAGGGTAAAACCACAAAAAAAAAACAATTTAAAATGGGCATTTGTGGTCATGTGGAACGAATTAATTGATTTTTAGTGCATTCTTATGGGGACATTTGTTTTGGTGTATGAGCATTTTGGTTTACGAGCTCGCTCTTGGAACGAATTAAACTCGTAAACCGAGGTATTACTGTACTGAGTAAAAACGACATGTTAAATGAAGTGTCAACGCTTTCACCATACTTGCAACAACCTGATTCGGCATTACAGTGGTGTGTAATCTTGAAACTGTGTTAAAAACAGCTTTTTTGGGTGTCTTTTGATGTTATTAAAGCTGTTTTGAGTCTATTTTAATGTTATTACTTACTGACGCTATCCGTTGTTTTCACGTGACGTCATCGAAACTTGCGTACCAGCATATCCACCATATTGATTCCCTATGTAAGCAACAACAAAGCTTGTATATTCAAAACTTATGCTCACAAATGCCTATCTGTGGAATTTTTGGATGTTCAAATAGGCCAGGAGTAAGTACAGATGTAAGATTTTTTAAACTTCCAAAAGTGATAACTGGACAATGTGAAAGAACACAAATTTTGTCAGAAGAAAGACGACGTGTATGGAAAGCTGCGATCAACAGGGCTGACATTCAGACTGAAGAAAAATGGAATACAACGATCATATGCTCTAAACATTTTGTAGGGGGTAAGTTTAAATGTATTGACAATATTTAATTTGTTTAGAAGCAGCAATTTATACCAAAAGTAAAAATAAATGTGTTACAGTCGACCCAAAATGCCTTCGTTTTTGGTAACTCAATAAACTTAACCTTTAGCAGTATTTGACATTCCTTTACCTTTTGTTTATTGTTATAAATTGGAAACATATTCAACAATTAAAATATATACAAGTTAAATTCAACCAATTTGTCTAACGTCCTTTATATTGAAATTCGATTCAGCAGTTAAAATAACACCTAACGTTATATTTTATATCTCATTTTTAGGCATTAAAGACACAGAGCAGTGATGAAAACACTATTGTTCATGTTAATTCAGTCCATGGAGAGGTTCATGAATGTGAAAGTACAGAGCGTTCTAAAACTGCGGTAACTTGTCCTCATTCCACCGCTTGTATCCATAAACACAACAGAAATCACTTATGTTAATTGTTTTTGATTTACAATCTACAAATATGTAGTATTAGAGTAATAAAGAGTATGATAAGTAAAATTAGTGACGATCGTCAATAAGATATACGAGTTGACACTGACAGTAGGGATTCAAAATGGCGATGCGCAGTGCCTGGTGGGTAACTACGCAGGTTTTGTGACGTCAGTGAAAACAACGGATAGCTGAAGTAGATGTGTAGATGTTCGGTTAAAACTGATGATGAAGAGGTTGCCAGGGCCAACAGAAAAGCGGGTAAACTGACAAAAGTAAACCCAACACAGACCCTGAAGCTCAGAGCTGCCATCTGCTGTTTGCTCCGCCGAAAATGAAAATGATTTTTTTCATGCTGCAGATTTATCTCCCGGGCGGACTGAACTCCCTGGCGGGCCAGATCCGGCCCGCGGGCCGTACGTTTGACACCCCTGTTCTAGGTATTATAAGCTGGTCAGTATTTTGGGATCGCAATAGACGTGAAGGACTATAATGTGTTAAGAGATCGCTCAAGTACTGGGGAGCTAAACCATTTAATGCTTTGTAAGTCATTAGCAAAATTTTAAAATGTATTCGGTGATTAATAGGAAGCCAGTGCAGGTTTGACAGAAATGGGGTAATATGCTCATACTTCCTGGTTCTAGTAAGAACTCGAGCTGCTGCATTTTGGACCAGCTGGAATTTGTTTATTAAGCGTGCAGGGCAACCACCTAGTAGAGCATTACAATAATCTAGCCTTGAACTCATGAACGCACAAACTAACTTTTCCGCATTTGTCTTTGAGAGCATATGTCGCAATTTAGATATATTTTTAAGATGGAAGAATGCCGTTTTACAGATGCTTGAAACGTGGCATTCAAATGAAAGATTGGTATCAAAGAGCACACCCAAGTTTCTAACTGACGACAAAGACTTGACAGAACAGCCATCAAGTGTTAGGCAGTAGTCTAGATTATTATGTGCTGAACTTTTTGGTTTAATAATTAGAATCTCTGTTTTTTCAGAATTAAGCAGTAGAAAGTTATTAGTCATCCAATTTTTTATATCAGTTATGCATTCTGTTAATTTAGTGAATTGGTACGTTTCATCAGGATGAGAAGAAATATAGAGCTGAGTATCATCAGCGTAACAGTGAAAGCTAATGCCATGCTTCCTAATAATTGCACCCAAAGGAAGCATGTACATGGTGAAAAGCAATGGTCCTAGCACTGAACCTTGAGGAACTCCATACTGAACTTGTGATCGATATGACATCTCCTCATTTACTGCTACAAACTGATAACGGTCAGATAAGTACAATTTGAACCAGGCTAATGCAACTCCACTAATACCAACATAGTTTTCAAGTCTATTTAGAAGGATTTTGTGGTCGATTGTATCAAATGCAGAACTAAGGTCCAGTAACACTAACAGAGAGATACAACCACGATCGGATGATAAGAGCAAATCATTTGTAACTCTAATGAGAGCACTCTCAGTACTATGATATGGTCTAAATCCTGACTGGAAATCCTCATAGATGCTGTTTCGTTCTAGAAAGGAACATAGTTGTGAAGATATTGCCTTTTCTAGAATTTTTGACAAACAAGGTAGATTTGATATCGGCCTGTAATTAACTAATTCTGTAGGATCATTTTACATTTACTCATTTAGCAGACGCTTTTGTCCAAAGTGACTTACAATTTGAGGAATATAGAAGCCATTTGTCCAAATGATACAAAAACACATAAGAGCGCTTACAATACAAAGTTTCAAACATTTTGAACACAAGTAGCACAAGCATGGGGAATAGAGAAAAGGATTTTTTTTTAGAGTTTGTGTGTCATGTTAGGTGTTCATGGAAGAGGTGCATTTTGAGTACTCTTTTAAACTTCGACAGGGAATCTGCATTCCGGATGAGGACAGGGAGGGCGTTCCACCAGCCGGGGGTGGTGAATGAAAATGTTCTTGTGATCGTTCTTTTACCTCTCTGTGATGGAACCACGAGTCGTTCGCTCATTGATCGATCGAAGGTTTCTGGTAGGTGTGTAGAGTTGTACCAATGAATGGAAGTATGAAGGTGCTGAGTTTGTGTAAGTTCTGTATGCAAGAGTCAGTGCTTTGAATTTGATGCGTGCTGAGAGAAGGAGCCAGTGTAGTGAGATGAAGAGTGGTGTGACATGAGTCCTTTTCAAGGATCAAGCTGTGGTTTTTTAATAAGCGGTTTAATTACGGCTAGTTTAAAGGTTTTTGGTACGTATCTAATGACAAAGATGAATTAACAATATTAAGAAGAGGATCTATGATTTCTAGAAGCATCTCTTTCAGTAGCTTAGTTGGTATTGGGTCTAGCATACATGTTGTTGATTTTGATGATTTAACGAGTTTAGATAATTCTTCCTGCCCAATAGCAATGAAGGAGTGGAATTTTTCTTCAGGGACACTAAAATGTACTGTATTTTGTGATATTGTAGTAGACAGTTGCATGGTTATAATTTTCTCTCTAATATTATTAATTTTGTAAGTAAAGAAGTCCATGAAGTCAATACTGCTGTGCTGTTTTAAAGCATCTGGGGTTGAAGCTTTATTTCTTGTTAGTTTAGTCAATGTATCAAATAAATACCTAGGGTTGTATTTGTTTTCTTCTAAGAGGGTAGAAAAGTAAGCAGATCTAGCTGATTTTAAGGCCTTTCTGAATGCAATAAAGCTGTCTTTCCATGAAATGCGAAAAACCTCAAGCATAGTTTTTTTCCAGCTCCGCTCCATTTTTCTGGCTGCTCTCTTGAGGGCCCGGGTGTGCTCGTTGTACCACGGTGTTGGACTATTTTCTTTAATCTTCTTTAAGCGCAACCTAGCAACAGTGTCTAAAGTACTGGAAAAGAGAGAGTTAATAGTTTCTGTTGCAACATTAAGTTCTTCTAGGCTATCTGGGATGTTAAGTAGATGAAATTGATCAGGAAGATTATTTATAAAGCTATCTTTTGTGTTAGGAGTGATAGTTCTACTATATTTATAACTGGGAGTCAGTTTTTCGACTTTGGCTAAGGGTAATCTACATGCAACTAAGTAATGATCTGAAATGTCATCGCTCTGCTACAGAATTTGAACAGTATCAACATTGATCCCATGAGACAATATTAGATCTAAAGTATGATTACGAGAATGAGTGGGTCCTGATACATGTTGTGTAACTCCAGTAGAGTTTAAGATGTCTCTAAATGCCAATCCCAATGCGTCTTTTTCATTATCTACATGGATATTAAAATCACAGACAATTATGACTTTATCTGCAGACATTACTAAGTTTGAGAGAAAATCAGCAAATTCTTTGATAAAGTCTGTATGGTGCCCTGGTGGCCTGTATAGAATAACCAGCACAACAGTTAAACAGGAATTATTACTTGCACTAGTGTAGTGTTGGGAGTTTTGCTGCTGTTCCAGCAAACATTTAAGTGATCTCTCAGAAATACATTTATTTTCATTTTATTTTTGTATTGTTATTAATATATGTTTGTTCATATTTTTGTAGTAATATGGGAAAATTATTCATTTTTGCTTTAAAATTGATATGTTTAAGTTGTTCACTGAGTGACGTCACTACTAATCGACTGATCGCGCCTGCTCTCAGAACAGTCTGTGACTGAAGAGAGACAGGTATGCATCCGGGGAGCTCTGTGATTAAAAAGAGGGGAAATATGTGATCCTAAGTAAATTTGAGATAATATTGATCGTAACAAGTTCCTAGAACTAAAACGAGTAGTTATATGTGTGTTTTCAATGATAAGAGTGTTAAATTTTTCGAGTTATATTCGCGCACGTGTCTGTTTTATGTTGCCGCCGGCGCGGTAAATTAGAGCGCGCGTTTTTCTGTTGAAAAGTTTATTTTTCTACATGTGAGTTCGGTGGATTCTGTTTGTATAAATGTGTATTAGAATTGTAGATTTGTGTAATCTCATGGGATATACTAAATTATGTGTTTACAATCATTTTAGTGTTCGTGTAACAAAGTGAATGGTAGTTGTTCTTAGAGGGCAATGGTTAACATCTCTTTCCATACATTCTCAGCCAGAAGAAAAGAGTGAGTTGTTGCTGAGAGTGTGTGTTGACTGTCCTCTTTGAATAAATTACAGGTATGTAATAGAAAAAACCACTATACGATCCAGGAAAATGTTGATTATTGTAGTAATGTGTAAAGTAGTGTTAATGTGATTTTTGATTTTATTTCTTCTTGTATGTAACTGTGTTTAATGATTAAGAGAGGGAGTTTGGGTTGAATGTAAACTTGTGTATAATGAATGTGAAGTGAATTGTGTAGAGAACAGTCTGTGACTGAAGAGAGACAGCCAGAAGAAAAGAGTGAGTTGTTGCTGAGAGTGTGTGTTGACTGTCCTCTTTGAATAAATTACAGAATCACCCAAAGAGCTTGACGTCAGTGAGTCGTTTGTGGTGCGAAAAAGAAGTCCGCTACACTAGATAATTTTACATTGAGGACCATCACTTCAAAAGAATTAGATTTCAAATTAGACCTTTGAGCAGTACTGATCGTGTTACTATAAATTACAGCAACACCTCCTCCTTTACCTTTCAGATGAGACTCATGTTTATAACAGTAATCTTGAGGGGTGGACTCATTTAAAGTAATATAATCGTCTGGTTTTAGCCAAGTTTCTGTCAAACACAGCACATCTAGTTTATGATCTGTAATCATATAATTTACAATAAGTGCTTTTGAGGAAAGGGATCGTATATTCAGTAACCCAAGCTTTATCATTTGTTCATTTGTGTTATATCCGTTCTTAGTTGTTTGTAAATCAATTAAATTTTTACCCTTAAACGGTTTTGAGAATGTTTTGTATTTGCTAATATAAAAGAAAGAAATAATTCAACTGTGTGATCGCGTGGCCTTCATCACATGCCATTTAGCCATGGAGCTTTCTCACATTGATCACAACGAATTATTAACAAAAATACAAACTGCAGGTTCATACAAACATATTCAGATATTTACATTAGGTTTAAGAACATTTTGGGACAAAAAAAACGTTTCTATTTGAAGATACAAAACTCGTGTCACACTTTAATGCTGGAGCTTCTGAGTAACCCGCTTCTCTGCATCCGCGATTCCTCGCTCACCGCGACCTGAGCGCAGGCAACCGCAACCGGAAGCTCGCTCTTAAAGGACCCGCGTACAATTAATAATTGAAAACGTACATAACTAAATAAAATAAATTACTACCAAGATAATAAACGAAATGAAATTAAATCATGAAAGAATAAGTTACATAGTTCAAAATAATTATTTATAACAAAAGAGAGTAATTTTGAGTGAAATTAAATCAACATAATACCCGTTACATAAAGCAGCAACAAATGATTCTCATCCTTTGAGTAAAAACACAAACATGTTTGATGCTTTTAAACATTAATTATATGAATCATTATTTTCATCAAGTATTTCATATTAGGGTATATATATAAATTCATTAATTGTGATTGACAGGTGTGATGATCAGTGGATTTGAGTTTTTACCTCCATCATTAATGCACGGGCTAAAATATGGATAGAGTTTCCCAGTGAAAGACTGAGCAGTGAAAGAGTAAATATGAGAGCTGGACTCCACATCATAAAAGGAGACCAAACCCTCCTCATAATCCACAAACACACCGACCCGCTGCGGCTTCACTCTCACACACAGAGAGACAGGAGGAGAAACACCGGCTTTATATTCATTGCCATTCCTCAGACCCACAGCCCATAATCCATGACTGGGACTCGCTTTTATCTGTCCCTTCCTGTTAATGGATTCTCTGGCCACTCCTAAATCCCATTTAGTCTTTCTCTTCACCTGAACCTCAAAATAAAATCTCCCTGAGGAGAATCCCTCCTTTCCCAGAACACAGGGAAAGTAATCAAATCTCTCTGGTTTGTCTGGGAGCTTCTGCTCAACGTCTCCATGTCTCACTTGTTTTCCATCATCAGACAGGATGAGAAATGGATTTGCTGTATCAGGGGCATATTCTTCGTACCTCGCTAACTCGCTTAGCTGGATTAGATTGTTGGCGATTTCGCATGATCTTGGATTGTTCGGTTCTTCGACGCTCATCCGGGACTGGTTGTCATAGTAACAGGTCCGTTGAATTGAACCTGCTGGGGTGCAGGCTTACTTCATGATGGCAGGATTAGATCACGGCTTTATAAGCGGAAGTGATGTGGGAAGTTAGTCGCAGCATGTCCTGTCCGTTTTTACGAGAGCAAACTGCTGAAGGTTCAATATAATATATTTAATATAATTATAATAAGTATAATATAAAGAAAAAAAAATGTAAATATATATATATATATATATATATATATATATATATATATATATATATATATATATATATATAAACTATAGTTTTTTACGCGAGGGTAGGCTATAATGTATCTAGTTAATTTAGATACAATTAGTCGTAGTCGGGCGTTAACAACAGCTTAAACTGTGTGTATTGCCTTGCACGTTCATTTACACTGTTGGGAGGCGGAGAACATTGTGAAAGTGCTGTCTGTCGTGCCATTCACAAAGTTTACCTGGCACTCAAGCAATCTTTACCGTTAATTTGTTGTGGTTTTTACAAACCACTTAAGACCCCAAGTTGTTGAAGAGAGCTTTTTCGCTATTACAGGTACATTATAATTGATCATAGAAATTATGAAATCATGGAATTTTTTGGGGGAAATACAGTTGATGATAATCTCCAGCAAGTGCACTTGACCAGTCTAATGGCAGAGGTGCACGGGACAGAATTGTCCAGCATCATTTTTGAAAAGGAACTTTGCACACAGTTTAGTTTACAGTTTAGTTTATTTATTTTTTTAAATCCAGCTGATCATCTTTTGCCTGCAGAATGAAATAAATAAATCATGCAAGGTCATCAATCGTACAGTGTGTTTATTAGTGTATTTTAATAACTTTGAAGTTCCTTTTGAAGCAATTCAATCTCAAGTCGGACTTTTTGCTTTATTAGTTCTTGCAATTCTATTTCATTAATTAACTTTTTTTTTGCAGAACAGCGCAAGTAGTAAATATACTATTTTGTAGAATAATTTTGCATTTTATTTTTACTTGTTCCCAAATCCTAGTGGGTCCTGCGATGGCTCTAAAATAAAAGAGGATTATGTAATACAATTAATATAAGACAATATAATTACACACACACGCGATCACTAGGCAACTCACAAATTAATTTGTCGTCAACTTTTTGCCAGTCCTCTCTCCTGGCTTTTGCAGCCTTTAAAGTGTTGCCTTGTGTTTTAATTAAACACTGAAATTCAGCGACGTGCCGCCGAGAAATACTGCGCGCGCACTTTCAGCATGCTCACTGACCAATCAAAATGTTTCTGATCAATGTTTCTACTATCGATTCATATCCCCTTTTAAGCCAGCACATGAACGCGCAATGATCTCAGATAACTCAATCCAGCTATACTAATCGTCAAGAACAGGTGCGTTCGAAGAACCGAATAATCCAGCTCATAGTAAGCGCGATTATCTCATCCCGGATGTCTCATCTGATCTTAGATGTAGTAAGCGACGTACGAAGAATATGCCCCAGGATCCAGAATCACATCCACTGAGAAAACAGAGAATATGAATCTCAGCTGAATCAGATATTTAGTGCTGATGTTTGTAATATGTAATGAGTTGTTAATCTCACTGTCGGTCAGTAATGAAGCTGTGAGTGTATGAATGTAATCTAGTGAAGTTCAGACACACACTTTACCTGCAAACTGCTGCTTCCTCTTCAACTCTGTAGAAACTAATGACAATAAAACATCATCAGATCTTTGACATGTTTATGTGTGCAATTATAGACAAGCTTTACGGTTATACAGTAATACCTCGAGATACGAGCGTCTCTACATACGAGTATTCCAAGATACGACTAAGCCTTCCGGCAGATTTTTGCTTCTAGATACGAGTAAATATTCGAGATACAAGCACTTGTACTGACGCCGATGCCGACTCACGTTCACTTCACGCGTTCACTGATTTCTGTACGCGTCGCCCTCAAGTAGCTCTCTATTTTGTGCATTATTCTTCATTATAGCGGTGAAATTTATCATTTCTAAGAAAGTGAGTAGTAAGAATGGTAGTGAGAAGTAGAAACGCATGATGACCATGGAAATAAAGCATGGAACTGTGAATAAATGAGCGCTGAGTCATCTAGCAGGCACTTATGATCGCAGTACGTCCACCATATGTACCATAATAAAGCAGAAGGATGTTATCAAGAATGTAAATCCTTCCAAGGGCGTGACGATTATATAAATGATGAGATGGAGAGACTTCTGTTGTTGTGGATAAAGGAGAAGCAGATCTCCTTCGATAGATATTTCATTAAAAGCTCCGTGCAAAGTGAGAGTGAAAGTAAGGATAGTCAGGCGAAAAAAGGTAAGAAAAGTGATCAGAAGTAAAGAATATAATCGAAAAAAATCAAAACAATGATATAAAATAGAAAAGTTAAAAAAAAAATACGAAAGTTAAGTTCAGTTATGCTTAGTTCCTGCTATTCCAGAAAAATTCCAGTTTTTACCAAACGAAAAAAGGTTTTAAAAAAAGGTACGAAAAGTGATCAGAAGTAAAGAATATAATCGAAAAAAATCAAAACAATGATATAAAATAGAAAAGTTAAAAAAAAAATACGAAAGTTAAGTTCAGTTATGCTTAGTTCCTGCTATTCCAGAAAAATTCCAGTTTTTACCAAACGAAAAAAGGTTTTAAAAAAAGGTACGAAAAGTGATCGAAAGTAAAGAATACAAATCGAAAAAAATCAAAACAGTAATATAAAATAGAAAGGTAAAAAAAAATTGTAAGCTATGTTAATTTAAGTTATGTTTGTGTAAGGTAAGATACTGGATCAAGAGTCATAACAACTCCCTCCCTCCCTCCTCCGCACCTACTGCTACTGTCAGTACAAATGTATAATTAAAATCTAATTTTATTTAATATCATAAATGTCTCACACTGTATACATGTACTATAACTGTGTGTGTGTCTATACAAATAAAAACTTTTTTTTTTCCATCGTTATGGATCTGGAACAGATTAATTTGTTTTCTATTATTTCTTATGGGAAAACATGATTCTAGATATGAGCAATTCGAGTTACGAGCTCCGCCCTGGAACGGATTATGCTCGTATCTAGAGGTATTACTGTATTTAAAGAATTGTTCACAATATCATGTTTTATCTGATCAATGTGTGTTTTAGTTCTGCTGTTGGAGCTTCAGGTCTGATATTTCACACACATCCCTCTTTTCATGAAGATCAAATCTGACTCTTAAACACATGATGTTTATTAATTTCTGCTTTTGGTGAAACATTTTAAATGATTCTCTGCTAAATTGATTTACTGTTTATAGATGTTTATAGAGTTAATTGAATAGTAATGTTTCTGTTTATGTAATCTTTTTTTTAAACGCTGCGCTTAAATTGGCGAGATCGACCATTGAGAGGATGTATACCGTGAGCTGATTAGCTGATCCTACTTCCCTGATTTTTACCTATCATGGGGGGTTCCGGTCCACATTAACCGTGGTAAACGAAGGATTACTGTATTTGAGGAAACCTGTTTATAATGAGCTATTTTGAACTTATTGGTCCTGTTGACTCAGTTGATTTGAATAAATATTTCTATGATGGCTTCGTTGCTTCATTGAATAATATAATAATATAATTCAGTGTGAGATTTGATTGTTCATAGATTGAGTTTCTTTCACATGGATCTCATATTCAGATTGTGTTTCACTCGACAATCAGCTGCTAATCTTCCCTTTTGAACGGTTATGAAATTAGATGTTGAACATATTATAATGAGTGAGTAAAAATGTTATAATGAACATATTAAATTATAATTTATAATGAGTTTCCATTAAACAGTTGAGATAAGTTTCTAAACTATGGGATGTAGTTGAGAGAGTAGAGTTGCCATGACAACAGCAGCATCGGAAACACAGAGGAGCTCTTGAGTAACTACTAACTCTCTCTTTCTCATTTATTGTTGAATATATATATTATATATTCGTTTTGTTTAATAAAGAAGAAGAGATGATCGCTCACATGTCGCTTGGACTGAGAATTGAGCAATACTTGTAATAAAACTGACAAAATATGGATGAGCTCCATAATAACAGTGTCAATTGAGTGAGAGTTGTCGCCTCAGATAAAAGAGGATGAATATATGAATCTGTACGGTGTATTTGATATTGCTGTACCAGTTTGTGTGAGTTTCTCCTGTAGAGTTTCCTGCAGTCGAGTCAGAGCTCTCCTCAGAGTCTCCAGACTCTCATCAGTCTTCATACTGATCTCAGGCCAGTTCCTGCTGTTTCTAGAGCTGCTCAGGGATGAGTAAATCTACAGCAGGAGAGAGGAGAAATCCTTCAGCATGGGGAGTGTTATGGTGTCATATACTGCATTATCATTGATCAGAGAGATGTTGACTGACCTGTAGGAGGTGGAGGTGATCTTCAGTGTGTGAGAGCTGCTCCAGCTCAGTGTTTCTCATCTTTAGCTCAGTGATCTCCTGCTCCAGCTCTTCAATCAGCTCTTCCTCCTGTTTCTCTGCTGCTTTCTGCTGCTCCTCCATCATCTCCAGCAGTTCAGTCTGACATCTCTCAATGGAGCGGATGAGATCAGTGAAGAGCTCGACACGAGCTGCTTTCTCCTGCTCTGTGTTTCTCTGCTCAACCAGAACAATCAACTGATGATTAGTGGAGTTTGATAAAGCAAGAATCAGTGTTAATATCACTCATACTTCAGTGTTTAAAGGGGTTTTCAAAGTAACTTCATCCTGCACTGAATGATTCCTCAAATCATGTGAGAAACTTCACATGCTGTTACTCTAAGTGATTAAAGCAGGGGTGGGCAAACTATTTGTCTCGCAGGCCACATTGGTTTCTTAAAATTGACAAAGGGGTACCTTTGTACCTGTGCATTTACTTATAAGAAATCCTAGAAAAACCTGTATAAAGTATAGTTTGGTCTTAAATCACTCGACTGGGACACATGAAATTACAACAAAACAATATTAATACAATTTAATCGACAGAAAAACCATAATATGCAATGTGACTGAATCATTTGCCTCAGCTCTAGATTGACAATCACAGGCGTCCAATCACAACTGACCTCTGGAAAAAAAGGGAACTAACCAATGACGTTTGATGCTACTATTACAAGAGCAAGCCCCGCCCCACGACTGACAAAAATAAAAGTGCTCGCGCGAGCAAAAACAGCAATCGAGAGCGGGTGAATGTTCGCGCGCGCGAGTGATTAAAATGAGCTCGCGGGTACCCGTATTTACGCGTGTAGCTCTGTTTTCCGCTCGCGGATGTAATTTACGCGCGCGCAAACATCAGTTTTGCGCTCGTTCCTTTTCAGCACAGAATTAACGCCATAAAGGGGGATGTAGAGGGGTTTGCGACACACGCCTACTCTCCAGCACAGCTTCAGCGCCACTGCCGCTTGCAGCCGCGACAGAGTGACATTACAGGGAAATGTAAAATGAAGGAGGTTAAATACAGGTTCGGCAAGTTCGGCGGGCCGGATTAAAAAGCCCAACGGGCCGTAGTTTGCCCACCCCTGGATTAAAGTAAAAACAAAATTTAAAAAAGCAGGTAATTACAATTAGAATTGCACTTTTATACAGAAATTCACTAAACCCGAATATAATATTCAGTTACTTACATTACAGAAACAATATTGACAGTTACTTTTGGTTTGCCAGAGAAAACAATTCCATTATTACAAACAAAACTACAACAAAATCAACAGTAGTGCTGTTTCCATATGTATTGCATTCTTGTGTATTAACAAATATTAAACCAAATCAATTAAGATCAATGTTTCTCTCAACAGTGTTTCCATGAAACCAGCAGAAAGAAACTGTAAAATCTCAGCACTAAAACACAGACTGACTGGAACAAACACAGACAAGCGGAGATACAAACTGTAAACTGAAAAAAACCTGGATGTTATAAATACATTTAAGAAATCTGAATTACAAAATAACTCACTTTTCTGATTTCTGCTGAGTGTTTGACGTCTTGAATCTTCTTGATTCTGTCCTGGATCATCTGCTGTGTGTCTCTCTGTGTTTTCATCAGTTGAGTCTATAGAGAGAAAAACACACATTTATCATGACAGAGATTTACTGTCTTCTAAAGAAACCTTCAATGTTTCCACAGTTAAATTTTTTGTTTCATAAAATGAGAAAAATGTACAATAGAACCCCGACGAACGAAATTAATCTGTTCCTAGGTTTGTTCCTAATTCAATCTTTTCGTATGTCGGTCAGGCTTTTACATGTTAATTGCCTAATCTGTCCCAAGCCTTACAAAATCACCACATTTAGCATCCCAGCTCAATACTTCTCAATCATCTCCCTTTTCAATGCAATGTAAAGCATCCTCTTCTTCCTTTTCACTTCAGCAACAACCTTCACATCCATGGTGAGGGATTAGAAAAAGGTTTATGTTAACTAAGCACAATGCTGACCAATAGGAGAGCAGGATTGTAAAAAGTGTTCCCCTTCTTACATGGACTATTCCAGGCATCCCTGTCATTCAGTGCGAAATGGACTATTCCAAATCTTTCCATCTGAGAGAGCTGACGGATGATTAAGGTAAAAGAGATCGGCTGAAGATTGTGTATAGTTTATTGAGTGAAATACAGGGAATTAGTGCCAATCGTTGAAGTTTTATCGATCATGCGTAACCACACATCTATGCACCTTTAATAAATACCAGTTTTGGATTATTCCCTGAGTGAGACATCATTGTTCTGACCGGACAAACTAGCCTTCATTCAACCCGAACCAAAATCAGCGCGAATTTCAAAACAAAACTCGGAAGTGTTTTTTCGCATCTCGATCATTTTGTCGTTACTCGGGCGAAAAACCCCCCGAAATCTTTTATTGTATGTTGAATTTTTCGTACATAGAGCGTTTTGTAAGTCGGGGTTCTACTGTAATTCCTTTAAAGGTAGTTTTAATAGTAACTTCTACCTTCTTCTCTTCACTCTCCTCTTCTAGAGGAACAGTGTTGTGGTTCTTGTGGTCTGTCACGTCACACATCGGACACACACACGTCTGATCATCTCTACAGAACAGCTCCAGAGGTCTCTCATGTTTCTGGCATATATATTCCTCCAGATTACTCACAGGATTGATCAGTTTGTGTTTCTTTAAACCTGCCACTCTCAAATGAGGCTCCAGGTGAGTTTCACAGTAAGAGCTCTGACACACCAGACACGACTTCAGCGCTTTCTGCTTTCTTTCCTCACAGACGTCACACACAACATCAGGTTTCTTCAGAACTTCATGTTTTTTCTCAGGTCTTTTCTCTTTATAGTGATCTACAACTTCTCTGAGTGTGTTGTTAATCTTGAGATCAGGTCTGATTTTGAATGTTTCTTTACAATATGGACAGTTGCAGGTCTGGCTGTTGTTCCAGCACTTATTCAGGCAGGTCTTGCAGAAGTTGTGTCCACATGGAGTGGTGACTGGATCAGTGAACACGTCCAGACATATCGAGCACTGAAGCTCCTCAGTCAGTCGACCGCTGGAGGATGACATTTCTGGAGAGAGAAATTATGTGAATCAATGACCATCAATAGTCAAAAACCAATTGTTGTTTGAGAGAATGTGAACATTGAGCAGAGCTTGAATCTGGTGTTTCTACTTTGAAGAAACTGAAATATGAGACAGTTTTGATTTGTTTAACATTTTTACTCACTAATTCTCACAGGCTTTATTTGTGTTGTTTCAGTTTTTATGACTAAAGTTTGGAAAACTGGCATAATTATCAATGAGCAGGTGTTTTTATGTGTGCTGTATATTCTTCATAATCTGCATTTTCACGTATCTAATAATGTTTTCCATAAGAGGTAAATTAAAGTCCAGCAGCAACTAGTTTCTGTAAATAATTTACCTGGACGAAGTGGAGATAAACTCTTTCTCCTGGTCTTTCTTCCTTTTGATGTCGACTCTTCCATTATTCTTCCTCTATTTAACCCTTTTCAAGACAAATCACAACAAACTAAACAAGGAACTGCTGATTAGAAAAGTACAAATAATTAATTTGCTCTTCCAAATAAACTTTTTTAAATGTTTTATGACTAAGTGTAATTTTCGTCTTGTTTTATGACTCTCTCTTGTGAGCAGGTGATTTACTTCCTCATTCTCTAGTTTTTATGTTGTGTGAAAAACACCAAACTTTACACCAAATGTCAGTCAAAAAACATTTACAATATAATTCTTATATAATTTCAGTGCAGTAAACAACTAAAGTATTTGAGTATTTGATGTTTAAACCTGCTTCTGTTCAACTTATTCCAGTTCAACATAAACCTACTAAACCAGAACACTTCCATTAAAACCAGTTCAGCACAATCTCTCTTATATTTCTATCTCTCACCTGTGAGGATCAGATGTTTCCACAACACTCTTTCAACGGATCAATAAATATCCTGTTCTTTAAAGAGGTTGATCGTTTCATGCGTCCATAATGTTGTTGATCAAGTTAGTTTCACTCTTTCTCTCTCTGAACTACAATGATGTCAGAGCTCCTCCTTTGTAGAAAGTACATGGATTATCCCAGTGATCCCTGCCGATCACAGCAAAATGTGTTATTCTGATCTTTCCATCGGAGTTTGTGGACGAGAGAGAAAGAGGATTGATAATGGGAGAAGGACATCGGCTGAATATTTTGAATAATTTGTTGAGTAAAATACAGTGTGTTAGTTCAAATGTTGGAGTTTTTATCGATTGTGATTGTGCGTCTCACTGCAAGTAGATTTCCAGGGAAAGCAAGAACTGATTAGAATCTCAATTTGTTTCTTGAATGCAATGCAAGTCGCTTTGCATAATGATTGAATGTTTTCGACAAACCATGTTTACATTTTAATGTTGTTTATTTGATTATATTCTGCTGCTCTGACATTACTGCCATTCCATATTTATGTGTTATTCTCTATCAGCATTAGACATAATCATCCATCATGCAGAGCTTGTGCACAATTATAGCACACATACAGTAGTTTGCATACTTCATATTGAACAGCTATTCCTCAGCTATTGCTCAAGCATTTAATCGTAGTGATTTGAATATCGTGTTGTGCTTTCATATACGTGTAAGATGCAATGAACACTTCTCTTTTGATCATCCTAACACATAAAATAACATCTAACACAATCACGCGCACATACATTCACATGAGTTGCAGAAAGAAAATGAGGAAAACGTTAACAGTGGAATGATGGAATCAAAAGTTGCTAGCAATATAACATGAATAAACCATCAATCATTAATTGGTTCCCCTACTGGAATACATAGTTCCCATAAGACGTCATCACATACGTCACTGTACGGTCATCAGCCATTCTGTGGGGCAATGTGTGTTTCACTTGAAAACAATTTGCAGTTGCACAATGGTTAATACATGCTGGGTTAAAGATCATACAAACCGTGCAGCACAGCTGGCGGTATGTCCCCTCCGCAAGTAATCCAGCAGACAACATCACTCCGGGAAAGTCTCTCCGTGAGCACTTTTCCTGAAGGATCCCCCCAATCTGTGGCCTGAATGGCCCAGTTCAGAGGAACCAGACAATAACGAAATTCGTATGACTTGTTCTGGTACTTTGATATGCTTCACATCCTCTGATTTCGGTCAGTTTAAGTGTCTCGAGGAGCTAATCGAGTCCACGGCTCTTCAAGGAGCAGCCGATGGCAAGCCCATAGCAGTGACTACAGAAGTGCTGAAATCAGCGTCTTACAGCAAGAACAGAACGAAAGCTTCCCGTCAGACTTGGAACAGTTAAGAGCCTGTAAACCTCTTGCCCACAACTGTCGATTAAGAGCACTGGCCCCAGAACTCGACGGAGAGACGAAATTAATCAGAGTCGGCGGACGTTTATGTCATAGTCCCAACCTTGAACCTGATAACATGCACCCTATAGTATTAGACCCAAGACACCCCATCACTAAACTTATTTACTGCATTTCGTTGCCTTGTACCTGTACTTGTGTAATGACAATAAAGTTGAATCTAATATAATCTAATCATCCAAAGTTATTATTCAAAACTTTGTCATCCTGGTCCTGAGAGGGTGTTCGCAGAACTCTGCTGTAAATACTGGGTTCTCAGGGGAAGAGAAGTCATCAAGCACCTGCAGCGTGGGTGTGTGCACTGCCAAAAATGGAGAAAAAGATCAGAAGTACCTAAAATGGCGGACCTCCCCCTGGAAAGACTGCGTCTTTTCAAGCCTACCTTTTGCTCTACCGGTGTGGACTGCTTTCGTCCCTATACCCTCAGAATGGGCCGACGCAGTGAGAAAAATGCGGAATAATATTCAAGTGCCTCACAACCAGAGCAGTATACATCAATACACTCCACAGTCTAGAAGCCGATTCCTTCCTTATGGCACTCAGACGGTTCACGGTTAGATGAGGAAACCCCCATGAGCTCTTGTTAGATCAAGGCACAAACTTCAGAGGAGGTGAAAGAGAACTAAAGGAAGCCTTTAAAGCTCTTGTTCCAGACCTGCAGAGACAATTTACCAAACAGCAAATTGAATTCCGTTTCAACCCTCCTAACTCACCACACTTTGGAGGTTGCTGGGAGGGAGAAATTTGCTCTTTAAAAAACGCACTAATGGTCACTCTAGGAACTCAATCAGTGACCTCTGAGGTCCTTCAAACTGTGCCGGTGGAGATTGAGGGAATCTTGAACTCCAAACCACTGGGATATACATCATCCGATATTTCTGATTCTAATCCCATTACTCCAAATCTTCTCCTAATGGGGGGCCAGACGCTTCACTCCCCCTGACAGTATCTCACACCCCCAATCTGAGCTGGTCAGCCGACGTCGATGGCGTCACAGCCGGATCCTTGCAGACCAGTTTTAGAGACATTACCTCAAATTCCTCTTCCCTGGCCTTCAAAGTCGTTAGAAATGGAAAAATGACACTTCAGACATCAAGATTGATACTACGATGCTGATTATTGATCCTCAGCTACCCAGAGATTCCTGGCCCATGAGAAAGGTGTTAGAGGTGTTTCCGGGAGCTGACGCCAGAGCGAGGACAGGCAGGGTTTAGGTGGGAGGAAAAAAAACATACACTTGACCAGTTGCACGCATTATATAATTATCTGCCAATCCTGATTAAAGTAATTGTAAACTCAGTTGAATAGAAGCCTTATTTTGTGTAAATATTTCCTTGTCCTATTCCTCCTGTCTTTTGTCTTGTGCTTGATCGTTGTTTGTTTCCGATTCAACTCGACTTAGTCCGTTTGTATCTTGTCCACCTTGTCTAGTCGTGTCGTGTTTTTTAGCCTCCAGTGACGGTTGTTTTTCCCGTTTTGTTTTTTGCTGTTGTGCATCTCTCTCTCTCGTTTCACCAGGTCCTCTAGCCGTGCCCACCAGGGATCTTGTTCTCTGGATCTTCTGTCATCAGACTCTTTTCGGCTCGAGTTCGTCGCTGTCTTCCAGTGGGCGCTCATCTGTTTTTTCCCTGCTGCGTCCCATTCCCGGTTTTCTGACCATTGGACTTATTTTTGCATGGGACTTGTTTTCCTTTTGGCCTTTTGAAATTTTCTACTTGTTTAAATAAACTTTCTGTTGAGCCTGCAACTGAGTCCAGCGCTTCCATGACAAAATATTAATAGCTGATATCTGTTGAATGTCTGGGAATTTTTAGTCTAAAAGTGTCAATTGACTAGAAAACAGCAAAATATCGCTCTCTACAGGACAGACTGAGCAAATACCACTGATGTGCTTCAAATCTCCAGAAAACTCTTTATTGTATATAAAGCTCACAAAACACAACATGTGAACATTTAAAAGGAATGACAAACAGAACAAATAAATAAATCCCCGACTGTAGTTTGAGTTTCACACAGATGATCATGTGATCAGCCTGTTATCTCGTTCTAATGATCTCCTGAGTGGCTAAACGAATGATCTCATTGAAATCAAACTGAATGTATTTCCTCCAGTATCTGCGGTCGCGTCCGTACGTCTGCGCCGGATAACACGGACTTCCTGCAGGAGCAAACAAGCACAGGCTGAATTACTCTCACATACAATGATGACAGGTGCGAGTCTGACATATTGAGAAAAGATCTTGATATATTTGGATATTAAAAGTTTGCACAACCCTGTTTAGTTCTGTGATGTAAAAAATGAAACATCCCATCAGACCTTTTGCACCTTTAATGCAATAATTAGAAACTCATACATACATTACCTCTGAAAATGAGGGGAAAATACTTTTCAAAATCACTGCATGCATCATCTTTTAAGTCAAATTCCTACATGTAAACAATAAATTAAACTAGACTAAGACATTAAAGCTGTTAGCAATCAAATGAAATCAGTATCATCAAAAAACATTTTTGCACTGCAGATGTGGCACAGATCATGAGAGTGTTTGAATCGAGAACTTTTAACGATTAATTGTGCAATTGTAGTTTTTGCAAAGTGACAATTAAAACCACATTTACAATATTCTCGTAGACGATACACATCTCACACCCTGAGTGGAGAAAAATATCAGAAGAAAAACAAACCGATGCCGTGGAATATTCTGGCCACGGCTCGACCGGAGAACTTCTCATCGCTGCGATTGGACAGGAAACTCCTGATGTCCGCACAGATCTGACCTTCCCAGTCCCTCATCTGACCACAAAACACAACATCATTCAGAGTTCACATCAGAAGCATCTGCTGGAGATGAAACCGTGAAAGAGTCACACCTTGCATTTGTTGAGCTCTTCCTCTTCATCCTCTTCCTCCTGATAGTGTTCGCTCAGGTCCAGGTTTCTCCTCTTGTCGAAGTAATCGCGCAGCAGCTCTTTGAGAGCCTGACTCCTGCTCTCCTCCAGATCATCCATACACTGACTGCAGTTACGGTACGCAACGCTGCACAACACACACGACACATGATGACATTCCCTCCAGTCAGATGTCAGTGCATGCAACACTTCGGTATGTTAGTCTCACAATGACTTGCATTATGCATTTGTCACATGCTTTTATCCAAAGCGACTTGCATTGCATCCGAGAAACACATTGACGTTCTAATCAGTTCTTGCTTTCCCTGAAATGCTCAATATTCAATTAATGAAAGTCAAGACTTTTAGAATACACTACCGGTCAAAAGTTTAGATGTTGCCCTCACTTCTGTTTTGAAATATTTAATATTGTATTTGGGATTGTTTATATATTGGAAAACAAGCACTGTATCGATGTTTGTCACTTCCATCAAATTTGCTTTACATAACCGTTTCATAATTTTATATTTTTTTACATAATTCATAACATTCAACTGTCATGGAGAGAATCTTGCTGAGCAAATGAATGTATTTAAACTGACACGTCTACAGCAGATACCTGAATAAAAAACATTCAGCTGAAAGAAACTTGAGCACTAAGAATTTAAGTTTTGTTACAACACACAATCTACTTTACGTCTCTGGACTTTATATCGATATAGTCAAAATCCCGACTATGCTCTTCATCTCAGATGAACAGAGTCACTCACTCTCAGCGGTGCTCAGAGAATCAGGGCTCACGTGTGTGAAACTGATCTGAGAACAGCCTCCGCTGAGGATCTGCTGAATCAGAGCAGGACTGAGCCGCGTGAAATGATCTCTGGTCAGCGATGACGAGTTCAGCCGGTAGATCCTCAACAGCTCTTCAGCGCTGAAACACGTCTGCAGGAGAAACAGCCAGAAACTATTTCAGACATGTTACATATTTCTATGCACATATTACTAAAATATATTATTTGGCTTCAGCTTCATTCATTGCTCTGATTAGCACGCATGCATTAGTCTGTAATGTTCCCTTATTAGTTGCCAAAGGATTAATTACATGGCTTGGCATGAGATTTAAAAAAAAAAAGTTTCCATGTATGGAAAAAATATCCATTTTATATAACGTGGTTTAACATCTGCTACAGAGGTCTTTCAATTTTCACTCAAAAAATAAGCACTTGTAATAGTTTAATTATCCTCTGATTTTCATTACGGACAGGTTGCATGGTCTCCTAATGCAAAAAAAACTAAAAGTCAATTATTATTATTATTTAAATGTTATTGCATAATAATTTCTTGCTGAATCTTCAGCTGAATGATTGCATCATTAAAAAAATTAAATGTTCAGATTCTACAGCATGCCAAGATTTCCCATGATGCCCCTGTTATCAAGGGAGGTGTGCAATGCGGAAGGGCGAGGAGATACAGATTCAACTGAAACTCAGTTTCTTAAACAACACGCTTGGTGCAAAAACCTGGGATAACTCGGAGAACACGGAGCAAAGACACATACGGAGCAAAGAACACAGCTTTTCCACATACATGTTAACATAGTCAACAATCAACAAAGACACAAGTCATGACGAGAAGAGCAGGTTTTCAAATTCATAAAAAACTCATTTTTATTACCATCTCCTTAGAGATCTTTCAATCTCTAAGGAGATGGTCGCCGCTCTCTTCCAGGATGTCGTTCAGAGAGAGACAGGACTGAACAGACAAAAGACAAATGTGCGTCAAGAACATGTTACACAAAACAAACTTTAAAAGCGCTATATAAATAAAGGTGATTTGAAAGAATTGCAGTTACTGACCTCATGTGTGTCGGGATGATAATGTTCTTCCATCTCATCCAGCAGCTTCTCCAGAGCCTCATACTCTGGGATGCCCTCGTGAGGAGGACGGCTGGAGTCGTTGAGGTCAGAGGTCAGGGTTTGGATGAAGCGCTGTGTCTCTGTGTCCCAGCGTCCCTCCCGTACGGCCCTGCAGGTCTTCATCGGAGCGCTCAGGAACAGAGAGAACGCAGGAGCCATCGTGAAGAAATAGAGAGACAAAGAGAAGAGGATATAGTTTGTGTGGAGTTTAATGAGGCTTTAACTCATATGATCTTGTAGTGTAATGTGTTTAATTGTCATGAAAATGATGTCACAATACAATCTATCCTAATCATCCTTAAATAGGCATTATTTTTCCTTAATATTTTCATTTTAGGGTAAAATATAACCTTTTCGGGAAAATATTGCTTGTCTCATGTTCAAAACAGATCTATAACACAGATTAGATTTATAATTATGTAATTCATACAGTGTCGATGTCCATTATTGCTGACAGAAAAAGACAAAGAAGACATATCTAGTTGGATTAAAATAAAGTGAACAAAATATTTTCTTTTTCTTTTCATGAACAGAAAATAAAAAAGCACGTTTTAAAAAAAGAAATAAAATAACGTTATTAAATATGGGAATACTGTATATACTGTACATAACGATATATTAAACCATGAGTAACATACAGTATTATCATTACTATTATAGATATTTGTATATTGTCATTTGTTTCTCCGTGTTTTCCCGGATTCTTGTCTCAGTTCCTCCAGAAGTTGCTGAGATCTTACCTGAGACACACCGGCGCAGTGCACGCGCTCCTCTAGGCGCTCGAGCAGCGACACAAGCGCATCTTCACCTGCAGACAGAAGATCCACAACTCTCCAGAAAACCTGCTCTTTCCCGCCACGAGCTCCTGCAAACACACCGAGACAGAAGAAACAGATGAACAAAACACCTCGAGTCTCCATCATCTGTGTCATCATCGAACTTACACACACACACACACACACACACACACACACACACACCCACCCACCCACACACACACACACACACACACACACACACACACACACACACACACACCCACCCACCCACACACACACACACACACACACACACACACACACACACACACACACACACACACACACACACACACACACACACACACACACACACACACACACACACACACACACACACACACACACACACACACAGCTTTTCAAAGTGGGAGAGTGATTTAAAACAATTTATCGGAAATATGTTTGTTGCAATTATGTTTGCTTTCTTTTGTGAAAAGTTAAAAAGGATAGATTAGGTTGGAGTTTCTGCTGCTTAAGATGTTTTTTGGAAACATCTGGTTTATATTTGTCACGTTTATGTTATAGAGCGTGCCCGTATGACGTCACGCGCACCGTCGCCGCCATAATGGGGGACAAGTAGAGCTGGATACAGCGCGCACCGAATGTTAATCATGTTGTGAAACAGTCATATTTTAGGCTGCCTAAGGTAATAACACACCAAGGTGATCGTACACAACAGTTGTCAAAGGCCAGACGTGAGAAATGCAAACAGTCGAATTCATGTTGAGAGAGTGATTGGCTTAGTCCGTCAGAAATATTCAATGCTATCATCCAGATCTGGACATACACTATTTGCTTCTTGCACATCAATAACGTAATAAAATTAAAGGTGAACAATGTAGATCATGATTAGATCACATGGATGTGCTTATCCGGATCTACAGTGAATTAAAAACCATCCCACGACACACACATAAAGCGCTGCAATTATCAAGCATTATATCCATCTATATTATGTGCCTGCAAAAAGGCGGTATCCAACAGTTTGCCGATAATATATGTAACAACACCTGACCTCTGTTTGGGGTTTTTGAGTGTATTTTCTGTAGAAAAAAATCATACTTTAATCTTAGCTTTTCATACAGGTGTAGGACATCAATAAACAGCATTTTGCAAGATCTGTTCAGGTAACAAAAGTTTATAAAGATGTTAAATGAAAATATTTTTGGTCCAAACTGTTGGATTAGAAAGTAGGAATGCCTCTATTTTTTTAATAAACTTTATTGCTAATGAAAACCATTTAATCTACCTTGGCAGTTGTTACACATCTGTCATTGATGACACAGGACACTTCTCGCACCTAGCCACACACTAGCTGATTGTAAGCGTCAAGTCCTTTGTAACACTGAAGATCTTCGGCTGTATAAGGACTTGAGGTGAAAACCAGATAGTTGAGAACATTAATGCATGTTGTGTTCGGTAGAAGATTGACGTCCGTAGACCTAGTCACAATTTCATACGGATCCTGTCCCTTTATTAACGCTATTTTTGCCTCGTACCTTTCTCTTTCAAAATTCTCAAGTCCATCTCTATATTTAGTTTGACTCTTACGCTCAAGTTTCTCCCTAGATTTACATAAAATGTTTTTTTTCTGCGATAAAACTGGCTTTAACGTCGCTTCCCCCATGACATTGATTAGAAGTGGTCCCCCAAAATGGCGGCTGTCGTAAAACTACGTCACGATCGGGCGCGCTCTATTTTCACTTTACCATAGACTCTTAGTTTGCCTTGCCTTGTCACATGTTCCCCGTTCCTTTTCTCCCCGTCACTCATCAGTTCCTGTGGCTACTTGATTCGTAGCTGTGGCTCCTTGATTCGTAGCGGAAACACGATTGGTACCGCGCATGCGCGAAAACGCGTCTACTTCCTGTCTGAGCTGTGCGAAACAATTTACGGCAGATCACAATCACGTGACTACTCGATCCGTACCGGAAATATTTCAGAAATTTACACTTTGACACTTTTTACGCTTAAATGGTGCCTGAATCATTATACATTTTATTTTAATCCAAATTTAATATACAGAAATATAAATTTAAAAATGGAAAACCCAGTTTTAGTGCTTAAGGAGATTAAAATGTGCATAGATGTGATTTCAAAATCTAAAAACAACACATTTTATGTCATCTCAACTGTATTGTGAAGCAAATGTTATGATATAATATTAATGTTAACCTCATACATGCTATTTGTTAATAAAGCATTTAAACACACACAAAAGGTAAAATATATCATTAAATTTAATCAAACTAAATAGTTTACATTTGTTAGACCACATTTTTGGAAACACAGATGTGTACATAAGACTTTGTATAGGAGTTTACATTTAATATTTAACTTTCAAAAGATAGATTCAACTTATATCAGTACGCTTAAATGTCTGCATTTAAGAAACAAAAAAATAAAGATATTAATTTATTCAATTTTATTTATTCAAACATTTATTAATTCCTTCACACATACACACACACTCGCTGATTGAGTAACATGGCATTGACTTTCAGTCTTTACTCATCAGCACAGTATGACAAACATGTTTCCATGTCCTCTTGACACTGAAATATAAATAAAAAGTCATGCTTTGCTTCAGAGAAGTCACTCCCTAGGACCTTCCTGAGGGCATTTTGTTGATCATCATAGTTCATCTGGAGAAAAGCAGGCTGTGTCATCTCACGGCATGAGCCTGTGTTTAGCAGCTCCACGCTGTACGAAGGTCTCTCGCAATGGCTGGCTGTTGCACCTGGTAAAATAAATACATATGAAATGGCACAAACCAAATAAAATATGTATCCAGCATACATGCAACTGCTTGGTATATGACGACTAAAATCATTTACCTTATCCGTGTCCTCTTCCTGATCTCTTCTGTTGAGCGACGGTTTGGTGCCGATGCATTTTGACACCCTAAAAACAGGCACAAGCGTTCCCTGAAGAAATGGGGATGCTGCTTCTGTCCAGTATGCAAATCTCTGTCCATGCCTTTAGAAAACATGTAAATCTATAGGCACTATTCATACAATAACTTTCTAGTATCACTTTACCAAAAGTATTCATTTTAGTCAGTTATTCCCTTCCAGGCAAAACCTCTCCATATGCCGAATGCACCACCACTGGAGAATCAATGGCACCTCCTCCTAAAAACACACACCAAAAATAAATAAATAATCGACACATACTAGTAGTTTGAAACTACTTGTGTGTGAAAATCCAGCTTACCTCTGTGAATGTTCATGTTCATGACGTACAGGTGCTGAGAGTGAACTGCAAAATACAAATAACACTGTAAGGCTTTGATTGTAGATTATCCAACAGGTTCGAAAAATTAAACAATCTTACCATCAACATGTAGAATTGTCTACAGGAATACTTCACAGGAATTGTCTGAGGACTGTTGAGGAAAAAACTGGAAAAGTTCAGACAGTTACTTTATAAAACAAACAATACCTACTAGCATTATTTGACATGTGTAAAACTACAGTAATACCTCGGTTTACGAGCGACTTGGTATACGAGCAAATCGGTGTACGAGCATGGAGGGTCGAATCGGTGTACGAGCATTGTATCGGTGTACGAGGAATTTTTTTTATCTCACCCATGCCCAGTTTTGTGTGGAAAAAGTCCTAACGCTCAGCATCCTTGTGCGCATTTTTACATGAAATATCCTAATGACAGCCTCTCATAACACAGTCAGGAGGTTCCAACCCCTTTATAACTCTTAACTCATTCATTGGCTGCATCATTTTTACATTTGTTGTGTTTTGAACAATGTAATGACATGAAAAACGTTTTAATAGGTTAATACAATGCAAAATATATGATTATTAATGCAACTTGTTCAATGCGGCTTAGTGTTACAACTAACCCCGCGCTGTCTTGTTTACTTCAGGACCGGATAGCAGCCACTATGTGTTTTTCACGTCTTTCAAAATAGTACCATCTTTTAGCCAAGAAGATGGTAATCATAACAATATAAGATTAGACTAAAAATCTTTCACACATTCTTTGAAAATCGAAAAACAACTACTATAACAAAAAATATTTACATGCTGCCAAAAGAGTTTTTCCTGTGGTTCTCATCCAAACTTCGATGAAATTTCTCGAAAAATGGCCAGAAGACGTGTGCAAACAGTGTGATGAAAAGCCCTTTAGCATGTCACATTTATGTCCGTGCAACTATCTAAAAAAATCGCTGTTACTATTTACCCTGTGTTACTTTGTGCCCCACGCTCCCCTAGTTCTCTCCCGGCTCCCGCGAATTCGTTCTCTCCCGGCTCCCGCGAATTCGTTCTCTCCCGGCTCCCGCGAATTCGTTCTCTCCCGGCTCCCGCGAATTCGTTCTCTCCCGGCTCCCGCGAATTCGTTCGTTAGTGGCTTCCGTGAATTCGTTCTTTCACGGCTCCCATGTTCCACGACTTTAACTCTGGATTATCACTTCGTTTGTTTTCTGCACTATTATAATAAATTCACTAATTTGCTTTCCCCGCTCCCTTCTCCTCCCTCCTCTCTCTCCTCCAAGCAGGCTGCTCTAACCTGAAGTGCATTACAGTAAATTGTCAAGTATTTTTAGAGTTTAATTGTCAATTATATTTTGTATTTATATGAGATCTTAATGGTTACAATTTTAACTGCAATTAATAGGGTAAAACCCCAAAAATATTTAAAGTGGGCATTTGTGGTCATGTGGAACGAATTAATTGATTTTTAGTCCATTCTTATGGGGAAATTTGTTTTGGTGTACGAGCATTTTGGTTTACGAGCTCACTCTTGGAACGAATTAAACTCGTAAACCGAGGTATTACTGTAATTAAAAAATGTATGGATACATCATGTAAAACGTACCCTAAGGTCTCTTCCTGTTTTTTCAGTCCAGGATCAATGAATGAAATACATAAGAAATACAAAGAAAATACATAATGTGTAATTAAATGATCAGAATGAATAAGAAAACTGAGAATGAATAAGAAAAGTTATTAAATTAAAGTTATTATTAAAAGTTCTTATATCATCTCTGTAATACATTACCCATTCTTTCACACTCTGGATAGCAGACCAACAGTAGCAGCAATAACCCTGTTTTGAGAGTCTCTGACTCCACTGTGAGTGCCAGTCCCAGAGTTAATGTGTCTCTCTGTAAGAACAGACCTCTTTTTCCCATTATAAATTCTCTCAGTACCTAAAATCACCTTGGTTAAATTAGTAGACACCCGTGTCATCTTCAGACGCTGTGTAAAGTTGTCTAAAAAGCTGTGTAAAAAAATTATTGCATTCCATCATAAAACGTATAAAAATCCATATTGTCCCTCACCACCAAATGACGTCACTATAAAGCGCGCACATGCGCAGTACAAATCATGCAGGTACGAAGCTGTCGTAAAATAAAAGGAAGTGGTCATAGAATCGCGCATGCGCAGAACGAAATTTGCGTTTTCGCACATGCGCAGTACCAATCGTGTTTCCGCTACGAATCAAGTAGCCACAGTTCCCATCATCACCATAGGCGGAGTTTGGGGGGGGGGGGCTGGGGGGGCACTGCCCCCCCAGACCAGAGCCAATTAATGCCTGCCTTGTGCTTTGAATATGTTTTTTTGTTATTACAGAATTCAAATTTTCTCGTTTTATTTGTTTTATCTTATTAGTTCTGTGTATAGAATGAGTAAGATGTGGCTAATTAATTTTTTATTACTGTATTTAATTTTTTATTACTGTAGCTTTATTACATTCTCCCGCGATTTGCGAATCTCAAAGTATCGCGGTACGTGAGTGGACGCTCTTCTCGTTCTGTTTTACGCGCTGAATAAACTAAATGGACATTAGTCGGTTTTTTTAATTAAATCCACAAGTGTCAAATCTATCAGAAGAGAAGACAGTGGACATCTACGCATCTCGGAAAAAGAGGCGGCTTCTTCTGCATTAGGTAAGATATTGTAATGTCTGAAGTAGTTCTATGACAGGTCAAGGGAGGATCTGTTTATGAACTTTAATCGTAATGAAGAACACTGTAACAAGAGCACCCGTCTAACACACTTTTCGCCGCACTTCTGAACTCCCCGTGTTAACCCTTTCACTGCCGATGCAAAACAAAACAGCAACTACAAAGAGTCTGTTCTATTCGCTATTCTTTGTATAAAGCAGTGATTCTCAAATAGTGGGGCGCGCGTTACCCTGGGGTACATGCTTTTTTTTGCCAGGGAGTAGGTTTTCTTGCACTGAACAAGAGCAGAAGTTCAGATAATCATCCCCTCATCCTTTGACGTGTACGATCACACCGGTGTTCATATGTGTCACGTGATCAACCACTAAATTCACACGTGTTTAACCACTAAATTCACACGTGTTTTCACGCAATATCTGGCACTGAGCCAAAAAAAAAAAAAAAGACGGGCTCAGAGCTTGTCATTTATCACAACAATTCAGTGTTTTTCACCACATAAGATTTCTTTTAGGTTTCAACAAGTTGAGCCAACAAGTTGGTGACTATTTTGAATTATCTATTATACAGCGCTTTTTGTGACTGCGGTATGTCAGGTGACAAGCATGACGTGTTACCATGGAAACAATAAGGCGAAAGTTTTTGCCGCGAAATGTTTACCTCTTCCTAGGGGGGCGTGACAGAAAATAATTGAGAAGCACTGGTATAAAGTCATTGTTCATTGTAAATGTATTTTATATGTAAAATTAATGATATATAAATATAATATAAAAAAACTGAGCTCGTGGTCTGGTGCCCCCCCAAGCACAAAAGTAAAACTCCGCCTATGATCATCACTCATTAGTTCACAGGTGTTTTGCGTTCCAGTTGTAATCACTGTCAGTATTTAAGTTCTCCGAGTGCACTCCCCTGTTGTCAGTTGTTAATGTTATGTGGTTTGGTTTATGTGTGGATGCTGCTTGTGGTTTTGTGCACTCCCATGTGCTGCTTTGTTTTCCGTTATAATTAAAGTATTTCTGTTTTGGATTCCGAGTCTCCGCGCCTCACTCCGCTACATACAATTGTAACAATATTATTATATTAATATCGCTGGTTTGTTGAATTACAGACAGTGGATCTGAACATCTGATGTAAATGTTTCTCTGTTGGCTGTGGAAGAATCTGACAGTGAATTGAAATCATAAACAGAATTACAATTCAAGTACAAGAGGAAGTCGAATTAATTTGATCCGACTGGATGTTTATTATGTATGAATTATTTTGTTATTATTTATTATGTTTATCATGTATTATGTGTGTTTTTCTTAATTGTTCGTAAACTACGGATGAAATCCACAGGTTTAGGGAAGATTGAATAAATGTGCTAGTGTTACCCGTCACCTGCTGTAACTAAACATTTATAAATAAGCTTGAGTATTACTCACTTATAAATTATTTGCATTGATTAAATTCATTTATTGAATAACGTTCTATTTTTGAAAAGCCATTTCTCAGATTTCATTACAATCATTCTGATAGTATTCAAGAGTACAAAAATAAAAAATAACACTGAACGGGCAGGAGATCAAACAGTTCTTTCATCAAATTAAATAAAATGTTTGTTTTTTTAAACACGCCACATGAAACTGTGTTTAATAGTGTGTCGCCCAACTTACTGTCAGACAGAATGACAAACATAAAAACATATTTGACACAAGAGATCATGTCAAATCTGGAGTAACAATAAATCAATCATAAAATCTGACAGAATGTTTATGTTAATTTTACTTCCAAATCCCGAAACAAACTGAAGTGTCTGGATCTGAACACAAAACAAATCACAGACAGACAAAGACACGATAAAACAGTAACATCAGATCTCTGTCACAAAACCAGGAATAAACCTTGACAAAAAATATAACACAAGGTGAGATAATCATGTAAGTTGATATTCAACAATAAAACCAACAACAATTAATCAATTAAAAGAACAAATAATGTTTTTATTCAGATGCTGTAAAACTGTGATGTAAAGCAGCAACAAATGATTCTCATCCTTTGAGTAAAAACACAAACATGTTGTCAGAATGGAATGAAGAGATGAATCCAATAGCAAGTGCAATATGAGTTTATTGTTAGTGGTCAGAATAACAGTCCAGATGAATAATGATGATGCAGGCTGGCAGAACAGGATGACGCAGGGACTCAATGGACAGATCGGTGAGTGCAGATAATCCCAGTGAATGACATGGAAACACGGGAACAGAGACGACGGACAGCCAGGAACGAAGACACAGGAACGGAAGGTCCGACGACACTGATGCACACAAAACAACCATCTGACAAGCACAGGGAGTTAGTGGAGGCTTGATAAAGGCAGGGTGTAATGATCAACAGGTGTATGGAATGAGTGTGGAGTGAATAATCAGAAGCCACGCCTCCCACAATCATCACACAGTCAAATACATGCAGAATGAGGAGTCAATGAATACATGAACCGTGACAGTACCCCCCCCCCCCCCCCGCCTAGGAGCGCCTCTCGGCGCTCCCAGGAGAGCTTACCTGTCGATTGTATTCATCGATAAGGGAGTGATCCAGAATGTCCCTAGCAGGAACCCAACTTCTCTCCTCCGGACCGTAACCCTCCCAGTCCACCAGGTACTGAAATCCGCGTCCCCTCCTTCTCGAATCCAGAATGCGATTTACCGAATAAGTTGGTTCCCCATCTACGAGTCGCGGCGGTGGGGGAACCGGGACAGGCGGGTTAATGGGAGAAGAAACAACGGGTTTAATTTTGGAAACATGGAATACGGGATGAATCCTCCCGTACGCGGGAGGTAGTTTGAGGCGGACTGCCACCGGACTAATGATTTTGGTGACAATGAACGGGCCAATGAATTTGGGTGCAAGTTTGTTACAGACGGACCGGAGAGGAATGTCCTTAGAAGAAAGCCACACTTTTTGACCAACGACGTAATCGGGAGGTTCCGACCGGTGGCGATCAGCCTGAACCTTGGTGCGCGCTCCCACCTGCAATAAAGTCTCACGGGCTCTACTCCAGGTGTGATGGCACCTCTGGATAAATGCGTGAGCGGAGGGGACCGCGACTTCGGATTCCAGACTCGGAAAAATAGGTGGCTGGTAACCTATGCTACACTCAAAAGGCGAAAGGCCCGTGGATGACACAGGTAACGAGTTATGAGCGTACTCAACCCAAGGGAGTTGTTGACTCCAGGAAGAAGGATTCTGGGACACAATACGTCGCAGACTTCTTTCTAGATCTTGGTTGGCCCGCTCAGTTTGGCCATTGCTTTGGGGATGGAAACCCGAAGACAGACTCACAGTCGCACCCAGCAATTTACAAAACTCTTTCCAAAATTTAGAAATAAATTGGGGACCCCTGTCAGAGACCACGTCAGTCGGAAGGCCATGTAAACGAAAGACGTGTTCAATGACAGTCTCCGCTGTCTCCTTAGCCGATGGTAATTTGGGTAAGGGGATGAAATGTGCCGCCTTCGAGAACCGGTCCACTACAGTCAAAACAACTGTGTTCCTTTGGGAGGGTGGGAGGGAGGTAACAAAATCTAGAGCGATGTGGGACCAGGGTCTCGAAGGCACAGACAGCGGTTGGAGTAACCCATCTGGGGAGCGATTGGAAGTCTTACCCTGAGCGCAAACCGAACAAGCCAAAACGAAATCTCGAATGTCGCGAGCCATTCTAGGCCACCAGAAGCGTTGCTTGACCAAGAAATTTGTGCGACTGATCCCTGGATGACAAGCCACCTTGGAACAGTGACCCCACTGGATGACCTCGGACCTTACTTCCTCCGGCACAAATAAACGGTTCGGTGGACCATCGGGCGGAGGCGTTACCCCTTCTAAGGCCGACTTGACCCTCGATTCGACCTCCCATACGAGTGCAGAAATGATGAGTTTCTCTGGAAAAATGTACTCGGGAGTAGACGGGCGTTCGGAACGGTCAAAAATACGCGATAAAGCATCGGGTTTGATGTTCTTGGAACCCGGGCGGTACGATAGAAGAAAATCAAAACGTCCGAAAAAAAGGGCCCACCGAGCCTGCCTGGAGTTAAGTCTTTTGGCGGTTCTGATGTATTCTAAATTCTTATGGTCGGTCCAGACTATAAAGGGTACCCCCGACCCCTCTAACCAATGGCGCCACTCTTCCAAGGCTAATTTGACTGCCAACAACTCTCTGTTACCAATGTCATAATTACGTTCGGCAGAGGACAATCGATGGGACAAAAACGCGCATGGATGCATTCTGTCGTCCGAGAGAGAGCGCTGAGAGAGAACCGCACCTACCCCCACCTCTGACGCGTCGACCTCCACCACGAACTGACGTGAAGGATCAGGGGCGACGAGGATGGGAGCCGAAACGAAGCGGCTTTTAAGTTTGGAAAATGCAGCGTCGGCTGCATCAGACCACCTGAACGTAGTTCTGGGGGAGGTCAAGGCTGTCAGAGGCGCGGCTAGTTGGCTAAAGTTACGAACAAAACGTCGGTAAAAATTAGCGAATCCCAGAAACCTCTGCAGGGCCTTGCGGGAATCTGGGATTGGCCAATCTACCACAGCCTTAATCTTGTCGGGATCCATGCGCACACCCTCGGATGAGATAATGTATCCTAGGAAAGGAACAGACTGTGCATGAAAAACGCATTTCTCCGCCTTGACAAAAAGCCCATTCTGTAACAATCGTCGGAGCACTCGTCGGACGTGCTGAACATGTTCCTGGAGAGACGAAGAAAAAAATCAGTATGTCATCCAGGTAAACATACATGAACTGATCTACCATGTCTCTCAGCACGTCATTAACGAGAGCTTGGAAGACAGCAGGAGCGTTGGACAGCCCGAAAGGCATTACCAAGTATTCAAAGTGCCCCCTGGGGGTATTAAACGCTGTCTTCCATTCATCCCCCTCTCTTATGCGAACCAAATGATATGCGTTACGCAAATCCAGTTTTGTGAAAAAGGATGCTCCCTGCAACCTCTCGAAAGCTGAAGACATCAACGGTAAAGGGTAAGTGTTCTTCACCGTGATGTTATTCAGCCCTCGGTAATCGATGCAAGGTCGCAAAGAACCATCTTTCTTCCCCACAAAAAAGAATCCCGCCCCCGCTGGAGAAGAAGAGGGGCGGATGAACCCGGTTGCTAGAGAATCAGAAATATATTTCTCCATGGCCTCCCTCTCCGGATTGGAAAGTGAGTATAACTTGCCCTTAGGCAGAGACATACCTGGCAATAAATCTATAGCACAGTCGTAGGGACGATGAGGAGGAAGAGAAGCAGCTCGCGACTTACTGAACACTTCCTTCAGGTCGAGATACTCCGAGGGCACGTTAGACATATTCACCGGCTCCTCCTGCAACACAGAACTAGACACAGACGTACATGCAGACACAAGACAAGAGGCGTGGCACTGCTCGCTCCAGGTGGAAATGCTGTTATGTCCCCAGTCCACCCTGGGGTTATGCTTGACCAGCCAAGGGTGACCGAGGACGATGGGAGCCAGAGGAGAGTCTGTAATCAAAAAGTCAATTTCTTCTGAGTGATTTCCTGACGTGAGCAGAGTGATGGTATTGGTCTTGTGGGTAATATCCGGTAGTTTCTGACCCCCAAGTGCATTGACGGGAATGGGGTGAGAAAGTGACGATAATGGAATCCGGAGGTGATGAGCAAGTGTCTTGTCCAGAAGATTACCCTCAGCCCCAGAATCCACCAATGCCTGACACCGGTGAGATGAGTCTGCCCATTGGAGTCTTACCGGGAGGAGAGTTGATGAGGTTTTGTGCAAAGAGATGGCGCCCGTCCGTAGCCTCCTTACTGACGGACTCTTGGCCTTTACCGGACATCGGTCGATGAGATGTCCCACTCCACCACAGTACATGCAGAGACCGTTTGTACTACGATGCTCTCTCTCCTCCCGGGAAAGCCGAGCTCTGCTGACCTGCATGGGATCGAAGAATTGGCTGGCCGTTCCAGGAGAGTTGGTAGGAAACTCTGTGGTCCCTGGACCTGCGGATTGAGTGGTCAGCTGTTTGACCCGCTCCAGCCGAGCGGCCACTCGCAGAGCAAGTTCGATCAGTCCATTGAGGCTGTGGGGAAGGTCCAGGGCATAGATTTCTCGCTGGACACGGTCAGCCAGCCCATGCAGGAACCTGTCCCACTGCGCCTCCTCGTTCCATCTCAAGTCGGCCGCGAGGGTGCGGAATTCGATAGAGTAGTCGGAAACCGATCGCTTACCCTGATAGAGATCGGAAAGTTGGCGTGCCGCCTCGCGACCGACAGCCGACCGGTCGAAAACCCTTCTCATCTCTTCCGAGAAGGCTTGGAACGAGGAACAGCATTGGTCTTTATTCTCCCACACCGCCGTTCCACATAGCGCCGCTCGTCCTGAAAGTAACGTAATGACGAGGGCTACTTTTGACTGTTCAGTGGAATACGTCAGAGGCTTAAGTGAAAAGAAAACAGAACATTTAGTCAAAAATGCTCTGCAAAGGTTAGGCTCACCTGCATAACATTCAGGTGGAGGTAATTGTGGTTCTTGTAAGCTGTTGGAGTGGTTGATGAATTGGGGAACGGACGGCGGGTCAGGCGCAGTGAGAACAGGAAGTTGTTGAATCCTGTTGAAGAGCTCGGACACCTGCGTCACCAACGCCTGTACGGCACGCCCCGTCGCGACCATCAGTTCCTCCTGCTGGTCAAGGCGTGCCGTGTTGTTAACGAGGAAGTCCTGCCAGTTGTTCGCACTCGCTGAATCCATGGTTGGTCAGATGGTTATGTCAGAATGGAATGAAGAGATGAATCCAATAGCAAGTGCAATATGAGTTTATTTTTAGTGGTCAGAATAACAAAGTCCAGATGAATAATGATGATGCAGGCTGGCAGAACAGGATGACGCAGGGACTCAATGGACAGATCGGTGAGTGCAGATAATCCCAGTGAATGACATGGAAACACGGGAACAGAGACGACGGACAGCCAGGAACGAAGACACAGGAACGGCAGGTCCAACGACACTGATGCACACAAAACAACCATCTGACAAACACAGGGAGTTAGTGGAGGCTTGATAAAGGCAGGGTGTAATGATCAACAGGTGTATGGAATGAGTGTGGAGTGAATAATCAGAAGCCACGCCTCCCACAATCATCACACAGTCAAACACATGCAGAATTGATAGTTCCCACATGACGTCACACATACGGGCACTTTACAGCCGTCCGCCATCTCGATAGGCAGAAGCAGCATAATGGTAGTTTCTTGTTGGGTGAAAGGCTGTACTAATCGTGGATCAGGGACAACGAAGCATAGCTCAGGTTCAAATCCCTGTTAGGGAACGGATTTTTGTCTCACCTTAGATTAATTAAATCATGGTGTCAGAAGTAAACAGAAGCCTGGTGTGATTGTCTCAAGTTCATTATAAACTGACAAGGTGTTTTATTCATATCAGATACACATTGCATAGGTTACTATAAACTTCATATTCTTCTCCCGCTTCACCGGACACTTACTGTCATGCATTTTGAAAGAAGTGACTGAATTTACGTGTTGTAAAGCCGATTCTCTGAACTGCGTGACAAGCATGACGCGTCGCCATGGAAACAACAAGCAGAAACTAAATCTTTACAGCAGATTTCCCATGCGTTTTTGTTTATATCAGTCACGGCGGGTTTAATAATGACCACTGAAAGACGAGCGAGGTGTGGGAGTATTTTAAAGTACGAGGAGACAGAAAAGTGTTTTATAAACTGTTCCACTGGACAGACACGGAAATGTTTGGAGAGACGAGCCGAAACAGCCAAATCATCGCGTCATTTACTACAACTGTCCGCCACTGTGATCACGTTCAGTTTAAATAAATATATAGATATATACTTTATTCTTTACCTGTTTATTGAACTCATTGTCACGGGTTTCACCATGGAAACCGACACACACGCCTCTCGCTACATACAGCTGCAGAAGGTAAAGCGCGCCGCAGAAACGATCTTATTTCTAACGGCATTACTTTTAGACTAGTCGGTTACAAAATTTTCGTTTAAATGACTAACAAATTAGTCGAAAAGCACATCCCTAATATTAACACTGGTTTACTTACTCGGCCTGTCACTAGTACTTTGTTGTTGACTCTCATCGACAAAACATATTTTCCCCATCCAGTGAAGCATTGATTGTACGATTCCATTGCTTTCAAACTTCTAAGTTCTTCTGATGAGTAAGCACTTTTTGTATGTACCAAATAGTTTACAATGTCATAGTATGAAATTGCCGGGAGCAAATCTACGTCGCTAGACATCTCCTTGCTCGACACTTCATATATGGATCGATTCCAATACACGCGATCTTCTGGTCGTATCTAAGCCTTGTCTGCTCATCTAATCCATCCCTGTATTTCTCCTTTAGTGGTGGTTTGGATGACATTTTCCTTGTAATGAAAAAATGTTTAGTCTTTTGTCCGCAGAACGATTTCCTTTAGCGTTACCAGCAGCAGCTGCTTTAAACTTCGCGCTTACTGCCTATCAAGATGGCGTCACGGGCACCTGCCGAGGCTTGTGGGAACTATCAATAAGGAGTCAATGAATACATGAACCGTGACACATGTTTGATGCTTTTAAACATTAATTACATGAATCATTATTTGCAACAAGTATTTCATATTAGTGTATAAATTCATTAATTGTGATTGACAGGTGTGATGATCAGTGGACTTGAGTTTTTACCTCCATCATTAGGCCACGGGCAAAAAAATGGATAGAGTTTCCCAGTGAAAGACTGAGCAGTGAAAGAGTAAATATGAGAGCTGGACTCCACATCATAAAAGGAGACCAAACCCTCCTCATAATCCACAAACACACCGACCCGCTGCGGCTTCACTCTCAGACACAGAGAGACAGAAGGATCTTCACAGGCGTCATATTCATTCCCATTCCTCAGAGCCACAGTCCAGAATCCATTACTGGGACTCGCTGTGATCTTTCCCTTCCTGTTAATGGATTCTCTGGCCACTCCTAAATCCCAGCTAGTCTTTCCCTTCACCTGAACCTCAAAATAAAATCTCCCTGAGGAGAATCCCTCCTTTCCCAGAACATTTACATAGTAATCAAATCTCTCTGGTTTGTCTGGGAGTTTCTGCTCAATGTCTCCATCTCTCACTTGTTTTCCATCATCAGACAGGATGAGAAATGGATTTGCTGTATCAGGATCCAGAATCACATCCACTGAGAAAACAGAGAATATGAATCACAACTGAATCAGATATTTAGTGCTGATGTTTGTAATATGTAATGAGTTGTTAATCTCACTGTCGGTCAGTAATGAAGCTGTGAGTGTATGAATGTAATCTAGTGAAGTTCAGACACACACTGTACCTGCAAACTGCTGCTTCCTCTTCAACTCTGTAGAGACTAATGACAATAAAACATCATCAGATCTTTGACATGTTTATGTGTGCAATTATAGACAAGCTTTACGGTTATTTTTAAAGATTTATTCACAACATCATGTTTTATCTGATCAATGTGTGTTTTTAGTTCTGCTGTTGGAGCTTCAGGTCTGATATTTCACACACATCCCTCTTTTCATGAAGATCAAATCTGACTCTTAAACACATGATGTTTATTAATTTCTGCTTTTGTGCTTTTGTGATTCTCTGATTTGATTTATCGTTTATTGATTCTTTGAAAATGAAATATATTGATGGATGAACTGAAAGGACAAACAATCAGAGTTAATTGAATAGTAATGTTTCTGTTTATTTTTTTTCAAAAGCTGCACTTAAATTATTGTAATGTTAATGTTACGTCTTGAAATTAATATATTATTATGAAAACTTTATATCTACAGCAAAACAAAACGATTTAATTTCTCCTCAGGTTTTCCGGTGGGATCAGAGGAATATCCACTGGGAATATGAGCAAAGATCAGAGATTTGAAACCTCATACACAATTTTTCTGTTTTCTTCTTTCATGTGAAACTACAACAATTAAACTTGTCGGATTAAAGGAGAAACATTATGAAACTTCTTTACACTTGAACATTTGCTCTTTCAACATCATAACGATAAGAAACACGGTTAAATAATGTAAAGTTGTCAGTAAATATCAGGCTTTTCTTGTGATTTTGTCGTTCGTCTCGTGATCAGACACTTTTGATGGAAACAAACAACAATAAAATAATGTGTTGATTTATGTGAACTAACATTTATTTGAGTAAATCTGTTTATAATGGGCTATTTTGAACTTATTGGTCCTGTTGACTCAATATATATTGAATAAATATTTCTATAATGGCTTCGTTGCGTAATTGAATAATATAATAATATAATTCAGTGTGAGATTTGATTGTTCATAGATTGAGTTTCTTTCACATGGATTTCATATTCAGATTGTGTTTCACTCGACCATCAGCTGATAAACTTCCTTTTAAACGGTTACGAAATTAGTTGTTGAACATGTTCCTAATTATAATGAGTTTGCATTGAACAGTTGAGATCATTTTCTAAATTATGGGCTGTAGTTGAGAAAGTTACCATGACAACAGCAGCATCCTCAGAAACACAGATGAGCGCTTGAGTAACTACTAACTCTCTCTCTCATTTATTGTTGAGTTTTTCACTGAAACACACATGATCACACACTTCTCTTATTTCAGCTTGAATCAGACTCTTTCTTCATCACTGATTCCTTTTACTGAATAAAACAGAGCAGCAAATTTTGAGTTCAATGAGGAGTGAGAAATGGAGGGAGGAATATTGATTCACTTTTCAAGATTAAATTTTAATTTCAATTTAATATTGATTAATTTATTTTTATGGATATATATCACATGTTAATTTTCCCAAAGAATAGAAGAACTATTGTTGTGAATTTTACAGGGAATCCTGTCAGCTGATAAATTAATATTAAAAGTAATTAACAAATGATTTTGTAGTAAAGAGGAAGAGTTCATGTGCCGCTTAAACTGATAATATAGCAATATTTGTAATAAAACTGACAAAATATGGATGAGCTTCATAATAACAGTGTCAATTGAGTGAGAGTTGTGAGTCCAGATAAAAGATGATGAATATATGAATCTGTACGGTGTATTTGATATTGCTGTACCAGTTTGTGTGAGTTTCTCCTGTAGAGTTTCCTGCAGTCGAGTCAGAGCTCTCCTCAGAGTCTCCAGACTCTCATCAGTCTTCATACTGATCTCAGGCCAGTTCCTGCTGTTTCTAGAGCTGCTCAGGGATGAGTAAATCTACAGCAGGAGAGAGGAGAAATCCTTCAGCATGGGGAGTGTTATGGTGTCATATACTGCATTATCATTGATCAGAGAGATGTTGACTGACCTGTAGGAGGTGGAGGTGATCTTCAGTGTGTGAGAGCTGCTCCAGCTCAGTGTTTCTCATCTTTAGCTCAGTGATCTCCTGCTCCAGCTCTTCAATCAGCTCTTCCTCCTGTTTCTCTGCTGCTTTCTGCTGCTCCTCCATCATCTCCAGCAGTTCAGTCTGACATCTCTCAATGGAGCGGATGAGATCAGTGAAGAGCTCAACACGAGCTGCTTTCTCCTTCTCTGTGTTTCTCTGCTCAACCAGAACAATCAACTGATGATTAGTGGAGTTTGATAAAGCAAGATATCTCTCTCGCACGAGATTTAACAAGGCTCCTATTGACTGACAGGAGCTCATTCCCAGCTGTCTCATCACTACCTTCCCTCATGTGCTCTATTTAATCCCAGTGTGTTTGCTGTCCTGTATGGTGTCGTTGTCATTCTATGGCTGTGTTTCCTGTTCATCCGGTTTGTTGTGTTCCTTGTTATCGTGTTTAAGTTAATGTTTCTAGTAATGTTTTCCCCCTCGTGGGTGTTTTCTTTTGTGTGTTTATGTTCATTTATGTTATTAAAATAACCCTTTCCCTGCATCCCTGAGTCCTCCCCTCATTCAATCGTGACAGAACGACACAAACATTGTGAGGACTCAGCGGGGAAAGGGTTCCCATCCTCCACCAGCCTCCATGGAGTCCAGCCCTTCACTCTATCGGACGCTGCAGTTCAAAATACTGAACTCCCTCCGCCAACACGGGGCGGACTTAAGAACATTTGCGCAGGAGTTTGGCCACACTGCAGCAGGGCTGGGATACAATGCGGCGGCTCTCAAGGACCTTTTCAACAACGCCCTTGATGAGCCCCTCTGCTGGTGGAGGATGAGGGGGCTGGAAAGGCTGGATTTTTGGGACTTCGTTGAATTCCTTATATCACCCCCTGTCGTTCCGACCCGGGGGTACCACAGCGCCACGCCCTCGCAAAGGGAGAAGGAAGGCTTCTTTGCCCGCTGCCGGCCCGGGGGCCGCCTTCCCAGAGCCCGCTGCCAGCCCGGAGGCCGCCGTCCCTAAGCCCGCTCGTTGCCTTCGCAAGTGGAGGAGGAGGAAAAGGACAACCTCTGGTCCGCCTGTTCCCGGCGCCCCATGTGCGCCTCGCCCTGCCGGTTGACCTTGAACCCTTGCGGCCCGACTCACCGGCCGAGCCCGAACTCTGTGTGCCTGCCCCGCCTGATCCACCGGCCTTCCTGGAGCCCGTCTGGCTCAACCCCGCGGCTCGCCTGATCCACCGGACCCTCCAGCCTTGCCGGAGCCACCCTGGCTCACTCCTGGACTTTGTGTTTAATTTTGTTTTGCTTTCCAGGTTCTTGATTTTTCAGTCGTTTACGGTTTTATGATCTTTTCTTTTTTCTCTTAGAAAAAGCATTGGGCTGATAAACCCCGTAAACAATCGCGATCAGGTGTCACGGTTCTGTCTCTGTTTCCAGTGTTATTAGTGCTCTAGTGGACAGAACCGTGGCACTGCTCTCTCTCCCGTGTTTGTGTCTCGTTAGCATCTGCCCCGCCTCCTTGTTTCTTGTAATCATTCCCAGCTGTGTCTCATCACTACCTTCCCTCATGTGCTCTATTTAATCCCAGTGTGTTTGCTGTCCTTTATGGTGTCGTTGTCATTCTATGGCTGTGTTTCCTGTGCTCCATGTTCATCCGGTTTGTTGTGTTCCTTGTTATTGTGTTTAAGTTAATGTTTCTAGTAATGTTTTCCCCCTCGTGGGTGTTTTCTTTTCTGAATTACAAAATAACTCACTTTTCTAATTTCTGCTGAGTGTTTGACGTCTTGAATCTTCTTGATTCTGTCCTGGATCATCTGGTGTGTGTCTCTCTGTGTTTTCATCAGTTGAGTCTATAGACAGAAAAACACACATTTATCATGACAGAGATTTACTGTCTTCTAAAGAAACCTTCAATGTTTCCGCAGTTAAATTTTTTTGTTTCATTAAATGAGAGAAATGTAATTCTTTTGACAGTAGTTTTAATAGTAACTTGTACCTTCTTCTCTTCACTCTCTTCTTCTACAGGAACAGTGTTGTGGTTCTTGTGGTCTGTCACGTCACACATCGGACACACACACGTCTGATCGTCTCTACAGAACAGCTCCAGAGGTCTCTCATGTTTCTGGCATATATATTCCTCCAGATTATTCACAGGATTGATCAGTTTGTGTTTCTTTAAACCTGCCACTCTCAAATGAGGCTCCAGGTGAGTTTCACAGTAAGAGCTCTGACACACCAGACACGACTTCAGCGCTTTCTGCTTTCTTTCCTCACAGACGTCACACACAACATCAGGTTTTTTCAGAACTTCAGGTTTTTTCTCAGGCCTTTTCTTTTTATAGTGATCTACAACTTCTCTGAGTGTGTTGTTAATCTTGAGATCAGGTCTGATCTTGAATGTTTCTTTACAATATGGACAGTTGCAGGTCTGGCTGTTGTTCCAGCACTTATTCAGGCAGGTCTTGCAGAAGTTGTGTCCACATGGAGTGCTGACTGGATCAGTGAACACATCCAGACATATCGAGCACTGAAGCTCCTCAGTCAGTCGACCGCTGGAGGATGACATTGCTGGAGAGAGAAATTATGAGAATGAATGACCATCAATAGTCAAAAATCAAACGGGGTGTGAGAGAATCTGGTAGATACTTTGAAGAAGCTGAAATATGAGATTGTTTTGATTTGTTTAACACTTTTACTCACTAATTCTCACTGGCTTTATTTGTGTTTTTTTCATAGTTTTTATGACCAAAGTTTGTAAAACTGCCATAATTATCTACGAGCTGGTGTTTTTATGTGTGCTGTATGTTCTTCATAATCTGCATATTTTCCTATTAAATAATGTTTTCATAAGAGGAAAATTAAACTCCAGCAGCAACTAGTTTCTGTTAATAATTTACCTGGAGGTGGAGATAAACTCTGTCTCCTGGTCTCTCTTCCTTTTGATGATCTTGATGTCGATTCTGCCATTGCTCTTCCTCTATTTAACCCTTTTCAAGACAAATCACAGCAAACTAAACTAGGGAACTGCTGATTAGAAAAGTACAAAAAATTAATTTGCTATTTCAAATTAACTTTTTAAACATGTTTAATGACTGAGTGTAGTTTCCGTCTTGTTTTATGTAAAGTGACTCTCTGCTGTTCAGCAAGTTTGTGTTTCTGCAGGTGATTTACTTCCTCATTCTCTAGTTTTTATGTTGTGTGAAAAACACCAAATGTCAGTCAAACATAATTTACAATATAATTCTTATATAATTTGAGTGCAGTAGCTAAACAACTAAAGTATTTGACATGTTTAAACCTGTTTCTGTTCAACATAAACCTACTAAACCAGAGCACTTCCATTAGAAACCAGTTCAGCACAATCTCTCTTTCTATCACTCACCTGTGAGGATCAGATGTGTCCACAAAACTCTTTCAACGGATCAATAAATATTCTGTTGTTTAAAGAAGTTGATCGTTTCTGGCGTCCATTTTGTTTTTGATCAAGTTAGTTTCACTTTCTCTCTCTGAACTACAGTGATGTCAGAGCTCCTCCTTTATTTCACATGTACTGCAGAAAGTACATGGATTATCCCAGTGATCCCTGCCGATCAGCGCAAAATGAATTATTCTAATATTTCCATCGGATTTCACGAAGAAGAGAGAGAGAGAGCAGAGGAGTGATAATGGGAGAAGGACATCGGCTGAATATTTTATATAATTTATTGAGTAAAATACAGTGTGTTAGTTCACATGTTGGAGTTTACATTTTTATGCTGTTTATATGATTATATTCTGCTGCTCTGACATTACTGCCATTTCATATTTATGTTATTCACTAGCATTAGCCATAATCATCCTGACTGATGCAGGTAATGCGCATGCGCACAAAGTTATTTCCATCTTGTTTGATCATGTGCTGCAGGAATGATCACACGCAGAGCTGGTGCACAATGATAGCACACATGGTTTGCATACAATATATTGAACACCTATTCCTATTTACTCAAGCATTTAATCATAGTGATTTGAATATCGTGTTGTGCTTTTATATACGTGTAAGATGCAATGAACACTTCTCTTTTTATAAAAATAAGGCTTTATCGATCATTATAACACGTAAAATAACATCTAACACATAATCACGCGCACATACATTCACACGAATTGCAAAAGGGAAATTAGGAATGAGTGGAATGATGGAATCAAAAGTTGCTACCAATAGAACATGAATGAACTATCAATCATTCATTTAACCCTACTATCGTCTCTAAAAAGGGGGTTGGTTGATTGTCTGGTGGTCTCATCATGTCTGGATTGATGTCTTGGGCGGCCAATCAGGTGATGTGTTGGGGGATGAAGGGAAAGTCTTGTGGATAAAGTTGGAAGTTTGACGCTGGCTTTGTCCACTATGGCTTCCTAATCATCCCCATTCTCTGATTGGCTTCATCACTCTGTCGTCGCTGGTGTGTGGTGAGCATTCTGGCGCAATATGGCTGCCCTCGCATCATTCAGGTGGATGCTGCACTCTAGTGGCGGTTGAGGAGATTCCCCCTTCCATGTAAGTGCTTTGAGTGTCTATGATAATAAATGTAACTAGATAGAGGAAGTTTATTTTATAAACTTCAGTTGGCTTGAGAAAGCCCAGCCTGAAAGTTTAAATTAGTTGTAAAAGCTTCAAGCTTAAAAAGTTTTGAGAGTTTAAACTTTAAAACATGTCGCTAACAACATTTATTTGGAGATTACTGATGATTCAGTTGGTCAGTGAATGGCGCCAATAGACCCAACCCCCATGTCTCTACGACTTTCTGATGCAGAGATATAGGTCTGGCTAAACGGTTGCTAGGATACTTTGTTTGGTTGCTAAGGAGTGGCTAAGCCTCTGCCATTGATGTCACTTCAAAGGCTGCTTGACAGTATGAACGATATAAACCAACCACAACGCCTCTACGACATTCAGAACTGAAGATATCTCGCTTTGCATTTGGTTGCTAAGGTGCTCGATAATGGTTGCTAGGGCGTGGCTAGGAAGTGTTGAAAACATTGGTGATTGGCAGTTTGCCAGTTTGAGATGGGTTGCTAAGGTGCTCTAAATGGTTGCTAGGGCGTGGCTTAATAGCTTCCCAGTGATCCTGAGACACTCATTGGTCGCCTGAGTAAAATGAGCCCTCCCCCTTGTCTCTATGACGCTGTGCTGCAGAGCTATGTTCAATTCAAAATCCCTATGCATTTTTCCATAGTAGATGGTGTTTCATGGGACAGCCTTCCCCATTCATCTCTATGGGGCAAATTTGGGCAGCTCTAGGGTGACTTTAAAGCTGTAGGAGGAGATTCTTTTAGAATTTTAGGTAAGAAGAAAAATAATAATAAAAATAAGTTTAGATACAATATCACTAAGTTGGCTTTCTCAAGCCAACTTAATGAATTATTATTACTTATCCCAATCTCTCTTTCTCTGTGTCGTCCTGAGATTTTAACCTGAGGAGACGGTCCAGCCTCCTGGAGTTCTGACCAATTAAGTTTCGTTTTTGGTTCGGAGTGTAAATGTTTCTTCTCCTCTCATCATAAATGACACGTTATATAAGTCACATGGCTTCTAACTTTCCCGCTCTTGGCAGAGTTCAGTTTAAACACTAAATAATGAGAAGTAATAATGACAATCTTTGAGGTATAAAACAGTTTCAAGCTGGTAGGAAACAAGATACATTTTCAATAGCACATTCAATAGCATTTTCAATACATTTTAATTTGCACTAACTGTGTGTGGTCTAACCATAGTAGTTACATATTTATAGGTTTGTATTAAATCACAAACAATATAAATGAAAAACTCACGTCATTGGCTGTTTAATACCAAGGAGAGCTAAATCTTGCATCGGAGGTCCTTTCAATTTCAGATGAGTATATATAAACAATAAACGTGAAACTCTTCAACTTGCAGCGCTGCCCATATCTTTCTATCAATTCACTCTATTCTCTTCATAATAAAAGTCTTGGACTTGGAACAGTTAAGAGCCTGTAAACCTCTTGCCCGCAACAGTCGATTAAGAGCACTGACCCCAGAACTCAACGGAGAGATGAAATTAATCAGAGTCGGCGGACGTTTATGTCATAGTCCCAACCTTGAATCTGATAACATGCACCTTATAGTATTGGACCCAAGACACCCCATCACTAAACTTATGTTATGATTCCAAACTTTGTCATCCAGGTCTTAAGATGGTGTTCGCTGAACTCCGCCATAAATACTGGGTTCTCCGGGACAGAAGCCATCAAGCACCTGCAGCGTGGGTGTGCACACTTCCAAAAATGGAGAAAAACCTAAAATGGCAGAACTCCCCTCAGCAAGACTGCGTCTTTTCAAGCCTGCCTTTTGCTCCACTAGTGTGGACTGCTTTGGTCCCTATACCGTCAGAATCGGCCAACTCAGTGAGAAAAAATGGGAAATAATATTCAAATGCCTCACAACCAGAGCAGTATACATCGATACTCCACACACTCCACATTCCTTCCTTATGGCACTCAGACGGTTCACGGCTAGACGAGGTCAGATAAAAGCACAAACTTCAGAGTAGGTGAAAGAGAGCTAAAGGAAGACTTATTTTTGCATGGGACTTGTTTTCCTTTTGGCCTTTTGAAATTTTCTAATTGTTTAAATAAACTTTCTGTTGAGCCTGCAACTGAGTTCAGTGCTTCCCTGACAAAGTATTATTAGCTTTTAGCTATTAATAAGGAAGTTTTAGTCTAAAAGTGTCAATTGACTAGAAAACAGCTAAATATCGCTCTCTACAGGAGTGGTCCCCAACCTTTTTCTTGTCACGGACCGGTCATCGTGTAAATTTTGTCCCGCGGACTGGTGGGGCTGGAGATAAGATTGTTGTTGATGGGGGGGGGACGGCGCTGTGCTCGATTGTTGAGGGGGGAAGCTAATCACACCTCCTCACCACCAAAGCTGCAGCGCCACAGCCGCTTGCAGCCGCTCACGGACCGGTACCATTTCATCCGCGGACCAGAGGTTGGGGACCACTGCTCTACAGGACACACTGAGCAAATACCACTGATGTGCTTCACTCGGAGTCTCCAGAAAACTCTCTTTATTGTATATAAAGGTCACAAAACACAACATGTGAACATTTAAAAGGAATGACAAACAGAACAAATAAATAAATCCCCGACTGTAGTTTGAGTTTCACACAGATGATCATGTGATCAGCCTGTTATCTCGTTCTAATGATCTCCTGAGTGGCTAAACGAATGATCTCATTGAAATCAAACTGAATGTATTTCCTCCAGTATCTGCGGTCGCGTCCGTACGTCTGCGCAGGATAACACGGACTTCCTGCAGGAGCAAACAAGCACAGGCTGAATTACTCTCACATACAATGATGACAGGTGCGAGTCTGACATATTGACAAAAGATCTTGATATATTTGGATATTAAAAGTCTGCACAACCCTGTTTAGTTCTGTGATGTAAAAAATGAAACATCCCATCAGACTTTTTGCACCTTTAATGCAAAAATTACGACCTATGCATGCAAAGCCACTGAAAAAGAGGCGGAAAAGGCTTTTCATATGCACTGCATGTGTCATCTTAAGTTAAATTAAATTAAATTAGAGTAATAAGACACTAAAGCTGTTGCCAATCAAATGAAATCAGTATCAACAAAAGATATTTTGGCACTGCAGATGTGGCACAGATGTTGCATCTGCAGCAGCAGTTAGATTCATGAACTGCAGAAATAATTATACAAGATGCTAAATAATATTTAGAAAATTGACATTTGAAATGTTTAAAAAAATAAATAAATGTGAACCTTTGATTTTAATTTAACCGATTTGTTTGAATGGCTGATTCATTGAAGAAAATTTTTGTTTTTATGCATTTTTCAGACGCTTTTATCCAAATTGACTTGCATTGCATTCAAGAAACACAATGACGGTCTAATCAGCTCTTGCTTTCCCTGGGAATTAAACCCTTGGGTTTGATGTTGCAAGTGCCACACTCTACTGTTTGAGCTACAGGAAAGCTATTGCAAGTTATCACTGGTGTTCCCCAAGGCTCAGCCGTGGGCCTGCTTTTATTTATTATTTATTTACTGCCCATTTACTGATCAATGAATAATTGATTCATTCTAAAACACTGATTCATTCAGGAGCAAAACACAACCTTGTTTGGAAATGTAACACAATATTAACTTCTTATTTATTGAACTCTCATATAAAACCAGTATCACATTTGCGATTGTTCTGATATTTGGGAAAAGCTGCACTCTTGCTAATATGATAGTACTATATAATATAACAAGTAAGAGATGAAAACTAGGAGATTTTTGACACACTGAACTTTGGTGTCGTTGAAGCAACGTAATAAAGTTTTTCTTTGTATTTTGCTAGAGCTGCATGATTCTGGATAAACTGACAATCACTATTTCATTTATAATAGAGATCACAATTCTCCTATGATTCTGAATAGACAACTAAACAAAATAACATTTAATTTACTAGAACGTCTATCCAAATGTTGTAAATACTGCGGCATATTTTCTATTATTTTCTTTAATGAATGATTCAATGACTCACTCATAAAGACTTCACTTGTTTCATTAATGGATGAATCTCAATCTCAAATTAATGTTTTAATGATAAACACTTCTTGCCTCCTTTATTTGAGATTGATTTAAGAAAAATAGCAGAAGAAAAACAAACCGATGCCGTGGAATATTCTGGCCACGGCTCGACCGGAGAACTTCTCATCGCTGCGATTGGACAGGAAACTCCTGATGTCCGCACAGATCTGACCTTCCCAGTCCCTCATCTGACCACAAAACACAACATCATTCAGAGTTCACATCAGAAACATCTGCTGGAGATGAAACCGTGAAAGAGTCACACCTTGCATTTGTTGAGCTCTTCCTCTTCATCCTCTTCCTCCTGATAGTGTTCGCTCAGGTCCAGGTTTCTCCTCTTGTCGAAGTAATCGCGCAGCAGCTCTTTGAGAGCCTGACTTCTGCTCTCCTCCAGATCATCCATACACTGACTGCAGTTACGGTACGCAACGCTGCACAACACACACGGCACATTTGAAACACTGCTATCGTTTCAACTGGATAAATGATCACTTTTTCAGATGCTTTTATCCGAAGCGACATGCAGCAAATCCAGTGCAGGTGAGTGTGTGTGGGACCTGCGGAAGGCTTTGAAGCAGGTTTTGAGCTGGTACAGCTGCGTCCTCTCCTGCGCCGTCACCCTCCTGTGCAGAAACGCTCCCACCGCGTCCAGCTCATCCGCCGTCAGGTCGCCATACGAGCGGAAGTAGAAGGAGAGCGCAGAGAACTCCACATGGACGCCACTCCGGCCTGTGCCTCCGTACGAACCTGAGGAGATCACACAACATCAGAACCTTCACTGACACAAAACAACAGCACAGAATAGAGTTGAACAGAATAAAACAGAACAGAAAAGCAATAACAACAGAACAACTCTAATAGAACAGCATAAAACGCTCTGATAGAACAGAACAGACAAAAAACAAACCGAAAAGGGAAACACAATAGAATAGAGTAAAATGAAATAGAACAGAAAAGCACACAAATGAATAAAATAGAACAGAAAACAACAATAAAATAGGAAGTAGAATATAAAATAGAACAGAAAGGAACACAACATAATATACATTTTAACACAGTACAAAACAATAGAATTAAAGAGAATAGAATACTGTACAAATAAATTAGAACAGAAAAACACACAACAGAATAGAATAAAAGAGAAGGGAATAATTCATGGATTAACTCTTTCTGAGGTTTAAAACCTACAAATTCAGTTTCCAGAACACATCTTTAAATGTGTTTTTATAAATAAATGTGTTAAATTTATTAATCCTCTAATCACATATTTATTAAATGGCATCAATTCTGGCTCACTTGGATGAGAGGAAATCATTGGACTGACATTTAAGTGATCAGTGCACTTTTTTCCCCATCACAATTATTGGAAGGTAAATAGATTTTTTTAACCAGATCCAATCAGAATTAAGTATATTAAGTGACCAGTTCCACTTTTTCTCCATCACAATTATACATAGATTATTATTTTTTGTTTTTGTTTTGTTACGTTTATTCCCCTGGGATTTGAACCCATGACCTTGGCGTTGTTTCTACTGTTGGAGCGACAGGAATATAGATGTGTGTGTGTGTATAGTGTGTTGCGTCTCTGACCGGAGCCCCACTGCAGCTGTCTCAGGCCTCTCTTCACCAGAGGAAGCTGCCAGCCCATAGTGTCCGCCAGCTCCACCACATCAAACTCCACAGCGTCACACGACACCACACGCTCCCCCGCCATGTGTTTCCGTGCCAACACCACAGCGACCGGAGGACACCTGACGACACACACATTAACACACGCACTGAAGGGCTCAATCCTGCTCCACACACACTGAGACTGACGTACAGTTTGGTGATTCTGCGGAGCTGTTGTGGACCGCCGTAACACTGCAGCTTACAGACGGAGAGAGTCGGATGGAGAAGCTCCACCCACTGCTGAGGATGAAGCTCCAGGTAACACAGCAGAGTCTCCAGACCTAAACACACACACACACACACACACACACACACACACAATCAGCCATGGAAGAGTAACACATCTTTATGTGGTTCAATATAGATCTTAATGAAATTCAAAATATCAGAATGATTAGTGAAGGATCATGTGACACTGAAGACTGGAGTAATGATGCTGAAAATACAGCTTTAAAATATCATAAAATAGAAAACAGTTATTTTAAATCATAATATTTCACAATATTACAGTTTTTACATCACATTAATGTGGTTTTGATGAGCAGAAGAAACTTCAACAACCACATTAATCAACTCTTAACGATCACAAATGTTTAAATGCTAGTGTATTTTTACGAATGTTTTGGCAAGAAACCAAATATCGTACAATAACTTGAAATATTTTAATCATTAAGATGTGAATTTCTAAATGCATTTCCAAAATATACAGTATGAGAAAGGAGGACGAGTAAATGATTTTTGGGTGATCTCTTCAAGTATGTCGTTTGCTCTATTTTATCGTCTCCTGTATTAAAGCCCTTCATCTGATGTTTCTCTGTCTTCTCACCCTCTTCCGAGATGTCGAGGGCCTCCACCGTCTCCTGCATGGGAATGGCTCTCTCGTGTGTGTGACATGAGCGCTGAACACGCGTGTCTCTCAGTCTCAGGCCGTCGTCTCTCTCCTCCGGCTCGTCCTCTGCCGTCTGTGTCAGATGTTGTTCTGTGGGAGTCAGTGTCTCGCTCGGCTGCTGGTGTGAATCAGTGTCACAAACATCCATCTCCAGTAACTCACTGTCAGACACGTCTGCAGCCTGCAGAGAGTGACAATCATATTTACAGTCGTGCGTTTATCAGACGCTTTTATCCAAAGAGACTTGCATTGCATTCAAGAAACACATTGATATTATAATCAGTTCTTGCTTTCCCTGTGAATCGAACCCATGACCTTGATGTTGCAAGTGTCACACTCTACTGTTTGTGCTACAGGAATATATACACACACACATTTGTAATTACTCAAGTCTCACCTTTGCCAGATCTTGCTGCTTCTGCTGAATCTGTCTGCATTTACACGGAGGAAAAACCTTCTGCACCAGTTTCTTCACTGTATAATAATCCACAGTGTCGGTGTAGATGTGTCTGCGCAGCTCGTGCAAATCCGCACCCTAAACGCAATGAACAAACCATAGAAAATATAAAATACACAGACACTGTAGTGGTGTAATTAACTAAATTTTAAATGCTATAAAATGCGAAATGCTATTTATAAAAAATGCTAACTCTTATAAATAGATTTTATTCATTTAAATAAAGCTAAAGCAGAATAAAATATCAGACGAAAACATTACAGGTAAGGTAGGGTATTTATTTTATAAATGGCTTCGGTGGGTATTTTCGCGGAGAGTAAATTTGATGGTAGAACATCAGGTTTTTAAATCTGTTCTTGATAAAATATCCAAAAAAACGATGTTTTTAACTCCTATGTTTTTCAACCGTTAAAGTGTTACCTGAATAAAAATAGGTAAAACAATCTAATAATGCATCTAATAAAACATGTGTCAGGGATGAAGGATTCAGACGCAAAGAATGGTTGGTGGATCATTTCCTAAATGTCTTGAAATGGCAACGGGAATAAATCATCGGTTCCCATTGATTTGGCAAATGTCTTATAGGTTTTAGATCCACTGCAGTTACAGTAATACCTTGAGATACGAGCGTCCCGACATACGAGTATTCTGAGATACGAGCAAGACCTTGACCTTGCTTTGAGATACGAGTAAATATTTGAGATACAGTAGAATCCCGACTTACGAAACGCTCTACGTACGAAAAATTCAACATACGATAAAAGATTTCGGGTTTTTTATCGCCCGAGTACCGACAAAATGATCGAGATGCGAAAAAACATTTTCGAGTTGGTTTTGAAATTCGCGCTGATTTTGGTTCGGGTTGAATGAAGGCTACAGTTTGTCCAGTCAGAACAATGATGTCTCACTCAGGGAATAATCCAAAACTGGTACAGTAATACCTCGGTTTACGAGTTTAATTCGTTCCAAGAGGGAGCTCGTAAACCAAAATGCTCGTACACCAAAACAAATTTCCCCATAAGAATGCACTAAAAATCAATTAATTCGTTCCACATGACCACAAATGCCCATTTTAAATATTTTTTTGGTTTTACCCTATTAATTGCAGTTAAAATTGTAACCATTAAGATCTCATATAAATACTAATTATGTAATGCATGTCAGGTTTGAGCAGCCTGCTTGGAGGAGAGAGAGGAGGGAGGAGAGGAGAGCGGGGAAAGCAAGGATGAAAGCAAATGAGTGAATTTATTATAATAGTGCAGAAAACAAACGTGTGATAATCCAGAGTTAAAGTCGTGGAACATGGGAGCGGCGAAAGAACGAATTCACAGGAGCCGCAAACGAACGAATTCGCGGGAGCCGCGAGCGAACGAATTCGCGGGAGCCGCGAACGAACGAATTCGCGGGAGCCGCGAACGAACGAATTCGCGGGAGCCGCGAACGAACGAACTCGCGGGAGCCGCGAACGAACGAACTCGCGGGAGCCGCGAACGAACGAACTCGCGGGAGCCGCGAACGAACGAATTCGCGGGAGCCGCGAGAGAACTAGGGGAGCACGGGGCACAAAGTAACGCGGGGTAAATAATAACAACGATTTTTTTTTAGATAGTTGCAGGGGCATAAATGTGACGTGCTAAAGGGCTTTTCATCACACTGTTTGCACACGTCTTCTGGCCATTTTTCGAGAAATTTCATCGAAGTTTGGATGAGAACCACAGGAAAAACTCTTTTGGCAGCATGTAAATAATTTTTGTTATAGTAGTTGTTTTTCGATTTTCAAAGAATGTGTGAAAGATTGTTAGTCTAATCTTATATTGTTATGATTACCATCTTCTTGGCTAAAAGATGGTACCATTTTGAAAGACGTGAAAAACACACAGTGGCTGCTATCCGGTCCTGAAGTAAACAAGACAGCGGTTAGTTAATAGTTGTAACACTAAGCCGCATTGAACAAGTTGCATCAATAATCATTTATTTTGCATTGTATTAACCTATTAAAACGTTTTTCGTGTCATTACATTGTTCAAAACACAACAAATGTAAAAAATAAAGGAAAAAAGTTATGCTTATGATCATCAAGACGCAACTTTTTTAAACAAATAAAAATACGTGAATGAACTTGCATTGGATAACATGGTGTTACAACTAACCCGCTGTCTCTTAAAACGAGCCCCGCTCATGGGGTAAGAAGTCACATTTTACTCCTTGCGCTTTTGCCGATACTGCAGAGAAACGGCAGGTCCGACGAACATGAAAACAGTGATCATTTGTAGGAAAGGCTTATATGTTGTTTGTATAAAAATATGGTTTGTCTAACCCTATTAATTTGTTTATTATTTGGATAAAACCGTGTATATTTCACTACGTGAACAATAGTGATCACAATTAATTAATGTTTAGAATATGAGGTAAAAACTTCTGTAAATCACTTATAAAAGTATCACTGTGGTGAATGAAGCAGCCAATGAATGAGTTAAGGGGTTATAAAAGGGGTTGGAACCTCCTGACTGTGTTATGAGAGGCTGTCATTAGGATATTTCATGTAAAAATGCGCACAAGGATGCTGAGCGTTAGGACTTTTTCCACACAGAACTGCGCATGGGTGAGGGAATTTTTTTCTCGTACACCGATTTGACCCTCCTTGTTCGTACACCGATTTGCTCGTATACCAAGTCGCTCGTAAACCGAGGTATTACTGTATTTATTAAAGGTGCATAGATGTGTGGTTACGCACGATCGATAAAACCTCAACGATTGGAACTAATTCCCTGTATTTCACTCAATAAACTATATACAATCTTCAGCCGATCTCTTTTACCTTAATCATCCGTCAGCTCTCTCAGATGGAAAGTTTGGAATAGTCCATTTCGCGCTGAATGACAGGGATGCCTGGAATAGTCCATGTAAGAAGGGGAACACTTTTTACAATCCTGCTCTCCTATTGGTCAGCATCGCTCCTACCAGCATTTGCATAGCAGTGTTATACTCTCCCATATCGTCTGTGCTATGCTAACGCTAAAGTTCTTCCGTGCTTTTGCATACAAGTTTTGTTTTCATCGTGCTGCATTGCCATTATTTTGTGCCCAGTTAACAAACTTTTTTCTAATCACTCACCATGGATGTGAGGATTGTTGCTGAAGTCAAAAGGAAGAAGAGGATGCCTTATATTGAGTTGAAAAGGGAGATAATTGAGAAGTATGAAGCTGGGATGCGCTTCATCCCATGCTAAATGTGGTGATTTCATGGGGCTTGGAACGGATTAGGCAATTAACATGTAAAAGCCTGCCCGACATACGAAAAGATCGACTTACGAAGCCAACCTCGGAACGGATTAATTTCGTAAGTCGGGGTTCTACTGTACGAGCAGCTTACAGACGCCGATGCTCGATGGTCCAGCTAAAAGTAATTTCTTATGGGGGGGAATGATTTGAGATACGAGTTACGATCCTGAAATGGATTATGCTCGTATCTCAAGGTATTACTGTACTGAGATCTGCTGATAATTCCTCTTTAGCAGGAGTGTCTTACCACATTAGTGTTTAAGTAAGATGAAAATATTGTGAGTGAAAGCAGTACACACGCACTGACCTCTGGGTCCAGGAACAGGTGGCAGTGCGCGGGGTGTCCGTCACGTCCCGCTCGGCCGATCTCCTGCACGTAGCTCTCGAAGCTCTTGGGCATGTTGTAGTGGATGATCCCGCGCACATCCGACTTATCCAAGCCCATCCCGAAGGCCACGGTGGCCACCACCACACGCAGCTCCCCGCACATGAAGTTATTCTGCACGCGCCGCCTCTCCGACGCAGACATCCCGGCGTGATACGCCTCTGCCATCCACTTCAGCGGCTTACGGATCTTCTTCCTGGCTGAGTTGAGCGGGAGAAATGACGTAAATACCTCAAAATAAAACAAGCAAGCTGGAGAGTTTTGTGTTTTACCCAGAGCTTTCTTCTTCTTCCCCACAGGGTTGTCCTCCTCGACCTCTGGCGCTGGTTTGGAGGACTCTCTGAGCGTCACTCCCTGCAGGCAGGTGCGCAGCAATGCAGCGATACGGGACGTCTCCTCTCGTCTGGTGCAGTACACGATCACCGACTCCAGAGCGCCGAAGCGCTCGCCCTTCAGCAAACACACCAGAGCCTGTGGGAGAACACAGTGACACACTTCTGAAGGTAATGCATGAAAAAAACACTTTTTGCTTTTAAACAATAAATCTAAAAGATTATTATTATGAAATTGTCCCACAATGATCCTTTTCTTTCTGAGATATTTTGTTGAGGTTGAATTCAAAGAATAATGACAATTCAGGGCCAGATTTGGTCAGTAGTTTTGGTGTAGATCAAAAATAAATGTTGTTATTGTTAGCTAAAATCTTGAAAAACATTTTATTGTTTTTAATAACAAATATAGCTGAGATTTAAAAAAAAAAACATTTTTATTTATTAATATGAGAATAGTTGCTTTAGCAACTAAAATAAAACTACAAAAAGTACTCTAATGAAAACAAAAACATTTAAAGTTCAATAAAAATCTATAAGAAAGCAAAAATTGAAAACCACAAAATTAATAATTAAAATTAATTTAAAAAATGAATATTTTACTATAAAAATATTAATACTATAACAGTATATAAATAATACTAAAATAACACAGAAATTTCATTTATTAAGGCTGTTATAGCTTAAATTAAAATTTTCTTTCATTTTTAATTTTCTGTACAAATTTCTGTCTGAACGATTAATGTGAAAATTGTCATGACAGCCTGATTTTTGGACGTGATCTGTAATTTCAGTATCTTGTGATTAAGTCAAATTTCAGCAATTTCTGATTATATGGGCTACTTTAACTAAAACAATACTCAAAACTCTGCAACTGCATGATCATGACAGTAGAAATATGCCAAAACAACTGTAATCAGTCATCCATATGATCTATGATCCTAATAATGGCTGTTTGCTGCTATTTTTAATGGTTTGGTGTTGTTCAGTTGCATGTGATTTGCATAAACTGCTTAAATAAATAAAAAACACGTTACATTTATTAATTTAGCAGACGCTTTAACTCAAAGTGACTCACAGCTGAAGACAAGTGATTAATCTTAACAAAAAAAGTGCCACTAATATAAAGTCAGTCATCGCTCATTGCTCAAGAACACAAGTCTAAACTAGGGATGTTCTTTTCGACTAATTTGTTAGTCATTTAAACGAAAATTTTGTAACCGACTAGTCAACTAGTCTAAAAGTAATGCCGTTAGAAATAAGGTCACTTTTCCACGACGCGCTTTTCCTTCTGGAGTCTGCAGCCGCAGCTGTATGTAGCGAGAGGCGTGTGTGTCGGTTTCCATGGTGAAACCCGTGACAATGAGTTCAATAAACAGGTAAAGAATAAAAAAAGTATATATCTATATATTTCTTTCAGCTGAACGTGATCACAGCGACGGACAGTTGTAGTAAATGACGCGATGATTTGGCTTTTTCGGCTCGTCTCTCCAAACATTTCCGTGTCTGTGATTAATATGGTTTCGCTCGGATCCAGTGGAATTTATAAAACACTTTTCTGTCTCCTCCTACTTTAAAATACTCCCACACCTCGCTCGTCTTTCAGTGGTCATTATTAAACCCGCCGTGACTGATATAAACAAAACGCATGGGAGATCTGCGGGAAAGATTTAGTTTCTGCTCGGATGACAGATGCATCTCATTTATTTAGTTTTACTTATTTATTCAAAATATTCCCACACTTGTGAATGATCAATTACCTGATATTCCAATTCTCAAATATGTGGAAGTGAATGCGTTTTGTCGCTTAAAAAGCCTTTATAATGATGATGTCAGCTGATGCGCGACATGGAATCTGATCCGTTGGATTTAAATTCAGTAAATTCAGTCCCTTCTCTCGAAATGCATGACAGTGAGTGTCCAGCGAAGTGGGAGAGGTTTATAGTTACCTATGCAATGTGTATTTGATATGAATAAAACACTGTGTCAGTTTATTATTGAATGGATTGATTTTCAAACTATAAATGTATTTTTTGCCAGTAATGCCTATTTAAACGTCTGAAACCTAAAATAAAGACACTGTTTGAAAACTGAATAGCTGTGATAAATGACAAACACTGAGCGCGTCCGTCGCGACCGCAGCTCCAGCCAACGCGCGAAAACACGTTTGAATTTAGCAATTGATCACGAGACGCACGGATCGTTCTAATCCCGCGTGCGATCGCGCGCCTCAGAGGGTTACATGTAAGATTAAAATGTCATTTGAACAATAAAATCTCGTGGGGTTTTTTTCGTGTAGTTGACTAGTGTTTTTGGTGTCGACTAGTGGCACCCTGTACCATGTAGTCGACTAAACTCACACATCCCTAGTCTAAACGCACCTGATCTTTGTCTCGGTCCATGGACACGGACAGCTGGAGGTTGTGAGGGACGGCGGCGGAGCGGACAGCGATTCCGTCCTGGTCGCTGATGTCCAGGTGTCGGGCGATGTCCAGCGCGGTGGACAGAGTGGCCGTGGCGGTGAGACCCAACAGACAGCGCACTCCCAGCCGATCCCTGAGCACCTGCGCAACACAAACTCACTCATCCTGCACTGATCGAGCGCAGACACGGCCAACGCATGTGAGAGACTCACCTTGCACAGCCTCAGGTAACAGGGGCGGAAGTTGTGCGACCATTCAGACACACAGTGAGCCTCGTCGATACAGGCGAAGGCCACCGGGGGAAGCTGGTCTGCAGGAGGGAGACATCCTGACCCGGAGTGACCTCCACCGACCAGCGCTTCAGGAGACAACAGCAGCACATGCACCTGCCCGGCCTTCACCTACACACACACAACACACACTGACTGAGACTCACACACACACTCAAGATGCATCTAGACGTACAAATCTTGATGTTGTTACTGGTCAGGTTAGGAAAACTAAACATGATTTAATGCGTCATCCTTTATTACTGTGTTATATATGAGGAGTACTTCATATTCTCACACCTTCTCAATGGCCGCCTCTCTCTGTTTCTGAGACATGTTGGAGTGGATGCAGACGGCTTTCAGCTTCGGCGGGAGTCCAGAAAGCTTCACAAACAAAACAAAAACACTTTATTTTCCACAAGATGTTTTAAGCTAAAAGCTCCTTATAATCTTCACCTACGCAACAATAATTACATAATGAATACAGCAGTGAATTCCCCCTGCAGAGCGAGACGCACCTGATCGTCCATCAGAGACACGAGCGGAGACACCACCAGCGTGATGCACTTTGACCTCTGGGCGTACAGGTAGGCAGGAAGCTGGTAACACAGAGACTTGCCCATTCCAGTGGACAGAACCACCAGTGTGGACAGACCTAAACCATCACAAAACCACAGACAAAACTCATTTAGTTTTCTGGTGGTCTGACCTCAAAACCCATTCATATGTGCTTTCAAAACTGATTAAAATGAGTTTAGGGAATTACTTTCTCTTAATGAATGCATCTTTTTAACATAGAAAAATCATTTAAGTATCAACAGCAAAAATACGCAAAAAATCCTTTTAAATGTGGTTTGAAACGAAAATTTGTTTCTTTCTCTCACATTACAATTCAAGTAGTTTTATTCATCATTTAGAAAAGGGATGAGCGCCATAATCAAAATTATCATCACAATATTTTTCCCCGTGTCATTCTATATCAACATTTAATGATCAAATTAATTTCAAATGCATTCCACATATTTAGTAGACCTAAAAAATGCATATAAATTCCACATTGTAAGTGAAATGTGCTTTTAACCCTAAATGTATGCAATCAAATATTTCCCCTTCAAACGTTTTCCATTTTATTTTCTCTGGGTTTTCAGATTTATTACACATTTAGCAACAAAAGGTATGTCTAATCAAATTAATTCATAAAACTTTTTTTTTATATAATTAAATGAAAGTATAAATCTTTTTTTTTAAATGTCATAAATCATTATTTTATTCAAATAAGGGGAAGAACTTCTTCACAATCATGATTTCTTAATAAGGTTTGTTTTGGCTTTGCTTGTGAAGACCTTTGAGTGTGTGTTTGATTAGTTTGATTTGATTAGTTTCTAACCTAATATATTAGTGAAAAAAACACAAAGTGCAGAAGATAAAACTGAGCTGCTCATTCACACAGACACACATATCAAATAATGACATTTTTAGAAAAGGACACAAAGTCCTCTGTCCCATAAAAATAAAGATGCCTCAAACTTCCAGTAACATCCTCACACCTGACAGGATTCTCATGATGGCCGTCTCCTGACCCCCCCGGAAGGACTTGTAACCAAAGTCTCGAAGCGCTTCATACACCTCTGGAGGAACATCTGTGGGAAAGAGAAGAAATACTGACATTTACACAGAATGTCACTGTCATCTGCTGGAGTTTTGGGTTCTCGCCGCTGTCGCCTCTGGCTTGCTTAGTACGGGACACTTAACACTTAATATTCATCAGTATTATTGACTATCCTGCTCTTCTAGAGCTGCTGTACAGCCAAAAGAAAAAAAATAACTGTTTTCCTGTTATCTCTCTAAAGCTGCTCTGTAAATACAACCTCTATTTAAATAAAGGTGACTTGACAGAATAAAGCTCTTCTCTTGCCATTAAAGTGACGTACCTTGAACTGTCCCATCTTCCTTTGGGGTGTAGAGCGGCTCCATGGGTGGAGGAGGGGCAGGTCGCTCATAATCTGGTCTGATGATGTTGAGCAGTGGCTCCGCCTCCTGCCCCTCCCTCTCTGAAGAGGCCTCGCCCACACTGGGTGGAGCCACTGCAGGAAGAATAGAACATCCGTTGCTAATATATTTTTTATCTTTTACAAAAATCAACTCAAACCTCCTTTTTAAATCGTTCAATATGACTATAAAATAAATGATTTTTAATAAAAATGTTAATATTTGAAATAAAGTTTACACTTCATTTTAAGGCATCTGTTATACTGTAATTATACATTTAAGTACTGGGGTTGGGTTTGGTTTAGGGTTAGTTGCAAGTAATTATGCAAAATAAAATTGTAGTTATTACTAAAGTAACAACATGCAACATACGTAACACTGGCAGTGTAAAATAAAGTGTTACTGAAAAATGTTGCAATAATATTATTGCACCATAAAATAAAAAATAGAATATTTCATAAAAAATGAAAACAATCGTAAAATTACAATACTAAAATGTACATCTTAATTTCTACATGTTAAACAATCAAACTTTAAAATAAACATGCGGTCAGTTTCAGAGTGAAAGGCGGCTGAGTTTATTTACACCATTAAAACACAGTATCACAAGCAGTAAATGAACAGCGCTGAGCGCATATATTTAAGCAAATCGCAGATTTTGCATTTTGACTATTGCTTTAATTCATACTACGATATATCATGATGACTGATGACTGCAGACGGTATGGCATCAGTGCCAGTGTGTAAAACATGTGACCCACCGATCGGCTCTGAGCTCAGCGTTCCTGTCGCCCGGGCCACTTCCTCCAGCGTGGGCAGCTCGAACTCCTCCTCCTCTACTGGGGTTTCCTGTTGTTCTGCAGAACTCGCGTCAGGAGCTGCAACACAAACCCAGCCACAACATCATTATCACCGCCGCATATTCATGAGCGCAGAGTCATGTGACCAGCGCCACCTCTCACCTTTTCCTCGGCAGTCTCGAGCCCAGTGACCCGTCCCGCCACACTTGTAACAGCTGTCACCCTGACGACTGAAGCCGCCGAACCGCCCCCTGCCCCTCCCGAATCCACCCCCAAACCGCTCGCCCTTCAGCTGGAACTTCTGCACGTACATCTGCCATTACAAACATAGAGTTTCAGCAATTAATACAATAATTACAATACAATTAATAACTATTTAAATTATAAAAAAATAAATAGTTAAATATCACTATTACAATAATACTACTGTACTGTAAAATAAAATACAAAATAAAAAAGTATTTATTATTAATAATAATATATTTTACAAATGACTGTAAAATTACAATAACTTACTAATAATTTATGGCTGCATTAATTTCTTTGCTTTTATTTATTGTTTAGATTTAATGTTGCTGGAAAACATTGAAATATTAGCAAAATATTACAAACAATTGTCATCACAAATTTGATAAGATGGTTTACGCAATTCACACGGATTAATCCGTATAAATACACAAAAATCACATCCATCGTTCTGCGGTTCTTAATGTTGATGTTCATTTTAGGAATTATTTCAGCAAAAATTAAGAATAAGATTAAAAAACAAAACAAAAACTCACATCAACACAACATAATCCAAAAGTTTAGAGCTAAAATGGAAAGAAAAGACTTACTGCTTAAAATGTAGTTAATTTATGACATATTAAGACTTATAGTGTAATAAACATGTCATTATGGCTATTTTTTATGGTGCTTTATTGTTCTTTTAAATAGCTTTGGTCACTATATGCTGTGACTGTAAAAACTGCAGCTCAAAGTGAATGTGTTTCGCTGTAAAGGGTAACAAAACTGATGACAATTTTTATTTTTGTTTGAACTATTCATCTAAAGAAGATCTTCGAAGTAAAATGATCTGAACTGACCTGTTTCCTCAGTACGGCTCCTCTCAAAGCAAATCCTTTCACATGCGACTTCTTCTTCAAGTTGATTTTCACAAAGTTCCCCTCCGTGTTTTTGGTGGTCCTGTTTAAGATATCAGTGATAAATCAGTAAAACATAAGCATTTATGTCATCAGTATTCATGTTTCGGTCCGCACCTGCCCCGGGCCGAGTTCTTCATCGCGTACGCAGCGGCTCTGGCCTCCACCTCATCTACTTCTCCCAGCAGATTCTCCTGAGGGATCCCTCGCTTCTGAGTTTTCTTCTCCTCCTCAGCATCATCCTCCTCGATGACCTTTCCTTTCCTCTTCCTTCCTTTTTGGGGCAGATCCTCCCCATCCTCCTCTCCTTTCTTAGTTCTCCTTCTTTTTTTCACTCCACCTTCCTGCTCCTCAGATTCATCCACACCATCATCATCACCTGCCCTTCGTCTTTTTCGACCTTTTGTTTTTTTGCCACCTTCTTCTTGTGGTTTTTCGCCCGGGTCTTGATCTTTTCTGGCCCTGGATTTGCGTTTCTTCGTTTTTGCAGGAGATCTGGGATCCTCTGAACACGTCTCACCATCTCCAGCTAGAGCAGCGGTTTCTTTTTGATATACCTGTTCACCATGAGGCCCCGGGGAGCCCAAATCTGCATCCAAAACCACATTGTCTCTTAATAAAGTTGCTTCTTGATCTTTCAGTGCTCCGTCCTCAGACAAGTTGGATTTACTCTTCTCCAGTGAAGTCTTTGGAGACGTTTGACCTTGATTTGACACGGTTTTGCTTCTAAAAGCAGGTGGTAAAAAACTATTCTCGTTTTCTGTCAGCTCTAAATTCCCCGCAACCGGTTTCTGCGGTTCCTCCACCTCATCGAAGACCTGGCAGCGCGAAAGCCAGCCGCTGTCCACTGCAGAAATCCTCTTGGTAATGGACTTCCTCAGGAACTGGACTCTCTCCACGCTCTTCTGTGCCGAGCCGACAGCGGGAGAACACCAGGATTTGGAGGGGGTGACGGAAGGGAAGGGATCCGACGGCTCGTCCTCAAACGCCGTGCTGGCCGTCTGAACCGGAGGAGCGCTGGGGTCTGGACGCGTGTCGGCTGGCTTCGGTGTGTGAGTCTCTTTGTCTGCCGGTGCTGCGCTGGAGCTCGGCGTCTCCTGAAGGGGTTTGGCTGGCGTTCGGCGGGGCGTTGCAGATTTTTTTAGAGAAAAAGGTCGTTCCTAGAATTTAGCACATGTGACAAGAAGATAAAAGGACAGATATTCTGCAAATGACACTGTTGAAATCAGATTCAGAGAACCATTATTTGATCAAAACAGTTGTAAAAGTCACATAGATTATGCTGTGAAATGCAAGACATTTTCTTTTTTGTTATATATATGGTTTATGGTATAAACTTAAGGATAAAATTTAAAAAATAATAATAATTTTTATAAAATTACAGAGCCGTTTCCCCTGAATAACATTGATTATTTGTAATGGCATTATTACTGTATTTTACAGCTTGAGTTAAACAATTTCAATCTAAATTATAAAAAAAAAAAATCACAATTAGTGAATGTTTATTAATACATTTACCCATAAAATTATAAGCCTTAAAAAAAAAAACAATAAACAACACTAACTATATTAAAAAAATGAATACATCTAAAAAATATTTATTAAAAAATGTAGAAAGAATTTGTCTCTTTAATTAATACAACTTTATATAAATGTAAAAAAAAAAAATATTTAAAGATTAATAAGACTTTATTAAATGATTATCATTAATATATTATTAACTATTTTATTTTTTATACTTCATAATTAATACAAATGTAATAAATAAAACAATTTAAGATTATTAAAACTTTATTATTTGATTATATACTCCTTATTTTATTTTTTATACTTTATAATTAATACAAATTTAATTAAGTATATATTTTTAAAGATTAATAAGACTTTATTATTTGATTATCTATTCTTTATTTTATTTTTTGAAATTTTGGAACAAATACTGCTACTCTGACTGACAAACATTAACATCACATTGTCAATGTTTTATTTAATATCACACAGCTCATGGTACAGTATCAGTCACATTCATACCTTTGTTAAAGCTCCAAGATTGTTCTTCAACTTCATGCCAAAGTACTGAGCCGAAGCTTTCAGTGTCTCTTTGTCGTCGCATGAGAGTTTCGGCACGGCAGCCGGCAGATTCTTCCGGTCGAGGTGAGACCCCCAGCATCCCGGTCCCTGGAAACAGAGAACGCAGTTACTGGATCCACACATGTGACCGAAACGCTCTTCAGGAAATAAAACAGATGTGTTTCTCACAGCTGTAGACGAGTGACTCTCTGAGGGTTTTGCGTGATCTTCCTGCTCTGAGCTCTTTCTGTCTTTCGCTTCTTTAAGAGAACGATATTCTTTATAAAGTTCTGCAAACACAAGAACATGCAGGTAAAACGAACAATCAAACATAGCGTGAAAGCGCAACATGGACAAAATTAACAACAAAATAATCTTACGTCTCGTCTCCTCCGGAGCTTTATCAATGTCATCCTACAAAAGAAAACATGTTTGTTCATTAGCAATGACATTAAACAATGCCAGTCAATGATAGAATAAACGCAGACATACAGCACCAGTCAAAAGTTTGGAAACATTGCTATTTTGAATGCTTTTGAAAGAGTCTCTCATCCTCAACAAGCCTGCATTTGATGATAAATACAGTAAAACAGTGTAATATTATATCAGTGTAAAACAGCTGTTTTCTATGTGAATATATAGTAAAGTGTCATTTATTCCTGTGATTAAAGCTGAATTTATTAGATGATAAATACAGTAAAACAGTGTAATATTATATCAGTGTAAAACAGCTGTTTTCTATGTGAATATATAGTAAAGTGTCATTTATTCCTGTGATTAAAGCTGAATTTATTAGATGATAAATACAGTAAAACAGTGTAATATTATATCAGTGTAAAACAGCTGTTTTCTATGTGAATATATAGTAAAGTGTCATTTATTCCTGTGATTAAAGCTGAATTTATTAGATGATAAATACAGTAAAACAGTGTAATATTATATCAGTGTAAAACAGCTGTTTTCTATGTGAATATATAGTAAAGTGTCATTTATTCCTGTGATTAAAGCTGAATTTATTAGATGATAAATACAGTAAAACAGTGTAATATTATATCAGTGTAAAACAGCTGTTTTCAATGTGAATATATAGTAAAGTGTCATTTATTCCTGTGATTAAAGCTGAACTTATTAGATGATAAATACAGTAAAACAGTGTAATATTATATCAGTGTAAAACAGCTGTTTTCTATGTGAATATATAGTAAAGTGTCATTTATTCCTGTGATTAAAGCTGAATTTATTAGATGATAAATACAGTAAAACAGTGTAATATTATATCAGTGTAAAACAGCTGTTTTCTATGTGAATATATAGTAAAGTGTCATTTATTCCTGTGATTAAAGCTGAATTTATTAGATGATAAATACAGTAAAACAGTGTAATATTATATCAGTGTAAAACAGCTGTTTTCTATGTGAATATATAGTAAAGTGTCATTTATTCCTGTGATTAAAGCTGAATTTATTAGATGATAAATACAGTAAAACAGTGTAATATTATATCAGTGTAAAACAGCTGTTTTCTATGTGAATATATAGTAAAGTGTCATTTATTCCTGTGATTAAAGCTGAATTTATTAGATGATAAATACAGTAAAACAGTGTAATATTATATCAGTGTAAAACAGCTGTTTTCTATGTGAATATATAGTAAAGTGTCATTTATTCCTGTGATTAAAGCTGAATTTATTAGATGATAAATACAGTAAAACAGTGTAATATTATATCAGTGTAAAACAGCTGTTTTCTATGTGAATATATAGTAAAGTGTCATTAATTCCTGTGATTAAAGTTAAATTTATTAGATGATAAATACAGTAAAACTGTGTAATATTATATCAGTGTAAAACAGCTGTTTTCTATGTGAATATATAGTAAAGTGTCATTTATTCCTGTGATTAAAGCTGAATTTATTAGATGATAAATACAGTAAAACAGTGTAATATTATATCAGTGTAAAACAGCTGTTTTCTATGTGAATATATAGTAAAGTGTCATTTATTCCTGTGATTAAAGTTAAATTTATTAGATGATAAATACAGTAAAACAGTGTAATATTACATCAGTGTAAAACAGCAGTTTTCTATGTGAATATATAGTAAAGTGTCATTTATTCCTGTGATTGAAGCTGAATTTATTAGATGATAAATACAATAAAACAGTGTAATATTATATCAGTGTAAAACAGCTGTTTTCTATGTGAATATATAGTAAAGTGTCATTTATTCCTGTGATTAAAGCTGAATTTATTAGATGATAAATACAGTAAAACAGTGTAATATTATATCAGTGTAAAACAGCTGTTTTCTATGTGAATATATAGTAAAGTGTCATTAATTCCTGTGATTAAAGTTAAATTTATTAGATGATAAATACAGTAAAACAGTGTAATATTATATCAGTGTAAAACAGCTGTTTTCTATGTGAATATATAGTAAAGTGTCATTTATTCCTGTGATTAAAGCTGAATTTATTAGATGATAAATACAGTAAAACAGTGTAATATTATATCAGTGTAAAACAGCTGTTTTCTATGTGAATATATAGTAAAGTGTCATTTATTCCTGTGATTAAAGTTAAATTTATTAGATGATAAATACAGTAAAACTGTGTAATATTAAAAATAGCAATCTTTCCAAACTTTTATCTGGTTCTGTATATCAATAAACAATACAAGAAACACACAAAAAAAACATAATATTACAAATACATAACACAACTAATTAAAAAACACAATAAAACCAAATTTCACAACATTAAACAACAACACTCCCGATACCTTGTTGGGCTTTCTGTTGTTTGTTTGGGAGAAGGATTGTTCCCATTTCTTCAGGAGGATTTTTACTTCATTACATCGATCCATTTCTTCACTTTATCCGCGAAAACAAACATAAACATAAACTCACACAACTTTATCATTCCGTCACAAATCACATTAACGTGTGTTTATACCCGCTGTAAAATGAGCACGTCATGATCACGTGTATCTTATATAAAGAACAATATTATATTATTATATAAAAAAGAGAAATGTTGTTTGATTCTCACTCTCTAAACTGAGACTTTCCGCCGAACGCGCCAAATGTCAAACCGATGATAAAAACAGCACGACTTCCTGTGAACACCATACATAACTTCCGGTGATGCCATAATAAAGGTCATCAATGAACTCATGATTTTGTGAAAGAAAACATTTTTAAAACTCTCAAAATATTAATCTAAGATCCGAAAGCCAAAGCTGTGATGCCTCAGAATTTATTCCAATATTTACCAACACAAGTAAATATTTATCCTAACTGGATATGAATATTAAAAGTTAGATCAGATAATTTATCAGGTTATTTGTATGTATTTATTTCACATTAAGACACTTGTGTGCACATAGAAGGCCTTGGGACTGAAAACACACCGCAGGTTTACCTCTTAAGAAAAACGTAGGATATTTTTTACATTTTGCTCAAATAAACTATTAAAAACAACAACGTACATAATCTAATAAGCAAAACTCCCATCATGAGCACAAAACAAAGAATAATATTCAAAATTATAACATTGTTTATTATGAAATGTTTATTGTATTCTGATTAATAGTGATAAATATGGGGGGAAACAAAAGGTACCACACATTAATAGAGTAATGAATGATTCTAACAATTATGAACAGAGTTTCTTCAGTCTGAATTAAAAATACAGCGATTAAATCTCTCTTTTTCCTTCATAACAGGCCACATGGTAACTTCTGCCCATGGACATCACTCGCACAATCTCAAATGAACCCTGTGGACATAAACACAAATCAGTATTTCAAATCATGATCACTGGTGAATATATGAGATCAACTGTGATGACCAAAAAAAATAACACACGATATTTTCAAGCAAAATAATAATAATCATAATAAAATACCTCAGTGGGAAGGATTAACTGTTCACATACAGCACAGGTCTGGGCTAGAAACCTGTACAAGAACAATTGAGTGAAATGACATGCAAACAAACTTGCATATATATATATATATATATATATATATAAACAGTAAAGTGTGCTCTAACAGTAGAGTGTTTGCAACGTCAAGGTCATGGGTTCGATTCCCAGGGAAAGCAAGAACTGATTAGAATATCAATGTGTTTCTTGAATGCAATGCAAGTCGCTTTGGATAAAAGCGTCTGATAAATGCATGAATGTAAATGTATAAAATATATTACTAAGAAATAAATGAATAAGATAATGGAGAAATGTTCATGTCTTGCAATTATTTTCAAGGCATAACTGCCTAAAATATTGTATAAAAATATGGAAAATTTAAATCAGACATAATGATATGGAGATAACTAGCATAAATAAGTATATTATATATGCATTGTGTGTGCAGGAGTATCAGAAGTCTCCATATGTCCGCATGTTGATCACCTGTGGTAGTCTTTCACACAATATATCTTGTTTTGCGTGTCGACGCTGAACGGCTGTCCCTCCAGCGTCTGGTTACAGACCACACAGCGGAAACAGTTGGGATGGAAGGACTTTCCCAAAGCCTGGAGAACCTAAAGGGGTCAGAGGTCATCTTATTTAATGTTTCCTCCAGCCACACGATCCATTAGATTCATTAAACACACTCTCAGACTGACCGTATCTGGGATTAAATACCCACAGGACGCGCAAACCTCGGCAAAGTTCTTGACGCTGGAATACTGGAGAAGAAAGAAGCGTTAAAAACACTCTAAATTGAGCGCAAGAAATAATTAATAATCAAGACCAAACCACAGACCAAATAATCCTCGTCGCAGAACACCTTTCCTGCAAAGTCATAAAACTGCTTTCCTTTCAGTTTCTGGCCTGTCAAAGAGAAATGATCTTGAGTTTATTACATTCTCCCGTAAAAGCATTGTTCTCTTGTTCTCTAGTGTTGTGTTTCCTCATTATCTTTAGGTATCATCACTATCCCCAAGCAAAATAACAGCCTTGGAGAAGCGGTGTATCTGTGTGTGTGTTAATATGGTCTGTATTGGTGAGGTGATTAACTGGCAACATCAGGAGACGAAATAACTTGTTCTAAATAATCCACGTCACGAACCCGTCAACCATGTGATCAACGAAGATATGCTTCAGACTGTCTGCTCTTGTGTGAAAAATTACTAGTTTTGTTTTTCTTTCTTTCTTTCTTAGCCAATCAGAATAATTTAACTGTCATCATTGACGTAGTTAGCACCCTCTGTTAGAGTATAATTGCTGTAACAATGTTATTGTATGTGGGGCGGCCTACGAACTCCTTGTGAGTCCTGAAGCTTCTGCTGATGAAACTGCAAACTAAACTTCACTCAAATGTCTTCTATTGACTGCACTTCTGACTCCTGCTCTTCATTCAACATATCTGCTCCTCGGGTCTTACAATATGAAATAAAGCGCCGTCTGAGCACTGCTGTGTTTTGTGTCTGTCTGCTGATGTCTTCTGCGCTGTGTAATATTTCCATGCATCTGACTGTCATCTGAGCCGTGAGTCTCACCGCAGGCGCAGCAGGTGAAGCAGCTGTCGTGATACACTCGTCCCATGGCTTGGCAGGCCTGAGCCGCCCCATAAACGCCTGCCGCGCACTTTGCGCACGTTCCTGCAGACGGCAGACGACACACAGAAGATTCACTGATAATCGAAACCCCTAACATGGGAATAAAGAGCCTGGGTTCATAAATTTCAGTATCAAACCATTCCACACATTAAAAGAAAACTGATTAAAAAGAAGTGCATCAAATTTACTTTACTCTCTGATTCTATATTTCATCGTTCTGTTTAAAAAAGAAGTGGGAAACTATAACGATTTATTCAATACTTATATAATTAACGTTGCGTGATATTCATTCCTTTTTATTCACTTACTTTTACTAAACATGTTAAACATTTAATTGAGTAACATTGTGACAGTAAACTTATTTTAACTTTCTCTATAGTTTTACACTCCTGAACTGAAATGAAACCATTCAAATCATCTAAAAGCCTCAAATTCTTCAAACCATCTAATTTTGGACATGCAAACATCCATATCCTGCAATGATCTATCTATCTTCGGCTTGATAAACTGAATAAAACTTCAAGCATCCGTTTATACCCATGCAAACATTTTGGGATCAGCCACATGGAGAGTTTTGACATGATCCTTACCAACGCATGACGAGTGTGTGTCCATTTTCTGAGTGTGTGTCGGACAGAGACGGGACAGAGTCACGGATGTGCGGCTCCTGCAGACACACTCTGTCTCCGGCGGTAAGTGGAGAACATACTGTGAATTCTCTGCTGGTTGAGGGTGTATTTATATGTGTTATAGTATGCATGTGTGTGTGTGTGTTCGTCGGGGAGGAGACACTGTGAAACCCTTTGATGGATATATGATATATATCACTAACAGCTGTGTATTATAGTCTTACACACACTGAGATAATCTATCTATCTATCTCTCTATCTATCTATCATATGTCTATCTATCATGTCTATCTATCTATCAAATGTTTGTCTATCTATCTATCTATCATATGTTTGTCTATCTCACTATCTATCATATGTTTGTCTCTCTATCTATCTATCATGTCTATCTATCTATCTATCTATCTATCTATCATATGTTTGTCTATCTATCTATCTATCTATCTATCTATCTATCTATCTATCTATCTATCATGTCTATCTATCTATCTATCTATCTATCTATCTATCTATCTATCTATCTATCTATCTATCTATCTATCTATCTATCATATGTCTGTCTATCATGTCTATCTATCTATCTATCTATCTTTTCATGTTCACACATGTTTCTGATATAATGCTGGTTATTGAATGGTATTTTTTCTGTATTTTTTCATCGTGCAAAAAGGTTTAAAAGACTGTGAATTAATTATTTAGAAAAATGTATTATTCTTTCTTTTGCAAAATGACATCATGGTGTAGGATGTTTTGCACAAATAGATTTTAATGTATGAGAAACATTTTGAAATTTAAATGCTCCTTCCTGTTTGCCGTCAAAATCTGTAACCGCAGGGATCATTTATGAGACAATAAGCCCATTAATGGCATGATTGTCTATTTGTATGCTTTGATGGTCAATTACATTCTCAGAAATGCATTTCAATAATGCATTTCCTGTATTCACATAGTTTCTAATGGTATGTAAATAGTGATGTATGGAGGGAGAAAGTGATGAAAGTGTTGTCTCTTGTGATACCTGTTGGACGAGTTATCAGATCTTCGTGTTTGGTGATTCCTCCCTGATTAAAGTGCTGTTGACATCGACATGACTGGAATGGCGGCGTCTGTAGGCGTGTGTGAACACATTACATGAAAGCACAATAACAAGAGAAAAGAATTTGCATAAATAGATAGGCTAGATTAACTTTATTTGCCTATGGGAGTAGTTGCACATAGGCATTTCACAATTACTAAATACTGACTTGCGGTAAATATTTATTAAAAATTTCAAATAATTATATTGCAAATACCATAGTTATTATAATTTCAAACAAATTCAAATCAATTAAAAAGTAGAGGTAAATGACATAGGCATGAAACAGAATTTTTAATACAGTACATACATTTTTTAAATAAATGCAAAGTAATTTAAGGTTTGGTTACCGTGTATTTCCTCAAAAAGAGAAACATAAAAAAATAATAATAACATTGATTTTTAATAACAATTCAGCTTCAGTTCTTAGTCACCTAAACTAGCGCAGGGCTAAACTACAGTGAAGGCATGGCTCATGAATATTAATTATTTTTGAACCTTCCAATGGAACAGAGCAGAGCTGGTCTTTCTCATAAATATTAATTAGGAGTGACGAAGAACCTTCCAATGGAACGGAGCAGAGCCAGTCTTTCTCATGAATATTAATTAGGAGCGATGACGTTCTTTCGACAGCCTTCGAGTGCAAGAGAGCTTGAGTCATGAATATTAATCAATGTCCTCCGGCTGGAGTAATCAATCTCGACTGAGGAAAAGCTAAGAGTGATGTCAGTCTCGTAAACTTGACCATCACAGACGTTGATGCGCGTGGATTTTGTGCCCGTAATTAATTTAATTCCTGCATAGTTTACTTTAAAGTCACACCTCTCGGATGTATCACTTAATATCTTCTCTTCGTGTAAGGTAAACCGCTTCTTGAATAACGCAATCGCATTTTGCAGCTGTTTTCTGACCCGAGCGCAGGTTCGGACAGGTAAGCTGCGCGCGCACACGCCCTGTCGCGCGCACGCCAGGTATCAGAATCAGGAAGCGATCCACCATGCACGAGCAAAGCGGTTAAATCAAACGATTTTTAAAACGCACACGCATATTTTGGACAGTTTCGGAGGTTGTGAAGAGGAACGATGGGCTCGTGTGTGTTTCCAGCGCTCGTTGGATTGATTTTACTGCAGTTTCACAAAATCACAGGTGAGTTTTCAGAGAAGCGCCACCCAAACGGGGGATCATCCTCTCCCTGTCACCTGCACTCACTTCTCCTCTCCAGTGCTGACAAATCTGCTTAAATACCTCAGATAAATGCTTAAAAGTGTGTCAGATATCACAGATACCACCCATGATGTGATTTACAGTGATAGGAGAGTATGTTTCAATTAACAATTAATTTATTTAAGTGCATGCTTGGTGTTTATGTGAAATATTTGATATGAATGCATTGTAAAATGATCTATTTGTTCAGATCTGACTCATGGCTTGCAATGGAAATTTTAAACAATTAATTTCTGTAAATGCGTGCTGGGTGTTTGCGTGAAATGGTTAACTGAATGAATTGTAAAATGATCTGGTTGATCAGGCCTGACTCATGGCCTGCTATGGAAATGAACACATTTGCAATTATGGCAGCTGTTGTGAAAAAATATCTGGTTAATTATTGACCAACAATCTGTTACTGTACGAATGGAGGGCAGTTTGTGTGACATGCTTTCAGGGAGGGAAACACGCAGAGCTGAAATGCCTACTGTTGTTTGCTCTTCTATTGACTTTTCAGCTTTCGGGACAATAGACTTTCATTTTCTCAGGGTGGAAAGTGACTTTCCCAGGGCTGATGATGTTTTCATGGCTGGAGCTGCGATTGTAAAGGATTCAAATGGGTCGAAAGTGAGATTTCGGTTCAATTTTCTTCTGAAATGTGCAGATTTGTCCTAGTGGGGCAAAAAAAACTATATCAAAATGTATTTATTTCATACTTCATACACTACAAGACATATTGCATGAGATGTACAGATGTAAATATTGTAATTAAACTTTATTTGGAGCACTTCTTTATTGCAAATTTCCTAATATTAATCCTAAAATGTGTTTTAATATCACTTTTACTAAAGATGGTATTATATCAGTCTTTAAATGCAAGATATTTAAAGTATATAAAGCACATTTTCTCATCCCTAAAGTGCATTAAGTGCAAAATTAGTTGTTCTAATTTCGCAGACGTGGAGTATAACTGCAGGGTATTTACATCAAGTACTGTATGTATGTATGTAGAAATGTCTTTACTTGGCGTAAAGTAACTGTATTTCAAATGCATTAGGGTGTATTTATTGTTCACTAGTGTAGGTGTTATGTTGTTTTATAATACCCATATCGATTGTTTTGTAGAAACACAATGACCGAGATTAAGTACTTGAAATAGTTTAGAAAAATAAATATTGTGAATGGGCCTCATTTAACTAATCAACACTATAATATTGTTATTTTATTTAATATATTAATTTTTAGGTTTTAATTTGTATTCAAACATATTTTTTAACTCATTAAAATGTATTGCATATATTAAAATAAAATAAATTATTATTAAAATCATCTTAATTGGATCTATTCTCAGTATATATTTCTATGTATTTATGTCTATATTTAAATATATAATCCATTTTTACACAAAGCATAAATATCAAACCAACTCCCAATGAATGTAGCAAATGGAAAAGGTTTAAAAATAAATTGTTTGTTTTATTTTTTTAAATGATTGTTGATTTATTATATTTTAATTTAAATAAATAATATAATTTTTTATAATGCCAGAGATGGATAAACTGAAAAATATGCTTCAAAACAAACTCTCAGGTGGGATTTGCATTGAATATTTCCTCCTCCTCTTTGAACAGTTGCGTCACACACGTGACTTAGTCTTGGATCGGTTAACCCGGTCAGGTTGGAGGCTGGAAGAGTGTGTGTCCGCTCACTGGTGCTGTCATAAACACGAGTAAATGCTCGCAGACGTCAAGTAACGTGAGACGCTGGAGGATGTTTCTCTCCTGCAGGGCTGCTTGTGTTGTAGTCAGTTAGATTTGTGCAATCAAAATCATGTCTGAACTTGTGAGCGTGTTTCTGTCAAGTGTTACGAGATCTGAATGCATGTGAACCAGCATTTCAACAATCTCAACTAAATTTGAACAACCAACCTCTTTACTTTTAAGCCTATTTTCTCATTTTATAATAACGCATATGGATAAATGCCATCATGCAACGTCAGCGTTTCCCAGAGCTGTTGTTGTTATTTCTTCTCTTTCTCTAATGTAACCAGGGAGGATCCCAGAATGCCTGACGTGTCGTGTAATGTGTTCATCATGAGCTCTTCCTGCTCAAGTCCTGAATCTGTGCTTTGTGTTTCTGTTTGCTTTTATGTGGGTTTCATCCGAGCTGTTCTTTAACATGGATCCATATCGATTGTTTTGTAGAAACTCTCTGACTGAGAGCAGTTTACATTAAATACTTTAAATAGTTTAGAAAAAAAATGTGAATGGGCCTCATTTTTTAACTAATTGTTAACACTATAATATTATTTTTTTTATTTAATATATGGATTTTTAGGTTTTAATTTATATTTAATTATATTTTGCCTTATTAAAATGTATTACATGTATTAAAATAAAATAATTAAATCATCTCATAGGACATTCTCCATATATATTTCTATTTATTTCCATATTTAAATGTATAATAAATTTTTACTCCCAATGAATGTAGAAAATGGAAAAGGTTTAGAAAGATTTTTTTTGATTGTTGATTTATTTTATTTTTGTTTAATATATGAATTTTTAGATTTTAATTTAGATTTTAACTTATTAAAATGTATTGCATATATTAAAATAAATTAATATCTCAGTTGCATCGCAATAGGACAATGGATCCATTCTCCATATATATTTCTATTTTTAATTATTTTTTTTCTAATGGGATGAGGAAAAAATAATATTAAACCAACTGCCAATGAATCTTGCAAAAGGAACATTAAAAAAAAAATATATTTTTTATTTTATTGATTCTTGATTATTTCTCATTTCTGTAATATATTTTATAAACTACAAGCATTTATAATAAACTATAAACATTAAAAATGGTGTAAAAAATTTGCCATAATTATTATATGATATTGTTTTCAGACTGTCATAAAATCGAGGTGACCCCTGACCCCGGCACCCTGGTGACCTTCAGTAAGAAGGCAGGTCAGGCTCTGGACTGTATTGTGTGTAAGGATGAAGGTCCGTCTCAGACCTGTAACCCCGACCTCAAACTCACTGAAAGTCGTCTTACCATCGTGACCTTCAACTGCTCTCAGCCGAGCGACGTCTTTACCGTGGAGATCAACCAAGAAATCGGCGAGTAGCGTCTGTAAAGTCAGAATTATTCATTTTTGTGTTTAAAAATCACCTTGTAAAACTCAATCTTTTTATTCCAATCACAGATTGCTCGTCAAGCGCCTGCAACATTGCAGTGCATCCGGATGTGACCCGATTCCTGGAGTTCAGCAGGACCTTCACCTGGGATCTGAAGGTTCAGCGAGCCAAGATGTTTCAACTGGACTTCCCAGCTCCAGGAATGAGACAGATCAAGCCTTCAGAATCCTGTCCGGACCAACACACGTACTCCCTCATCACGTACCTGCGCGCAGGACCGACCTCCATCGGCACGTTTTGCCGGAACGGCACCATCAGTCGCATCCAGGTGTTGTATCGAGGACGTCTGTCTCTGGAGGTTCCCAAAGATACAGAGCTGATCCCATCTGACTTCAAGGTGTCTGTGGGACCGGATGCGAAAGGTTAGAAGAAGTGATTTGGAACAAGATCTGTTTTCTTTTTGATTGTAATCGCTTTATTTCTTGTTTTTGCAGCGACAGAATTAGTTGTTGTGGACGTCAAGCTGCCCAGAGGATTGTCATCTGCTGATTTCTTCACCCCAAATTACGCCATAGGCCACTATAGTGAAAACAAAATGAACTGGAACTTTGCTGTCGAGCCAATGCACAATTTTTCAGTTCGCTTTCAACATTACACTCCACCAGAATGCCAAACGAATAAGGTCTTTGTTGAATACGCACTGGCGGACAAGACTTCAGTCACAAAGGACCCAACGGAGAATCAGCCAGCCAATAAAGCGGGAGATTTCAGCCTGACTCTGACCAGTTGTGAGGCAAAAAGAGGGGCGAATACTCCCGGACTCTCTTTGAACGTAAACGTGGCGGTGTTCAGGGGCGGGACTCCATGTAAGGAGGAAAAAAATCTGTCTGAAATAATATCTGGTCTTGATTAAGTCGCTTTAAAGTTGCAGATGAAAATAACTTGTCCCCGTCTTGCTGTCCTGTTCAGATCTTTGCACTGTGGATCTCCGGGACGAGGAGGGATTGAGTCTGCAAATAGAGAATAAAAACCCAGAGTCGTACTGTGAAATGAGCTTGAACTCGATGGCACAGGAGATGATCGTGGTTCCTGCGGGCACCAAAGCCGACCTGTCCTTCCTCGACTGCCCCGTACAGGACCTGCGGCTGACGGCCACCAAAACCATCGGTAACTATGAGTGCAGAAGTGCAGATCACGAGCCCAGTGACCATCACACGAACACCAGGAAAATGACAAGCTTTAGACGGGGATGCTTTGCTTTCAGTCTGGCTTTAACTCTTGGGATGTGGTCTCAAATTAACCGATAGATGAAACAAAAGAAAGTCTAAAACAGACAAAAAAAAGATAGATAGACCGATGGATGGATAAAACAAAAGATAGATAAAACAAGAGAACAAAAGAGATAGATAAAAGAAAGGATAGATGGACAGATAGGATAGATAAAACAAAAGAAAGGTAGATAGACAAAACAAAAGTTAGATGGATAGATAAAAGCTTGATAGATAAAACAATAAATGGATAGATAAAACAAAAGAAAGATGGATAGACAGAGGTAGATGGATAGATGCAACAAAAGATAGAGAGACAAAACAAAAGTTAGATAGATGGATAGACAAAACAAACGATAGACAAAACAAAAGTTAGATGAATAGACAAAACAAAAGTTAGATAGATGGATAGACAAAACAAACGATAGACAAAACAAAAGTTAGATGAATAGACAAAACAAACGATGGATAGACAAAACAAAAGTTAGATAGATGGATAGACAAAAGATAGATAGATGGATAGACAAAAGATAGATGGATGGATAGATAAAAATAGATAGATGGATAGATGGATAGATAAAAATAGATAGATGGATAGATGGATAGACAAAACAAACGATAGATAGACAAAACAAAAGATGGATAGATGGATAGACAAAACAAACGATAGATAGACAAAACAAAAGATAGATGCATAGATAGATGGATAGACAAAAGATAGATGGATAGACAAAAGATAGATAGATAAAACAAACGATAGACAAAACAAAAGTTAGATAGATGGATAGACAAAACAAAAGATAGACAGATGGGTAATTAGATCAAACGATAGACAAAACAAAAGTTAGATGGATAGACAAAACAAACGATGGATAGACAAAACAAAAGTTAGATAGATGGATAGACAAAAGATAGATAGATGGATAGACAAAAGATAGATGGATGGATAGATAAAAATAGATAGATGGATAGATGGATAGACAAAACAAACGATAGATAGACAAAACAAAAGATGGATAGATGGATAGACAAAACAAACGATAGATAGACAAAACAAAAGATAGATGCATAGATAGATGGATAGACAAAAGATAGATGGATAGACAAAAGATAGATAGATAAAACAAACGATAGACAGATGGGTAATTAGATCAAACAAAAAATAAATAGACAAAACAAAAGTTAGTTAGATGGATAGATGGATAAAACGATAGATCAATGACAACCATGAAATCGTAATCTTGACAGAACCTTTTTGAGATTCATTCACCATATTATTTTGATTTTGCTAATTCTAGATTTGTCGAGTGCGTCTTCCCGTGACGTCAGCGGGACGTCCCTCAGTCTTCCGGCGCTGGACCCCGGTCTGCACGTCCCCCTGCATCAGTTCACCTGGCTGCTCCGTGTGCCCGATCAAGCCACCGTGGATCTCATGTCCCCGAGCAGAAACCTGCACCAGTCTGTCCCAGTGAAGGAGTGCAACGAGAAGGTGTCTCTGCTGGTCTCTGAGGCCGACGGCTCCAACATCGGACACTTCTGCTCTCTGACTGACGGCGCAATCCAAAAAATCCAAATCAAAGGGAACGTTGCCATTACCGTAACTCCGAAAACGGCAAAAGACCTGAGCCAGGAGAAAGGACCTCTCTTAAAAATCGCCATGAGTCCTGAGATCACTGGTGAGTAAAATATTTGGAATAATTACGATTATTTTTACCTTGAGATACGAGCGTTCCAACATATGAGTGTTCAGAGATACGAGCAAGCATTCAAACAATTTTTGCTTTGAGATATGAGTAAATATTTGAGATATGAGCAGCTTACAGACGCTAGAGGTGTTCAGCACTCGGAGCAGCTCAAGCTCCTCATTTATGGGTAATTGCATATGATCTCCACTAGAGGCAGCTTGGTTTTACAGCGGGGGTTACCGGGGGCAACGAGTGATTCACCAGTATTAAGCTGAGAGCAGCACGAGTTATGAGTGTTCAATAATAATAAATATGAGCTTCTGAGGCTATCCAACACACAACACGGGAACAAACACTACACTTCTGTATTGTGTTTGCATTATCTACGTTATCCCTCCTCCTCCGCCTCCTCCGCACATGCCGCCATTAGCTGCTACTGTATCGTCTGTCTTGAAGGCAAGAACTCATAATTAAAACTACATTTTATTTTATATCACAGGAATCCTTAGATGTCCTTATTATAATTTTGTGTGTGTCTCTATAGAAATTAAAAACGTGTTTTCCATCGTTATTAACACTAATAAGGGAGTTTTTTAGAGGGCTGGAACAGATAATTTTTCCCCCTGTTATTTCTTATGGGAAAAAATGATTTGAGTTACGAGCTTGTCCTGGAACGGATTATGCTCATATCTCAAGGTATTACTGTATTGTGAAATATTACAATTAAGAATTGTATTTTTACTGTAATGAGTTGACCGCATTGTTTTCATGCCTTCTTCACAGAGAATGTAATCTACACCGCATCTCCACTCATTTTTGGATCCACGTACCTCGCGACGCCCAACTGGCCCGATGGCATGAATGCTTCCTCATCCGTCGCCTGGATCATCAACGTTCCCCAAGAGTACAGTGCCGAGCTGCAGTTCATCAACGTCAGCAAGCCCGTGTGTGACTCGGGCCACACAGAGGTTGCGATCAGACCGCTGGACTCACAAGGCCAAACGCAGTCCTGGAGAGAAGATCAGAGTTTCGACAACACCGTCATCCAGCAGCAGAGCTTCTACCTGAACATGTCCAACTGCGAGCCCAGCAGCGGCCGCTTCACTGTGCTCTCCACAGTCACTCTGCAGAAGGAGAGCAGTGAGCGAAACACTTTCATCTCACAGTTTGCATTGATCACTCTATTAGTTAATCATATAATCATTCCTACCGTTTTTCTCTTCATACAGAGAAGGTCCTGGGCATTATCTTGGCTGTGGTCGGGGTGCTGCTTTTGCTGCTAATCATCGCACTTATAGTTGTTTGCGTCATTCGAAAGTGAGTCGTTGTCTTTTTTCTCTTATTAATTTATCACACCTTTTTCTTAATGAAAACGTCAAACTAGAGTATATACATATTATTGCTGTTGCAAATGTGTAGTTGTGTGTGTTATTCAGAACAGTGCCAACTCTTAAATCAAGCAATAATATAACAAATAATGCGTATTTAACTTAAAATCTAGTAGCATAGTTACATTTCTAAATGAATAAAATGTGAATTGAAATACTAATTTCCCACTATAAAAATTTAAAGTAGCGCTAACTTAAAATACAAGGCATTCAACTTTTTAAGTTAATTCAACTAATTTGCTCATACTTTTATACATTTGGCGGACGCTTTTTGTGACTTGCATTGCATTCAAGAAACACATTGACATTCTAATAAGTTTTTGTTTCCCTGGGAATCGAACCCATGACCTTGATGTTGCAAGTGGCTCAGTCTGCAGGAGAGCTAGTTAAATCAACTTAAATACTTTTGTTCGTCGAATGAGTAGAAGGTATTCTTTTGAACTTTCAAATTCTTGCCAATGCAACTTAAAAAAACAAGTTGAGCCAGCTTGATGAATAAGGAAACTTGTCACTCAACTATTTTGCCAGTATTCTTTTGAACTTGACACATCAAAAACATTTTTGTTTAAATATTTGAGATTCTCAAGTATTTGAGACCTGTCCAAACTTTACAAATGGAGTTATCTGAACAAACACCTTTACATTCAACAATGTTGTTCAGTTCAGCATGTATTGCAGCTTGGAGAAAATGATGGTGGTAACTATAGAAATGATTATTGCTTGACATTAACTGACTCGATTAATTCTGCTGCTGTTGATGCCACTGTTAATGAGTTTTCATATGGAGCAGAGTTCATCCTTTCACTGAATTACCATGTTTGAGATTTGATAAATTGCAACTAATTTATAGACCCCGGGTGAAATGAGTCAAATGTGTGCATCTAGTTTGTAGAAAGTAGTTGCTTGCATTGCTAAACGTTCTTGAGTTGCCTTGACAAGAAGTTTTAATTTCAAAAGAATACCTGCTACTCATTTAATGAGCAAAAGCTTTTAGACTTTACCTGGAGCAAATTAGTTGATACTTTGCATCTTTTTTTAATGAGCTCAACATGTTTTGTTTAAGTTGCCTTGACAACCAGTTGCGCATTACCTTTACATTTATGCATTTGACAGACGCTTTTATCCAAAGCGACTTGCATTGCATTCAAGAAACACATTTCCCTGGGAATCAAACCCATGATCTTGGCGTTGCAAACGTAGTACTCTACTCTTTGAGCTACAGGAAAGCTCCATCATTAGAGGAACAAAAGTATTTAAGTTGGCTTTAACTGGAGTGGATTAGTTGCGGTAACTTAGTTGAATGTGATGTTATACTCTAAGCTGGGAATTCACCCTTTCCCTGGAGTTTGATTGACAGGTGATCTGACCAATCATAATGCCGATATTATGTGCCCCTGTTTGCTATAGTCAGTAGAGTTGGTAGATTAAAATTGGGGGCTTGAACTTGAAAAACGCCTTTGTAACCGTATAATAGATCCATGCTTCAGGTCTTAAAGTGACAGCAGCCTAAAATTCCTGCTGCCAAATTGTAACAAAAAATGCCTATATGGCAGTTTTTTCCAATGGTATCAATGTCACAGTGAATGGTGAGTGAAAAAGTTAGTCAAGCCTTGTCAAGCCCTGTTAGTCAAGCCCCTTCTAATCTAAACTGCCAAATTAAGTGTTTTTCCATCCTTAGCATTTACTTGTCGTCGGCCTCTGGTTTAGAAAACTTCATGATGAATCTCTGCAGATATTTAGACCTTTTCAATGGACAGATAAATGTAGAACTAAGACATTTAGCCTAGAGCTCAAAACACAGCCTTCATTGTTTTCTTCTAGAAATAAATCCATTTTCAAACTTTTCTCTTTTCTTTTAGAAGGAAACCCAAACTCAAGACCAACAGGTCCTCCATATTTTTTCCCAGAGGGAAACCTGACTTTCCGGGTAGCGCCACCTTCCCAAAATCCAGAGCCGACAATGAGTCCCACGTCTACGCTTCCATTGAAGATCCTGCGTTCGGACATATTCTGGACAAGATCCAACCTGCAGAGGTGGACAACGGAGCCTGGAGCAACGGACATCAGGTGGACATGTACCGTTCGTTCACCGGCCCCTCGGACCCGCTCCCGCCGGCCGATCCATCCGCTGATTACTCGCGGGAAGGAAGAGGAGGAGGAGATCGAGATGCCTTCCTTAACCCGCCCAACACCTTCAATCTCCCCAGGCCTCGTTCGCCGCTGATCTCACAGGGAAGCTTGCGATTCGAGGATCGTAGGATGGTGGATAACGAGCTGCACACGTTCAAGACGTTCGGGGATATAAATCCCATTCGTCTGTCTACGGAGGAATCTAAATTACGAATAGAAATGGAATCGGACTCTGATTCCTTTGCCGAGCCGGAATACGAGGAGGCAATTTGAGGATAACGCGGGATGAGCAGAGGATTCATGGGATATGATTCGCCTGCTCGATAAACATTAGTTAATAAACCGCTATAATGTTATTGGGGAGCAGAAAAGCCATCGGCTACAAGCCTACGCATGCGTGACTGTTGTTCTGTAAAACTGATGCAAAAAGTCTACGCTCTCTCTCGCCGCTCTAGTGGTCAGAGGTGATTTGAAACTTTATTGAAAGTTTGGTTTTAGAGATTTTTTTTATTTTTATGGCCTTTTAGCCTGAATGTACAGAACGATGCTTGAGTCCAAGTGTGCCATGACTTTATCTATTGGATGTTTTTTTTGTTTTAACAGTAATTGTCTGTACACTACAGGTTTTGTGTTTGTTGTTCAATTTTGTTTGTTTGCATCATGCAATCTTAAAATAAATTCATGTATTTTAATAGATGTTCCTCTCTGGTAAGAATCAGGCTTGTAGACAGTTAACATTTCCCACAATATATTTGGTGAAACACCAGCATAACTCTGGAATAGATATTAAACATTTTACATGGTAAAATTATGCACCAATTTAAAAACCTGTCTGATATTGATAAACTTATAATTATTTTAATGCCATGCCTAATAACTGATAAACGGCTGATATTATGCTGTTTTGTCTTAAAGTATAAAGGGTAAATGTTGAAATCACGCTTTGCCAAAGCTTCCATTTAGCATCGTTTATACCTTTGAGTGTTAAATTATAGAAAAGACAATCTAAATGCAACAACTGGCAGAAATGAACATCCACTTGAAATATTAATTATTGGATGATAATAAATATCTTATCAACCGATACTGTGGATCCGTAGGTAAATGTGATGAATGGATCTGCCGACTTAATACTCAAAAGCATAATCAAATCAGACTAAATATTGAATATCAGTAATATGCTTTACATGGGTCTGATTTACACAAAACATGTGAAATAATATCATACATGCACATATTTAAGAAACATTTTATTGAGATAAATGGATATGTTCAGGTTATGTTAGGCTAGACATTAGTTTGTTAAAAAATAAACAAGTAACAAAGCTAGCTATCTGAAATAATCATTGTTCTGCTGGACTTCTTACTAAAACACCACTGCATCGGATTTAGGATTCAATAAAGTTTGTTTAGTTTGTGCTTTTGGCTTGGTCTTAAAGGGACAGTTCACCCAAAAATGATAATTTACATATTATTGAACCTGTACGAATGTCTTTCTTCTGTTGAACACAAAAGATGAAGCTATGAAGAAGGTTGGTCAGCAGACGGTTGACGGCAGCCATTGACTTTCATACTAGGTAAATAAATACTATGGAAGTCAATGGGTGCCGTCAACCGTCTGCTTACGATCATTCTTCATAATGTCGTCATCTATGTTCAAAAGAAGAAAGAAACTATCCCTTTAATGGAGACAGTCCAAAAATGTGCTTTATTGCAGCGTTCAGTCTTTGATTATAGATCAGCTTTTGTATCTGGACATTTTTATGATGTGAAATGACCATCTTCGCTCTCCTCAAGAGAAAAATATACAATTACGGCGCAAACGCAAGGCAAGCAGGATTGCAAAGGAAAGGTCAAGCGAACGGCTGCACTGGATGATCTCAGACGATGTTGAACTCGCAGACGGAGGCCCGCTCCTCGCGACAGCTCTCGTCCAGCCACTTCCCTCCGGAGAGAACGGCGCAGTTCTCCGCCGTGCCTCCGTCCGGCTGCGGGAGCTTCCAGTTCTGGTAGTGGATGTTTGAGCCGGTCTGGTCCATCCACACGCCCTCCGTCTGCATGTCGTTCAGACCCAGCCAGATCTCGGCGTCCGGCCCGATGCTCTGCCGCACGTAGTCGTAGAGCTGCGTGTTCTGGTCGGAGGTCAGCGGCGTGCTGAGGATTCCTCCCTTGGCGATGCAGTCTTCGTTGGCCGTGTGGTAGCGCTTCTTCACCGAGTCCACCAGAAAACACTTGCCGGGGATCTTCATGCCTCTCAGACACACTAGCAGAGGATAAAAAACATCGTTTGCAATCTTTAAATGACTTGTATGCTGTAAAACAGGCTGTTTGTTGTCCTTTTAAAATAAAAAGTGTCAAAAAGTCAAAACCCAGGACATTCTGAGCTCATTCTGACTGTATTTACATATTAACGGCAGTAGAAACGCAATACAAGTAACTTGAGTCACGTAATCT
>JAWRVZ010000037.1:4675000-4730000 GCA_037043235.1 Rhodeus uyekii | reverse complement strand
TAGTTTATTATTTTTTAGCAAGTAAAATACCTTTTAGTAACATTCAATACACATTTCCCTTCAGCTTGACTTATGAAGTAAACATGAGAATAACTCATTTTGTTAGTAACATTTCTAAATGAACTTAGGATGAACTGATTATCCATTAGACTTTCTTTTATTTATTTAGAAAACTCTTGTTAAAATGTATCAAAAATGATCCATGAGGCTTTTTACAAACACTTAAATCTCTCAATCATTATCCTTTTCCCTCCGCGAAATATATACTCTGATCATAAACCAAGCCTTTAAATATCATCTCACTTACGACAAAACATTGAAAGACAGAAAGATGATGCGGTTATAAATATCTCATTGATTCACATTAAACATCAGAAATATCAGCGAATGCACCGGCTTATTTTTGCTCAGTGTGTGACTCTGAATAAAACTAATTTCTTTTTTCTCCCTCCATATTTTCACTCTCACACTATAAGAGCTACAGCCCGATGAATTATATTTTTTTACATATGCAAACATTTTAGTGGTGCATTTTGTCTAAAGCTTGATAAACTGTTATATTTAAAAATATAGCATTTTTCTGATTCATAGTGTTGGGGATTTGAACTTCTCAACCTAAATAGGACTGAAAGTGATGACTTGGCAAACGGCACTAATTATGATATCAACAAAGATGAAAGCAATCTGACCTCGGTCATCTCAAAGATGCTCTCCGGGTCCAGACTTCCTCTTCCCATCTTCCGGACGCAAGTGACCATTCCTTTGTGTGTGACTGAGATCAGGAGACTGGCCACAGAACAGGCCTTCTCCTGCAGGGTGGCGTCCACCACGTGCCGGTGACCGATCTGAACACACACACAGCTCTGTGTGACACGAGGAGAGAGGTGCATTGTGGGAAATGTCTGGGCTCTGCTGTACCTTGCACAGGGTTACGATACACGGCACGTTCTGCACGTCGAGCCGCACGCAGTCGTACGGGTCGTCTGACAGCTCGATCTCCTTCCCGCCCTCCTCATCCTCGGACAGGTGCACTCTGGGAATTCTGGGACGGAAAAGGGATGCGCTCACGTTCCTCGTCACTCGTTTAGGGTTTTCACGACGTGTAACCAGTGAATTTAAAGCACTAATGAATGTTTATGATAAATGCATGAAAAGTTTTATTAAAATTATTTTATAGTGGATTTACATTTGAATGCATTAATATTCGGAATTTATATGAATTAATGGTTAATTTTTAGTAGAAACATTTCCATAAAAAAAATCCTGAAATATATGAAATATCACTTACGGGAAAACTGAAAAATATAGAATATTATATATATATATATATATATATAAAAATTTAATATATTATATATATATATAAATAGAATATAATAATATAACAAATGGTTATTATTGTTAACTAAAACTATTATTATTTTTGCTAAATTAAAATATGAAATATGACCTATGGGAGAACTGCTTAAATATTGTAGAATTTATTAATATTATATATAGATTTTTTTTTTTTTCATTCATTTACTAAAAAAGATGTTATTTTTTACTATAACTATAATTTTTTTTTGCTAAATTAAATTGAGCTGGAATAAAATAAAATATAGATATTAGATGAAAAAAATCTAACATCTTGTTTAAAAATGTAAAACATGATAAAATGACAAAAAACACAAAATTATTAAAACAAACTGAAAAACGTTTTAATAATAAAAACAGTGGGTTTGGAAACCGTTGTTATTTTTACTTAAATCATTTTGTCAAACTAAGTAAAGCTGAAACAAAATTAAATATAATATATTAGATGGAAATTAGAAATGTTGCCTTGGCATACAACTGAAATATGTTTAAACTACGGTAAAGAATTAAAATGACTAAAACATAAAATTAAGTTCAATTGAATTTTAAAAACTACTAAAATGACAAAATTGGATAAAATTACTAAAACTCAAGTTAAAATGACAACTAAAAATGTACAAATTAAATAATCCTAAAATGCCAGTTCCTGCCAGCGACTTACCGCGTGTTGAACAGAGCCGCTTTGATGGCGATGGAAATGGCGTCGAACAAGTTTCCGTCGCACTGCAGCAGCTGTCCAGACAAACACGCGTTCAGTTAAGAACAGCACACAGCGCGCTCATGAAGGATGGGACGGTCACTCACCAGCACGTCCACGTACAGCACCCAGCAGTTCTGCCCCGCGCAGATGCAGAGCGAGCGCAGGTCCACGCTGTGCCGGTTATTGAACACTTTATACAGGATGTTGCTGATCTCCACCCCCAGCTCCTCCCCGCCGCGGCCCTCAAACTCCGGCGTGGCGTTCGCTGAGCTGCGAGAGAAACGACAAGCAAAGGTCAAACGCTCCTCTCGCTCAAACTGAGGAGTGTAGCGCTTGCAACGCCAAGGTCATGGGTTCGATTCTCAGGGAAATTGATGATTTACATCTCTAAACTCTCACCAGTCCACAAAGAACTCCAGATAACCTTCATCGGGAACCATGGGTTTGGGTTTCCCAATCTCTGCCTTCACTCCGACGAGAACATCTGTGTGACCCTGTCCAACACACACACACACACACACACACACACACACACACACACAGCGTCACAAACACACTGCGGGTGACCACATCATTACAACAAACCGCTTTAATTCAGCTTACAAGACTGATCTTAGCAGAGCCGTCAGTGTTTGACACCACATCCGTCTCGATCTCCATGTGTCTGTAATCTTCACATCCTCGCCCGTCCAATCGCAGCCCATCCTGTCAACAACACTCAGTTCAACCCGGAGGATCTCACACTCATGATGTTTCTGAAGATCATTATAAACTTCACTTATAGGGAGGATAACATACTTCAAACGAAGGATGCACAATATATCTCTCAAAAACTATATACAAATCTGGAATTTTATTTATTGGCCAATATATCGTTCATTAGCTTTCAAACATAAGGAATTATCAGTTATCGTTGATGCTATCAGTATCGGCTGATATATGTTCATTTTTAATGTTATCGTACTCTGATACAAAGATTTGGCCGATGTAATAAATCCAATAAATAATGGATTATTTCCTTCAGATGCGACGGATGGGTTTGAATTACTTGAAATATGATTGTAATGAATAAACACAGTTCAGTGCAACATGTGCAGAGTAAATCTGTCACACAGGAACGACCAGAACATTATAATTGTGTGTTTGTGACTTTTAATGCTGAGATTTTTGTTTTTGTAATCAGGCTCTCAAAAATGACATAAAAAATGTATTTAAATTTATTTTGCTAATATATCATTTATCGGCTTTCAAATATAAAGGATTATTGGTTATCTGCATTGACCAAAATGTTTATATCAGTGCATGAATACTTCAAATATTTCCCATGACAAATATTAATAATAATAATAATTTAATGATTATAGTGTTTAGAAGTATCAGATGTTGAACTGTCAGATATCTATTTTATTGTTCTGCATAAACGTTTATATTTCTGAGCTGTCAGTGGGGTTTATGTCAATGACACAGCAATGAAAGTTGAAGTCAAGCATCAAAGCTTCTATTATTGTCATGTTTTAATCTATTTTAGACACTCAATCAATCTCAACACAGCATCCGGTAAAAAACCACAACTGCTTCTGTTTTTTTAAGATGCACACTTTCTTCCTGCCCTATTGTGTGACAGTTAAATGAATAAAAACGATATTTGTACAACTTACTCGAACTCCATGCATCAGATAAACCTTCTCCGCTTCGCTCACTTGAACCGCTGCCATGTTTCAAACACGCGCAGGACAAGTGCGTCATCACAATGCGCGAGGAACGGCAGCGGAGGCGGAGCCTTGAGTTAACCAACCAATCATATGGCAGGGCGTAATAAACGCGTGCGTAATGCGTAATCTGATTGGATCAGAAATGTGTCAATCAACTCAACAGGAACTGCATTCAACGCACATGGTTTCTGTATATCGTCAATGTGGTATGTATGTTCCATTTAAACAAATACAAACAAATTAAACAATTATTAATTTTATATCATATATTACTGCATCTCTATACAGTTGTGGATATATGACATGTCAAATTTTTGGTTGAGGGTGTTCAGTAGAAAAATGTAAACATGGCGATCGGTTTGTTATGAATTATAATTTAGTGATTCTGCACAATCATAATAAACTCTGACTCTCACAAAAACTGTGTACATTTATGGTAATGCAATGGCGTTATGATACTGAGACAGGAACTTTCAGTCGTTTTATGCCAACTGAAATCTAATTTATATTTATGTTATTCTTTTTATTATGTCATTTATTTTTAGCTGTCTGATATTATTATGGTTATTATTATGATAGTGCTTAAACTATATGTTTTCTTTTGCAGTTTTAATACAAGTTATTAAATATTTGTGTGTATATGTGTGTGTATATATATATATATATATATAAAAATAAATATTGGATGCATTTTTTATTATTATTATCATTTATATACATATATACGTACACACACAGTATACTGTACATATAAATATTTAATTACGTGTGTGTGTGTATATATATATATATATATATATATGAATAAATATTGCATGAAAATTTGTTGATTTTTATTTTATTATTTCATGTATAAAAAATCTAACTTTTTAATTTTTGAAACTATTTATTATAATCATTTATAGTATTTTTATTCTGTAATTTGTATCTGTCTGATATGAGTTTTATTAAGCTAGTGCTTAAACTGTTTTTTTTTTCTTTTGAGGTTTGACTAAGAGAAAAACCATCAGGATTAAACGTTGAGTCTGACCCGAGAGCCAAAGATGCTCAGTGATGAAAAAGCTGCAGAACTGCTGTCGTTCCTCACTCTGGAGACGAGAGCTGATGTCAAAGGTCAGGCCTCGGGATACATCCTGGGCCTCACAGGAAACCGGGACGGCTGCCGGTACATGCAGTCCAAGCCAGACTTCCTCAAAGCCCTGGTGACTCTGACCAGCGACCCCTCCATCGCCATCGCCAAGGACTGTTTTCATGCCCTGATTAACCTCTCTGCGGACGAGACTCTTCACCAGCCTTTGGTCAAACAGACGGACTTACTGTCCAAACTGCTTCCCAAGCTGCTGGACCCGGAGTACGTGTTTGCGGATCGGATCTGCACCATCCTCAGTAACCTGAGCCGGCACGAGCGGACGTGCAGAGAGGTGTTCACAGCCCTGCAGGAGCAGAGGATCGGACTGGACAGAGTGGTGGAAGTCTTCTGCACGCAGGGCTTCAATAAGAAAGCTTCGCTACACTATCTGGGACCGCTGCTGTCCAACCTCACTCAGCTGCCCGAAGCAAGGCACTTCATCCTGGACAAGGACAGGTACACCGCGGGCCCCAATCACTTTTACGCACTTTTACGCAATTACTGCCTAAAACACTCTACTATCATTTATAAAAGCATGGTATTATTGTAGTGTGTGTCAAGGAAAACATATTACAATGGAACGGGTAAACAAAAACATCATCGTATTATCATGCTAGAAGTAAAAAAAAATCTAATTTAGTATATATTAAATTAAATTAATTATATAATTATAATTATTAAATTACTATGGTACGTGTTTATAAACATGGTATTATCATGGTAAAGGTAAACAAAAAATATATCATTGTATTATCATGCTAGTAAAATAATTTATATTTATATATATATATATATCATATATGTGTGTGTGTGATAAATATTACCATAGTACATATTCAAAAACATGGTATTACCATAACAGGAGGAAAACTAATTATATAGTAATATTTACATAGTACAAAAGTAGTATTATCATGATAGGAGTAAAAAAAAAAAAAATTGTATATATAGGATATTACTATTTACTACTAGTAAATGTTCAAAGACATGGTATTATCATCGTAGGATTAAAAACAAATATGATATTACCATGGTACATGTTTATAAACATGGTATTATCATGGTAAAGGTAAACAAAAAATATATCATCGTATTATCATGCTAGGAGTAAAAAAAAAAAAATGCATATATATATATATATATATATATATATATATATATATATATTACACATATGTGAAATATGTTACCATAGTACATATTCAAAAACATGGTATTACCATGTCAGGAGGAAAACAAATAATGCAATATTTCCATAGTACATGTCAAAAAATAGTATTCTCATGGTAGATGTAAAAAAGAAAAAAATTATAATACCATGTTACATGTTGAAAAACATGGTATTATGCTAGGAATACATTTATTTATTTTATTATCATGGTACAGACAGGAACACTTATGATATTGCCATAGTTCATGGGGGGAAACATGGTATTATGATGGTTCATGGTCACACAGTGGCTCTGGACAGAATGTCAGTGGGTAAGTGTGTGTGTGTGTGTGTGTGTGTGTGTTTGCACAGGTGTGTGATTCAGAGGCTCCTGCCGTACACACAGTACGAGGAGTCGAGCGTCAGGCGAGGAGGAGTGGTGGGAACGCTCAGAAACTGCTGCTTTGACCACGGTAACACTTGTGTTTCACCATAATCTCTGGACAAACAAACATAAAGAGCGTCCGTCACTGAATGACTGCATCTTCTCAGTCGATACGCCTCTCTGTCCGTACAGCCCATCATGAGTGGTTGCTCGGTGACGCGGTGGATATTTTACCCTTTCTTTTGCTACCGTTGGCTGGACCAGAGGAGCTGTCCGAGGAAGAGAACGAAGGTGATGCTCTTTACATCAGATTCCAGATCTACTTCATGTGCTTCATGTAGATAGAAAGCATAAAGCTGAAGGTTTGCAACACTCACGCTTGTCCAGCAGGTGGCGCTCTTCACTCACGCTGACACACAGCTTGAATGTTGTATTTCCAACAGCATGTGTGAGGAAAATGGAACGAACAGAGTGGAAATACTGGCATTACAGCAGGAAGTTGTGAATTTGTGAAGAGAGAATCAGAGTTCAAAGTTTGCGGTTTCATAAAAACAGTTTGAAATGTTTATATTTATTTACCATATTCTTCTCTTACTCTCTGACCAAAATAGCTAATAAGCAGATTGCAGAAAGGAGAGGATCCTTCCTCGTTAATGATTGACCTTATATGACCTTCATGCTCTGTGTCAGTTCATTTGCAGTGTGTTTGAACTGTATAATTGGCAAGCGTCACTCAAACTTCCTGTTTTTGCTGCAAAAAGTGTCATTTTTGTGCTGCAAAATGTCATATTTATCCATAAAGCTGTGTGTGTGTATTTGCAGGTTTGCCGGTGGACTTGCAGTACCTGCCGGAAGATAAAAAGAGAGAAGAAGATCCTGATATCCGCAAGATGCTCTTAGAAACCCTCATTCTCGTGAGAAACATCTCAATCTTTCACCTGTTTTTAAATGATTGACACGCACTAAGATTTCTTAATGTTGTCGAAAGAGTTTGTTCTGCTGACCAAACCTGCATTTATGTGATGATAAATACAGTAATATTGTGAAAAATATGTAATATAATTTATTCCTGTGATTTAAAGTTGTATTACTCCAGTCTTCAGTGTCACATGATGCTTCACAAAACATTCTCATATGATTATTAGATGATCAAAAAACATTTATGATTATTATCAGTGTTGAAAACAGTTTTTTTCAGGATTTGATGAATAGAAAGTTCTAAAGTAAAGCATTTATTTGAAATAGAATCCTTTGTAACATTTTGAAAGTATTTACTGTCACTTTTAATCAATTTAATGCATTATTGCTGAACAAAAGTATGAATTTCTTTCTTTTTAAGTCATACTGACCACAAACCTTTGCCCTCTAGTGTGTAATCACTCTGTTTTACCCTGTTGTGTGTTGGTTTTGAGTTTCTTCATGATCTGTTTGTGTTCAGCTAACAGCCACTAGAGCGGGCCGGCAGATGATGAAGGACAAGAACGTTTATCCCATCATGAGGGAGTTTCACAATTGGGAGACGGATCCGCATGTTGTTTCAGCGCTGGAGAAACTCGTCCAGGTATTGTGAAGATCACTCTGAAAACATTCAGGCAACATTGCATAAATCCTTTATGGAAAAACATAGGCAATTAACAAACATAAGCAATGGGCGCAGTAAAAAAACTATTTTACGCAGTATTTGTGTTTATGCTTATTATCGTATCACATTATTAACTTAAGTTCCAGTTCAGTCCAAATCAATTCCATCCAGTTACACTTAGACGCTCGGTCATCTTGCTCTCGAATGTTCACGGACCGGCTTTGACTGTTCCAATATGGCGGACGGTTTACAGACAGCGGCTCATAGAAACAGCCGCTTATGAGGGATCTATGTTTATACATCTATGATTAAAGCTAAAAGCTACTGGGCAAATACAGATGGCAAAGTACTGAATAATATTACTGCATAATACAAAGAGGAAAATAAACCATAATTTAACCACTTCACTAATGTAACACACTCGCGGTGATCAGTTTTCTATACCTCTAAATATGGAAAAACATATTTCAATATAGATCTGCATTCTTCGTGATCAATCGAAATAAAAAAAAAACGTTTTTTTAGAAAAAAAAAGTCTATTTAATCTATAGAGAAAAGCTAAATTATCTTTTCAAAACGTACAATCTCTCACTTCCTCCAATACGGATCAATGATTTTGATGACATCATCTGCTCTTCAGCTTCTCGTCAGATTTTCTGTCCAATCAAACGCGCTCTAGAATCTGAAGCTCCGCCCCTTCATTATAAACAGAGGCTGAAGCTGCGGCTGAAATCGGTCACTCGTTCACACACTGTTTTCTACTTGATGAACGGCTCATAGTCACTATATCGGGGACAGGGAGGATTCAGACAGTGGGAATATCTTTCATTGGGGGAATGAAGTCTGGATTGACGTTAGTGTCAGTGAAGCGCCGCAGATCCAGAGACACGACAGACCAGAGCGGATCATGTGATGGAGAAACATCCACCCGTTTGAGTTCTGCACACAATCATGTGTTTTAAAGAGAGATGGAGGAGATTAGAGGAGGAAACTGCGGCTTTATGGAGATCAACGGCTCTGGGGTCTCATTTATAAAAGTGCGTAGGATCTCTACTAAAAGTTTACGTACACCCAAAAGCCAAAAATGGCGTACAGCAAAAAATATTCCGATTTATAAAACCACCATCTATGTCGCCAATTCCCTTTGTCTCCACAATGTGCATACGCGCGGCTTAAAAGTGCGCACATTCTCCTGCCAAGTTTGTTTTTTATAGATCACAACCTTTGCGTGGAAACTGACGTACGCACATTTCCAGTCCTGTTTTGTGCGTACGCACGCTTTATAAATTAGACCCATGAGCTGTGATAGAAACTAAACGCTATTGGCTGTTTTAGAAAAGGGGAGGAGCTTCTCGATAAGCCCCGCCCTCACTTTCTGTTTCAGTGGAAATTACATCAACACACTGAATAACGCTGCACTTCAGTGGGACTTTAACATCCATTTTCACACTCATCCTGACTGAGGGAGTGACACTTGCATCTCTATTGCATCACTTCTGCAGGGTCATTGCATGCAAGGTTTTGTGTTGTGCTCTGGAGACCCCAGACAGTATGCAGATCAGTTCCAGTCCTGCAAAACCAGGATTTATGAGTTTGGTCGAAAAAAGCAGGAGACACTAATTTGATGGAAAAAGCCTGTTCTTTGCACTGTGGCAGGCGTATATTTGGGTACGGCCCCATGGAAAAAATGTCACAGGGTCTCCTATTAAAGCATGATATTCTCCATAACGTCTGGGAGATCCCTTTTGAACTCCAGGCCAGAAGCAGCGGTTCGGCCGTTTGCCTCAACCCAACCATTTTAATTAGCGTCAATAAAACAGCTAATATGCCAAGCGCAGAACGAGGCTAATATTTATCCAGGATTAACGGGCAATTTTTCATAATGCAGCAGTTTCTAACTAACACGACTTTAACAGCTATCATGTTACTGAAGTTTTTCCATGTTGTCGGGTTCCCGAAATCGGTGCTTGGGAATGACAGTAAAACTGAAGTGCCGTCTGGCATCTCGTTAGCTCCCGTCCTGCGTCATTACCAATCTCCTCTCGATACGCGACTCTGACGGAACGGATTCGGGTCCATTAACGTTTCATGTGCAATTTTGTGTGTCTTTGATTAAGGTTTTGATTGGAGACGAGCCGGAGGAGGGAATGGAGAATCTGATGGAGGTGGAGATTCCCAAAGACGTGGAGGAAAAACTGATTGAACTGGATGCCAAAGAGCAGGAACAAATGGAAAAGGAAAAACAGGAATCCGAGAAGAACCCAAATGAGCCTCCGCAGAGTTAGATGGACATCAAACATACGTTTACTTCCTGAAATAGACTCTTATCAAGTGAAATGTACGTCATTTAATAAAAGACTGGATAAAAATTGAGGATCACGATGGACAGAACATGTTGTAATGTCTTTAGTTTGATTATAAGTTGGGGAAAACCTAGTCGGTTTCTATCCATTCTAAGCCGTACCATCCTAAAGTGGTTTGATGGGGGTGTTCCACAAAGCAAGGTTATCTTATCCTCAAACATATCCTGAACTCTAGGTTGATTAACCCAAACATTGCTCACTCGAGGTATGTTGGTTCCTGAAATGCATGCGGGAGAAAGTTCATCAAACCCAGAGTTTTCTAACCCTTTTGTTTAATGCTGATTTACATACTTGGTCTTTTTGTTTAAAAATCTTTTAATCACTGTGAATAAGAACTAAATTTTTTATTTGATACTAATTATATAATAAAGAGAGACTTAAACTAATTAACAAAATAGTTAAACTAATAAACTAATTAATTAATTAAGTTTGGGCTTGCAAAGATAACGACTGTAAAAGTTTATTTTTTTATGTTTAGTCATTTTGCTTCCACATTGGTTGAAAGGTAAGATATATTATAAATGATTTTCCATCATAGAAATACATTATAAGATAGAAAACATCCTGTTGCAGAAATAAAATAAAAAAAAGGCTGAATGCAGATCAACAATATGTGAGATAATCATTTCTATCTATCTATGCGCTGATCAGCTCTGAATAAACTAACCCTCAAACAGAAGCTGCTCTGGATCAGGTTTTGTTCCGAGAGTAAGTTGCTATGGTTACTTTCCCTGAAAGTTGCATCTGTAAGTTATCTGCGTACTTATCTTTAAACATATCTGGCTATGTCACATAACCTGCTTTCTGGAACACCCCCCTCGTTTAGTGGGTGTTGAACCAGCTAGAAACCAGCCACTGTGTTTCAAAGCACAGATCCCACTTTAAACTGGTTTAAGAATGAGCATCAGCTGGATCATTAAAAACACTGCATCATCACAGTCTGGTATTTTCCCACATTTTTAGACAGTTTGAAATTGCTGTAGGGTCATTTTATATTATAAAACTATGTTCAACTTAAAACTTATATACCAATATGTTTATAAAACATAGTAAAAGTGAATAATAATTGCAATTCTGGTGCGTCAAAAAAGAGTTAATGTTATTTTAACTTAATTTTTTATTGCTAAAATTCGGTATGATGCGTAAAACTTGCGCAAGAGCCACAGCGGCTCAACATTTTCTGTACAAAAGGATCTAGATTTCTAGCGAAAGGATCGCAATGGACGTTTTTCAGAGAGCGTGATGAGGCGTTTCACCAGTTATCAACGTCACAAATCTTGTAAAGAATTTCATATTTTAAAAAGATATAGTGTACATTTATTATAACACTAAACTTTGAGTTATTACCTTATATTCATTAAAAAACAAACAAATGAACACTCCTGCAGAAAAACCACCCCAGCTAAAACCAGCTGTTCTTAGCAGTTCTTAGCTGGTTTAAACTGCTTTTAGCTGGTTTTAGCTGTTCTTAGATGATCTTAGCTTGAAGAAGCTGGTTTAAACTGGTCTCCCAGGCAAAGACCAGCTTGGTCACCAAAAAAACCCACTCTAAAAGCATTATTTTAGCTGTTTATTTTGTTCATCAGGGCCTTTCTAATGTTCTAATGGATGGGTTTCTAAGTGATGGAGTTGAATCTCGCGCTATTGGGAGCAAATGCGAACACTAAAATCATATTGTCTGTCTATGATGACTTCCACCCCTGAGAAACGTGGAAATCCGAAAAGGTCCATAAAAGTACATTTGTCTAGCTTAATATCATTTGTAAGTAAATGTTTAAATGAAAATCCACTTTTAACTGTGAAAAATAACATGATTTGAATTTAATTTTAAGCATAAATAGATTAAGAACATGACTGAAAAGAGCCTACATCACTGATGGCATGTTATTGAAAGTCATTTATCTGTTAACCCACAGGTGCCCGAGGCAATATTAATCCTTCTGACAGCCTGGTGAGTTTTAAAGTGGAGATTCGGGTTTGATGAGGCCCTCCGCTGAGCGCCGGGTGGGTCGGTGGGATTGAGACGAGATGCTGAACAGGTGGTAAGAGAATTAACCAGGAAGCCCAGAGAAACCAGATGGACGTACGCCACTAAAAACAGTCGTCTGCAGTTCTCCAGCAGGGAAGCGCAAACCAGGAAGAATAACAAATTACTTAAAAATTAGCCAAAATATCACAAGTGCTTCAATAAATGTCCACTGGGGTGATCATCCACATTTAGAGGTGTCTCAATTCTGTCCTCCATAGAAGACGTCCAATTTTACATCGTCAAACCACAGAAATATGAAGAGAAAGGTCAAGCCATGTTTTAGTCTAGACTAAACCTGCTAAAAGCCTTGCGATTGTTATCATGATCCATGAATGGCGTGAAAAGGAGATTATGAAATGTGTCCGCCTACAATAAGCCAAATTCCAGGAGTTACTTTTAAAACAGTTCACCAACTAGTAACATGAACTAAATTCAAGCTCTTTTGAAATAGCTTGTCAAAATAAATGGTCAACCACACTAAATATGGTACGGTAATACTTTTATTAAGTTATCAGCATGCAATGTACTAAGATATTTGCTGTTTTTTAGTACTTATAAAGCACATATTAATGCCTTATTCTGCATGACTATATTCATATCCCTTAATCCACCCAATACCTAAACTAAACTAACTAATTAACTATACTAAACTTAACCACTATTTTACTAACTCTTAATAAGCCTTAATAAGGAGTTTAATGAAGCGAAAGTCATATTTAATAGTTCATTTTGAGAATTGGGCCCTAATCTAAAGTATGACCCTAAAAACTAACAAAAAGTAGCAAATTACACTGAAATTACATAATATTTCATCATATTTTTAAATGACATTTCTCATATCTAAACCAGAGCCATATTATTCATAAAAGTGCACAAAGAATGAAGGTTTTACTAAAAAGTGACACTAAAAAGCATAGAAATAAAGGATAATATGACATAAAATCTCAATACTTTTGATGAATCATCAACATTTGTGAGATTTAGTCGGCTGAAACTGTTTTGAGGTTAATTGAGGATTTGTGGAGTAAAAGATATACTTTTCATTTTGAAGTGAAAAGATAAAGTTTGGGGTAAGATGAGCCACCCAGAACTGGCACAGAGGGGCATGTTGTTACATAGTGTTATTATTTTATTGATTTAATATATATAATATATATATAATATAATATTTAATATATATAATATATAAACTGCAACTGATTTGACTTTCCAATTCTATACATAGATTACTCTTTTATATAAAAGCATGATTTATTGTGATATTATCACATCATTTATAGACAAATCTTCATCTTACAGCGATTTTGAAACCAGTCTGTGTTTATAGTCATGGAAGGAATCTTCCCTGGTCTCCCAGTAAAGCTGAGTGAAGTCGGATCATCTGAGAAGCAGAATTTGTTATCGGAAAAAAGCATTTCCAAATTCGCTGCGTGTTCCATACGTGCCGACGGGTGATATATCTGCGACTTCTCTCTCACCTTCTCATGAGCTCTAACCTAAAACTGACACGTTTCATATCATAAACCCGTTGTCTATAAATCAGGGTAACACCAGTGTTTGGAGCGGGGAAATAAAGCTCCCGGATCCCCGCAGAATAAAGGCCGATGCCAAATGGCTGCACTTCATGGCGACCCTGGCAACTGCAGCGGCCCTCGGTTCACCGACTCGGATCCTCCGCTGGTTTTATTCCTCTCCACAGTTCAGCTTTACTGCCTAATTGGGTTCCTTATACTGACCACAGTGAGAATATCTGTGTGTTTAAACAGCTGTAAAGCACAAGTGAGCATCTCAGGAGCGCAGTGAACACTTGCAGGGAAAGAAGAGGTGTTCACACACACTTCCTCCAGCTCATCAAAACAAGCCAGTTTGTAAATCACCAAATTTGATCGTGAAATGTTTAGTGCAGTGGTTTAAACCGCACGCTTTCCTGAACGGTCAAGTTCTCCTTTTGTTTGGCCTACATATTTCTGAACAATAATATTTTCATTGCAACCTTAAATACCGCAGTTAAAAGTCCAAAATGTCGTTTGCTTCACCCGTCAGTTAAAGGAACACGTCGGGTTCGGTAAAAGCCTACGTCAACTTTTGTGGCGTAATGTTGATTTAAACTATCATTCAAAAGTTTGGCTTCAGTATTGTTATTGGTTAATTCAATATGATAATGATATGATAATAATAATATTTGTTGAGCATCAAATCATCATATCAGAATGATTAGTGAAGGATCATGTGACACTGAAGACTGGAGTAATGATGCTGAAAACACCTCATGACAGTTTATTGTATTCAATTTTGAAAACAGTTATTTAAATTTTTATTTTAAAATAAAAAATATTCTTTTTTTATCAGATACCTATTTCCTTTCAGAACAAAAAGGCAACAAATAAAATGTAAAAATCTTATTGGCATTGGCTTATTGCCAAACATTTGAACAGTAGTGAATATTTAAGAAGAAACTCCACAGTACACACACACACACACACACACACACACACACACACACACACATATATATATATGCACACATCTTAAGTAAAACAATATTATTTTGTGATAACTATTACTATAAATGTATGGAAAATAATAGCGTTTTATTGTTCAACAACAAACGGCATAAATCTGGCTGTTTTTATTCTGTCACACAGACTAAAGTTATTACTTCAGGTTGACATTTGCCATTAATGTGGGACAAGGAATCAGAAGCACATGTGCATTAGTGCACGTCACAGTTTAGCGCTTTGTCATCGGGAAGGTTTCCGCCCATTTTTCCCACGGATTGCCTTTTAAAGACCCGTGATGTTGCGTTACCTGGGCCGATCCGTCCGGAGGGTCACGGAGCTCCAGCGGCCGATGAAGATGGATGGAGGGCGTCAGCAGCGCTGGGAGTGTCAGCATGGGGCCAAACATGAGAGATATTCAAATGATTGAGCCCAGTAGTGCTGTTGTCGCTCTGGCCGGGACACGTTGAGTGGCGCTGTGGAATCTGCGGCTTCCGCTGTTAAACGGTACCTGATCCTTCAGCGGATCGAGAGCTGCCGTCAGTCCCGGATCCCTTTCAGCCTCAGAACAAAACACAGGCTAATGCAGTCAGTCAAACGCTGGACCGGCCAAGGTCGTCTGAGCCTGTCTGAGGAGCCGAAACTGAAGCCGCACACTGCGTCTGACCTCAGTGAACTCTCAAAGATGTTTGAACAGAGTAAATTTAAGAACAAGTGAACAACAAATAAGTAAACGACAAAACCAATGATCGAAAAAACAAGTGAACAACAAACAAGTGAACAAACAAAGGGAACAACAAAAAAAGTGATCAACAAAACCAGTGAACGACAAAACCAGGATTGAACAAAAAAACAAGTGATCGACAAGTAAACGACAAAACAAGTGATCGACAAAACAAGTGAACAACAAACAAGTCACAGACAAAAGTGAAAGACAAACAAGTGAACGACAAAACCAGTGAACGACAAAACCAGTGAACGACAAAACCAGTGAACGACAAAACCAGTGAACGACAAAACCAGTGAACGACAAAACCAGTAAACGACAAAACCAGTGAACGACAAAACCAGTAAACGACAAAACCAGTGAACGACAAAACCAGTAAACGACAAAACCAGTGAACGACAAAACAAGTGAACAACAAACAAGTCACAGACAAAAGTGAAAGACAAACAAGTGAACGACAAAACAAGTAAACGACAAAACAAGTGAACGACAAAACAAGTGAACGACAAAACCAGTAAACAACAAAACCAGTGAACGACAAAACCAATGATCGAAAAAACAAGTGAACAACAAACAAGTGAACAAACAAAGGGAACAACAAAAAAAGTGATCAACAAAACCAGTGAACGACAAAACCAGGATTGAACAACAAAACAAGTGATCGACAAGTAAACGACAAAACAAGTGATCGACAAAACAAGTGAACAACAAACAAGTCACAGACAAAAGTGAAAGACAAACAAGTGAACGACAAAACCAGTGAACGACAAAACCAGTGAACGACAAAACCAGTGAACGACAAAACCAGTAAACAACAAAACCAGTGAACGACAAAACCAGTGAACGACAAAACAAGTGAACAACAAACAAGTCACAGACAAAAGTGAAAGACAAACAAGTGAACGACAAAACAAGTAAACGACAAAACAAGTTAACGACAAAACAAGTGAACGACAAAACCAGTAAACAACAAAACCAGTGAACGACAAAACCAGTGAACGACAAAACCAGTAAACAACAAAACCAGTGAACGACAAAACCAGTGAACGACAAACAAGTCACAGACAAAAGTGAAAGACAAACAAGTGAACGACAAAACCAGTGAACGACAAAACCAGTAAACAACAAAACCAGTGAACGACAAAACCAGTGAACGACAAAACAAGTGAACAACAAACAAGTCACAGACAAAAGTGAAAGACAAACAAGTGATCGACAAAACAAGTAAACGACAAAACAAGTGAACAACAAACAAGTGAACAAACAAAGGGAACCACAAAACAAGTGATCGACAAGACAAGTGAACAACAAACAAGTCACAGACAAAAGTGAAAGACAAACAAGTGATCGACAAAACAAGTGATCGACAAAACAAGTAAACGACAAAAGAAGTGAACAACAAAACAAGTGAACAAAGTGAACCGCAAAAGAAGTGAACAAAAAACAAGTGACAGACAAAAGTGAAAAGCAGACAAGTGAATGACAAAACAAGTGAACAATAAAAAAGTGAACGACAAAACAAGTGAACAAACAAAGTGAACCGCAAAAGAAGTGAATGACAAACAAGTAAACAACAAAACAAGTGAACAACATGCATTGATACATATTTATCTTATCTGTAGGACCATGGGACCATAAACTGCTCATCCAGTCATTGAATTCGGTCCGATGCGATGTCCTCCCTGCCTGTCAGCATGTGTATTTCCACACCTGCCTCCGCGCACCTGCTCACAGTCATCCCACGTCATCAGGGGAAGTTAGACAGACGTCAGTCACAGAGCAGCACAAACGAAACCACAGTTCCTCCTGAACCACAACAACAGCTCATGCTGCGTTCACACAATAACTGCTGTCATTTGGAAGAGATGGAAACCCGTGACGTTACACTCGGAGCGGCTCGTCTCTCGAATCTGTTTAATGTCAACACTATCACCACTTACACAAGCTCTTTAAGCTGTTAATGTTCATTATTATTGTAATGTTATGTGCTCTGAGACATGAGTGAGTTTAACGCCGTGTCTCAGGACCTTTTGTTTGCTCCCTGCTGTGACGTTCATGTGTTTTGACGGAGGCCTTTTGGGTGAAATGTGACCTGGACTTGTTTTTGTGACATTCATTCCTGCGGCAGAGTTTGAATTTCATCACCGTTGATACTGATGCTGGGATACAGATTTTAAGATGCTCTCAGGAATCCGACGGAAGCGAATCGGTGAGCATCTTCTGCTTGAGCGTGAGCTGATGTGCACTGACAGATTTAGATTCACATTTGTATCCAAAAGCACTCAAAGGGAACGATCCGGAGCTCACGCTCAAGCATCTGCCTCCCATTTAGCACGCTGCCTTGAACCGGACCACCTTAAGTGTGATACTGGATTTTTAAGAGCTCTCCGGAGGCCTCGACTCATTTCAGCAAAGCCTCATGGCTCTCTTAAGGTGGCCAGATTGATTGCATTCAATATGAATTGTATTTGGTTCAGACATACACCAGGTTTTACATTTCCACAAAGGTTTACGACCGCAGTAAATTGATATAATTGTTAAGATTTTGCTTGCTCATTTTTTGTGTGAAATTGATTGTTTTCAGCTTTTGGGCTGTGGGAGCCAGAGTGTGAGAGAGAGGTTTGGCTGTTCCTTGAGTTGGATGGATCTGGACTAGGAGACAGGAAACATGCTATTAATTGTGACTTGCTTTATGTATTGTGTATTGTAAATGAAGCAAAATGTCTTTCTTGTTTCTTTATTGGTTAAATACAACATCCGAGCAATGCTGTTGAATGCCACGGAAAATAATTTTGAATCAACTCTCAGGAAACTGCATCTACAGTAATGATATTACAGTGGAAGTCTATGAGGCAGGAATGAAAATGCTATTTCAGTATTTCCCCTTTAAAATTTCGTGTTTGATTCAGTTATTTCAGGCAAGAACATTGTTAAAATGATCCATGTTCACACGGATCTGCGAAAACAACTAAAAATGCTGTGTTCTGCTGCCAGGCCAGTAGGTGGCGACGTCACCGTGTAAAGAAACACTACGCGCCTAAAGACTGAACATATAACACACATTCACATGACGTCTATATTTTCACAAGTTTGCCTTTTTTAGATGACAATAGTATTGACAGTATATTAAAATTGCAGTAAACCATGCAATTTGAGACTCGTTTTCAAGAGTTTGCGCTTTCAGGCTCCCAAACCGCTGTTGTCAAATGCCAAAATGCAGAGTTTTTCAATTTTAAGTCGAGAATAATTTCCTGTCAACAGTCTCTAACTGTTATCAGATAGAGCGTGTCACGAGTCGTCGAGGGATCCTACAGAATGCTTTATTCAGACAAAACGGAAATCAAAACACTTTAGATGGCAAACTCAAAACAGCACGCTCTAGGTGCAAAACACGGCAGAAAACGGCATCCACGCAGATCTGACCGTTTACACGACACTGCATCACATCATTACAACGTTAACGACTGACAAAGACAAGGGAACACACGAGGGTAGATGGGAAGCAGCTGACGAGACTTTGGAAGTGATTAGACACAGATGGGAGCGTGCAGGACCTGAAAGATACATAAAGGGACATGGAAGGGAACAACACGAGGCAAGACCGTGACACTAACATTGCCGATACAGCAGTTATACTAATTTCAAGAATGTAATGCACAACATAAGGATTATGAATTGATGCACAAAATTAAGCATTTGCATTTTGTAGTTGCTTAGAATATGTTTCAGAATTAGATTTCCATTGCAGGTGCACAAGGCCTAACTCTTTTTTTAAAACGGTTGTTTCATACAAACATTATTAAGAGTGAACCTTTCACCAATGCTACTGGAAGAGCACATCTGTTTTGTTTGTTTTATAAGAAATGGAGGCTGGAATTCTGGAATCATCTTTCGGAAAAACACGCTGGATGACCGAACGACGGGAGAAACTGAAGGAATGGAGAAGAATTCTTGAGATGGTGGAGTTGTGACTAATTTTGAGTGAGTTTTGGGAAAATTGGCTCATCCGCAGTGAGTCATTACGCAGTTACATCCACTCAGCTGAAGGGATCAACCCTAATCTAAAGATCCCGTGAGGTCACAGGAGGACTTCACAGATGTTCAACCCACCACAGAAACTCAGAGTCATGATCTAATTGGGTCATTTCCTCAATGTCCAATAGGAAGTTTGACGTTGTGGCATTGGAACACACACATTGGCAGTGAACACACTTGATCACACACTGCACATGCAGGGTTTGGTTATTTACACGAGTGACAACTGCATCTCAACCCAATTCACTTCAGTGAAAAAAAAATTGGATTAGTTCATTACATTAGTTACCTAATAACTTTGAAATGTGGAACTAACACATGACATAATTATTTCCTTCGTTTTATTAACTCATGCGCACAATATATTCATAATTATCACATTTATTGCAAAAGAAATTGTACTGTTTATCACAGAATCAAACAACATTTCTATTCTTTACCCAGAATTGATGTAATTTATTTCTCGGCATTTAAACGCAGTTGTTACTCTAAAACTGTGCGTACGTGGCCATTATGACATCATCAAGCCCCACCCCTTTACTCTCTTTCATCATGACGGAGCAGACGGAGCACCCCCACCCTCCCACCCCCATCAGCCCTGTAATTACAGGCCATCTGAAAAGAAATCCGGCTAATGCACAACAGACAGCCGGCTTCTCCTCAGACGAGCGCTGCGGCTCTCAGGAGGTCTGACCGTCCCCTGCTTAGAAGCTCAAAGCACCCATTAACTTATTTTCTTACCGGCCAGAGAGCCGCGGTCCAACAAACACCACGGTTCATTTTCAACGGTCCGCCTCAGGCCCCACAGACTGTGATTGACACGGCAGGCGGTTCTCAACTGGCTTTGCTTCAGGAACCGTTGGACATCACACGAATGAACCTTTTAATATCCTTAACATCAAACATTGACATGCACTACTATTAGCATTCAGTAAAGGTTAATTATTAACATAACCTGGACTGAGGAGGTTATTAGACCAACTCGGTTTTCTTGAATTTCAGTGGTGTCATGCTTTCGGTTGATGCAAACCATTGAACTCTCCTCTCGTTGCAAGTGAAGCTGCCCTTAATGCAGTCTGGGATATTTTCATAAACTTTGTGTAGTTTTATTCATGGTTTCTGACATTACATTTATGCATTTGGCAGACACTTTATCCAAAATCAATTTATGCTTTCCCTGGGATTCAAACCTTAACTTTGGCATCGCTTGCACAGAAATACCGTAGAGTTTGACTGGACGCACAACCTTTCACGTCAACAGTAAAAAATATGAGAAGTGTTTTCTCCTTCCAAAAGTTTTCATTAATTTTTCTTGTATGGAACTCGACATAATTGCAAAGGTTAGTGCATTTCATTATTTGAATTTAGCACTGTTTTCCGGCTGCCCGTGACCTGATTTTAGGCTGCAGTCCATTTGTTGAGTACAGCAGGAAAACAAACAAATAGAGCAGGGATGCTATAAAAACTCTTCCGAACTCCTTCACATGGTACATTAAGAATCACAACCTTGCAGGATAAGGGATTTCCACTTAACCCTATGGGAGGAGGCCCGTTACCCACAATGCATTGCTGCAAAAAATTGTTGCTTCATCATCTTGATCAACACTTTCCTAATGCTTCCCGTCTGAATGTGAGTGATGTAGTGCGCAACAGAGAAATGCACGGATTTGCGCTGGTGCAAACCACTTAGGCTAGCTTAAGGATCACGTTGCTCCGTTCCCCTCGTCTCGGCAACAAACACCCCCAGCTTCCTGCAGGGAATGCACTTTCTGAACACTGTCCAGGTGAGGATTTAGGGGCTCAGATTTATGACCCAGGCGGGACCCTACAGCTGGGGTGGGGATTAGACCCGGGCCGGAGCAGGAAGGTTTTCGGGGGAATAAATCAGGGGTCTTGCATCAACCGAAGAAGAATACTGGAGAAGACCGGAGGGGTGGGAGAAAGCTGATCATCACGAAGAGAAGGACGAGTGAGGAAGGAGCCAGTAATGTTTTCATTAGCTTGCATTCAGCTTTCAGTTTGAATTACCCTTTTAAACTGACAAACAAAAAATCTGTCTGCTGTGAATAAACATTTCTGTAACAATGTCTAACACTCAGGGGAGGAGAGAAGGAGGAGGAGGAAACCAGTGAACGTTCAACAAACTTTAATCCAAAAATAAACAAGCAACAAAACAAAAGTAAATCAGCAGCCCCTCATGGAGAACTGCAGCATATAAACATAATAAAACACACCATTAACTTTCATCGCCCCTCATTTTATCCTTCTCTAACTCTTCCAAGAGACTCGAGAAGTAAAGAGAAGCAAAGCAATTAATTTTTATAAGAAAAATATCCATATTTTTAAGCTTATGAACTATCATCACTCGATTCCGGTAATGGCCATCTGTGAGTCGAGTTCTGGCCGAAGAGTGACCTCTGACCCCAGAGGTCACTCTTCTGCCAGAGCTAGACTTAACGGAAACCAATGAATTTATAAAGTTATAAAAACTACAAAAACTCATCACTTCGCTTGAGAAGAGCTTTATTAAGTCATATGACTTCAAAATCTAAGGCTCCATTCACTCCCATGATAAAGCTTGGAAGAGACAGGATATTTTAATTTTTTCAATATAACTCTGATTACGTTTGAGAGCAGAAAATCTGATATTTTCCTATCAGAATATAGGATGGCTTGAGGGCGAAAAAATTATGGGATAATTAATTTTTGTATTACTAACCCTAAACTAACCCTTTGAGAACTCCTCGATAAAAGAGTTAATGTTCTGGTGTTGAATTTGAATGGACTGATGCCACTAGTATAAACAGCAGCCTCTGGCTGGTGAAAATGAATAGAAATGCATATAAACATTGATTAGTAAACACAAACAGAAGCTCAACCGAACCTGCTTGAGAAATGAGAACAAACCTCTCGCTGAAGCTCAAACGTGACGCGCAACACGAGAACGAACCTCGTTGGTTCTCACACGTCAAGTGCTTGCGCTTCCTTTTACCACAACTAATGTGTGAGTTGATGAATGTTGATGTTATATGTGAATAAAAGTCTAAGTTCAATCTGTTCATCACATTAAGTGATCAAGTGAATTCAGAAATTTTGGACTTAACTGCCAGATTCATATGGATCAGTTTTACGATCTCTGTATGAACTTTATGAAGAGTCAAAGTGTCAGTTGAGCAGTCGTCAATGGAGGGACAGAACTGGCTCAGATTTCATAAAAAAAGATTATTTTCCGAAGATGAACAAGTGTCTTATGGGTTTGAAACACCATGAGGGTGAGCAATTAATGACCGAGTATCATTTTTGGGTGAACTAAGCCTATGAAGCTTTATAGCGAAATATTTCACAGTGCATTACCTTTTTTTGGTAAGTATTCCATTTGATTATTCTTTAACACTGGTTGATTGTCTAATCATTACACTCCTTAAATAGTTGAGCTTAGCCTAGAGCCAACGCTGAAACCAGCACACACACACAGCTTGTGACAGACAGACACGCTCAATTTCATAACAGTCCCTGCAGGCGGTCCAGCCGTCATAAGTGAAGCAGCAGGCTGACAGAGTAGAAAACAGGGTAACAGGAGCCGGGCCAGCGCTGGTCATCCGTCTGCTGCTTAACTCGCTCCCCACATCCTGTTTTCAGAGAGATGCCGATGTCATTTTACAGAAGAATCGGTGCCGAAACAGGCTGTGCGAGCCAGGACGTGGGTACGGAGGCATTTTTATCGCCCACTGGCTTACTCCAACATATCCTCTGACAAACCCGCGCGACAGTGTTAAAGGTACGCCCTTTGAAAAAAGGGGGAAAAAAGGAGTTATTAATCTGTACAACATCCTTAAACCCCCACATGAAAACTCCCAGAAGTGCTGTTTGAAAGAGAACTCTGTGCCAGGGAATCATGGGATATGTGTAATCTCAGCCAGAGCCACGAACGCTATTGTAAATTGTCTTAAACTACTGTATGACATTTCTGCATTTAAAGCAGCGCAGACGCGGACACGAATATGTGACTAAACACTAATGATGTTCAATTACCGTGAACGGCCTCTCCATCATAATCTGTGTGGAGAATTTCACAAACCTCAAATTACCCACGTGCACTCGAACACTACAGGTTATACAAACAACACATAATACTGTACTCGCATGAAGGCAACGTTCACCCAAAAATTCTGCCATAATTTACTTATTGTTCCAAACCGATATATCTTTCTGTTGTGGAACGCAATCGAAGACGTTTATTGTTAATTCAAAGTTGTTTTGGAGCAAATGGAAAAATGCTTATGAATATCACAGTACATACCGTATTTATTCGAGTATATCGCGCATACGTGTATAACGCGCACCCCTAATTTTCGATTAAAAATCGGTATAACATTTTGTTTCACACCAAGCATTGTAATTGACAAAAAAACGTTGTTGAACACGTGCAGCCACGATAAAAAAAACATTTATTTATTGTATAACATATATAATATATATAACTTATATAACATGTATGACATATATAACATATATTTATTGACAACATAAACTAATGAACACAATACCGAAATAGAATTACCGGTAAAAATATTTATTTAAAATCCTTCAACGTCAGATTCCTCATCAGAGACACTAAAGAGTTGCTCCCATTCTTCTGGAGTTAATGTTTCATCAGTGTCCCAGTTGGCAGGAACATCTGTTTCCCCGGTTTCTTCGCTTTCTTCTGCGTCTGAATTCCACAACAGGTTGTCTTCTGTGCCGTCCATTTTATTGCTGATGCCTGTCCTCACAAAAAACACAAAATGCCTGTCTTCTCCTGTAACGTGTGGGCGAGGAAATGAAGTGGCGAGGGGACGTTTTTCTTCTTCTTCGCCCTCGAATACAGTGAGAGGCTGCAGCCTGTAAAATGCGCAGCGTGAACTCACAATTCGCCGGCGCCCTCAAAGGACCGGCCGTCAAAACAAACCCCAGCCCAGCCCAGCCCTCGTGCATAACGCGCATCCCTAACTTTGATTTATTTTTTGAGTAGAAAATTTTGCGCGTTATACTCAAATTAATACGGTATATGTTTACATGCACAAACTTTGTCAATCCTAATGAATGAATCCAATCCGATTGTGGATTCTGAAAGTTTTGTTTATGACTAAACATTGCACCCCAACTGATATGTTCCTTTACATGTGCATTACATGTATTTCCAAACTCATAAAAGTTAAAGAAATGACGATTTAAGAAGATTTAAAATGTGCATAACCCTTTGCATCACGGCACTGCGCATGTTGCTAAATCATTTTTGAATCTGAGAAATCACTCAAGCATTTGCATGCTTAATTTTTTCCTGTTGCTCAGATTATTGCAGGTCTACTTTCCCTCTTTCAATCTGATTGAATCTATGAAGGATTTTTGGGTAAACCTGTAGTATAGCATCGGTAATTACCAACTAGCACCAGCAGAGGGCTAAACCTCCGACATTAAAATAGACCAATTTTATTGACCAATTTCAATTTCATTTAAAGCATCATTTTGGTGGTACAATAGTCATTGACGCTCGTGGTCTTCCTGCCATTGTGAATTTTTTATTAAAATTTATTTTAATTTAAAAAAAAAAACTATTGTAAAAATACGTAGAAACTTCCTGTTGTCTGCTAAAGTATTTCCGGTATGGTAGTGGGTACCATCTACGGTAATTACCGACGCTATAATTGCAGCTTTACTGAACTATCCGTGATTGGTGAATGGTACTTTAAATTAACTTGAAACTGTGTTAACAACAGCTTTTTTGGGTGACTTTTAAAGTTATTACAGTGGTTTTGGGTCTATTTTAATGTCGGAGGTATAGCCCCCTGCTGGTGCTAGTTGGTAATTACCGACGCTGTACTACAGGTTTACCGATTTTTGCTCTAATTGAGCCATCAGTCTGATTAATGAACGGTTTGGTTGCATTTAAACTAGCAAGTGACTTTTTCTAGTACAGTAATCCCTCGCCATTTTGCAGTTCAAGTTTTGCGGCCTCAGTGCATTGCGGATTTTTAGAAAAAATTCTTTGCAAAAAAAAAATATATATATTACAAATACATAATATATAAATACAAATATTGCCATATCGGCAGCCATATTGCGGAAAGCAGCGATGTTTTATCGTGATGCGCAAGAGAAACGGTTTCCCAGGATGCCAGACAAAGAGAGAAACTCTCTCAGAGGCTTTGTGCACGCCCAGGGCACTCAGACAAGACATGTGATTGGTTCCCGGCACGAGATCGACCAATGAGAGCACGAGTGGATGTATCCCGTGAGCTGATTGGCTGATGATTGGGGGTTCCGGTCCACATTAACATAAATGAAGGACTGTACAATAGCAGTGGATTGTGACCCACTTACTAGCTTCCAAAAGCATGCAAAATATAATAAAAGTCATCCATGTGACTCATGCCAAGTCTTATGAAGCTGATCCGTTATGGTGAGATATTGTTTTTGCCACAACTGGAAGTACAGTGCCTTTCAGACATCTTGACAGACACATTAATAATTGTTTTCATGACCTTCACACTTCGGAAGACTTTTACAATACTTATGCTCTCATTTTGAGCTTGAAAGTGAGTCTGTTATCAACTTCTGGGAGGATCACATCTTCAACTTTCACATTCTGTGGAAATAAAGTCATGGTTTGGAACAACATAGGATTGTGAACTATCCCTTTAAGACCACATTTAGTATTAGAGCAAAATAAGTCAATAAATGTCACAGGTTTTCAAACCACTAACATTTGTTTAGAAAGCCAATATGTGTTGTGGTTTGTATCTTTAGGGTGATTGTTTGGTTAGAGGAGGCTCTTTAAAGCCCCGAACTGCACCATCAACTGCAAAAACATCAGCAAAGTCCCTTCAGAATCACAGAAAAACAAACTGACCGTGCCAGAGGAGGTGAGAAAGTCTCAAGGCGCTTCTGTTCAAACACACACACACACACTTACGGGTCCGTGCGTGTCCAGCTAATAAGAGCCTGCCGCCAGCGGGCCTCTCCTTCAAAAGCTTCCCCTTTCATATCAAATGTGCTGCTTAAAGTAACCAGAGAACAGCCTTTTACTTTTCTCTAAATTAGCTCAGGCAACTCAATTTCGGTGCGGTTTCGCTTCCACCACTGTCTGCACGGCTAGAGTGCCATGATGTCATCGCGGGGTTGTAAGCACATGTGTGGGGAAAATGAAAAAGGTTCCTCTATTTAGCAGTAATTTGTAACAGATCTGAATGACGGCGGCTGCCAGCAGTTCACAAGGCTGTTTTCCCTCCAATTAAACGGCTGTAAACCCCCAGCATTTGGCTTTCCACAGGTGCAGCAAATTGGGGTCAAGGAGGATCAGATCTGACGGCCCTCGTGTGATAGTCTGTAGTGGTCTTCAGCGTCAGAGACGCGGCCCGGCGGTTGCTGCACGTTGGGCCTTGGTGCTTATTTGGGAAAGTCCATCTAGAGATATTTCCGGATCTCTTTCTCCCTTCATTTCTTATGCTCTCTCTGCTGTGACTTTAACCTCCTGGGACTCAACAATTCATTCACTTTAGTGCTTTTCCAGTGTCATAAAAGCCGTTTTAAGTCCTCAAATATGTTTAAGAGACAACCTGGGCTTTTCAGAGACACCAAATGATTGGAGGTTAGACCATGACAACCTTGTTTTTAAAGCTCTATCCATCCATCCATCTAATGTCCGTCTATCTATCTATCTAATGGCTATCTATCTATCTATCTATCTATCTATCTATCTATCTAATGCCCATCTATCTATCTATCTATCTAATGGCTATCTATCTATCTATCTATCTATCTATCTATCTATCTATCTATCTATCTATCTATCCATCTAATGCCCATCTATCTATCTATCTATCTATCTATCTATTGCCCATCTATCTATCTATCTATCTATTGCCCATCTATCTATCTATCTATCTATCTATCTATCTATCTATCTATCTATCTATCTATCTATCTATCTATCCATCTAATGCCCATCTATCTATCTATCTATCTATCTATCTATCTATCTATCTATCTATCTATCTATCTATCTATCTATCTATCTATCCATCTAATGGCCATCTATCTATCTATCTATCTATCTATCTATCTATCTATCTATCCATCTAATGCCCATCTATCTATCTATCTATCTATCTATCTAATGCCCATCTATCTATCTATTGCCCATCTATCTATCGTCTATCTATCTATCTATCTAATGCCCATCTATCTATCTATCTATCTATCTATCTATCCATCTAATGCCCATCTATCTATCTATCTATTGTCTATCCATCTAATGCCCATCTATCTATCTATTGTCTATCTATCTATCTATCTATCTATCTATCTATCTATCTATCTATCTCTTTATCTTATTTAGATCTGATTGACTTTGAAACTGACAAGTTAATTTCATTAATATTTTCTATTACATTTTGCCCCAAAGACACATTTATATGAAAATGAGATTATACATATAAGGTAGGGAATTTATATTTTTACCATTTTACACTAATTTAAATGAATAATCAAATAAATTCCTTGTTGCTGGATTCCAGGAGGAAAAATAAAAGCAAAATAATAATCTGTCTCTTAACAGATTATTGAATATGTAGACACTTCCTTTTGGTTTCAGTAACCAAAAAAAAAAAAAAAGGGAACAGGAATGCGCTTCCTTTTTTTGCAGCATCTGCCAAAGTCTTCAAAGCTGAAGAAGGGCTCCATTGTCAGTGCGGACAGACTGAAGATCTGTGAGAGATCAGTCTGGCCCTGGATGGGATGTGGAGGAAACTGTGCCGTAAATGAGCTCTGAGCATCCCAGCATCCCCTCCTCCTTCCCAAAGACGACACACTGAAGAGCAATCAATGGCTGCATCCGTCCAAGGCCAAACGCGTCACAGCGAAGGCTGTCCCAGTTCGAAGGCCCCTTCGAATGCATATTTCGTGTCCCGGGTCGAGGAGGAGTCTAGCCTATCCCAAGATTTATTGTGTGTCAGTGATAACTGAATTGTTTTTAGGGAAAATGCTGGATTACACTTTGAAATATAAGTAGCTTCCTCAAATATCTAATGATACAAGTAGAAACCTTTGAAACGGTTTAAATTTTGACATCTTAAGTTGCCATTTTATAGATCGTTTATACTCTTTATTACTTTATTTAAAAAAAGTGTGATCAATAGGTTATGACAACATATTTAACAAACGCAGTGTGAAGACATAAGTTCTTTTTAAAGTCCATTTCGTGTAATTTAAGTTGATTGTACTTTACTTTTTTAACAGTTTATATACGTAAATGGACCAAAATGAACATTTTTAGGCAGGCTGTGAACACGATTAATGCAACTTTCAAAAAAGTCTTGAAAATAAACAAAAAATAATGTTAAGAAAACAACTATAAAATAAGCAAATAATAATGAATAGACTTACCTACATATTTGTCACATTGTTTCGCAACCCGTTTGACTCTAAAAGGTCCCGTTCCAGAAGTATTCTGGGTTGTGAAAACTTTTAAGGGTCTTTGATTTAAGAAGCCTTTCGTCTATTTCCAGCGTAAATCAAGCCATATATGGAAAGAAGCATCTGTTAAAGGCCGGCAACATAAAGAATTCAGTGTGAGTGCTGGCATGTGGTTAAGAAGAGATTTACACTGGTTTATTTATACATTAACACTGAGCTTGTGACTGCATTGATTTCTCGAATAAACCAGGTTGTATTTCTGCGTCAGGACCCTTTTTAAAAACCACTTGGCTCAGATTCGCAGTCCTCCAGATTCCACTGACACGGCCTCATCTCTTCACTGTGGTCATGATGAGGCAGAGGAACTCCAAAAAAAGACAAAGTCTCTCAAATGAGATGCTAGGAAAATATTAATGTGCCCTCACTGTGTCAATAATGTGTTTGGCTGCTACCGTTTGGAATGACTCAACGACTGAAATGCAAAAAGTACCGTCCATCCATCTTTGGCTCACACACTGAATGTTCAGGCTTGGATTTCTCAGTTGGTCACGTAAAAGCTTCATCTCTCCTCCCGAAACGCCTACAACCAAATAGCCTTGTCATATTCACGACCGAAGCCTTGCTGACGGGCCAAATGCACTCGCGTGGGTAAAAGCCTGACCCAGACACGACTGAAGCTCACCTGGTAAAGCGTTTTATCACTGTTACTCACAATAAAAGCCAGAAGAATGGATATTTTTCAACTGCTGGAGAGTAAAGAGTAACGTTTTGAATAGCTGGAGAGATTCACAAACCCATTTTACTACATAACGTGGCGCATTTCTGGGTGTAACAGGATATTGAATGAGAAAAAATGTAGGTTTGGACTTTTGGATAGTGAAAAGTGGCGGAAAGCTGAAAAGATCATAAATTATGATGTTAGCTTAAATGTCACGCAATGTGTAAGAGTACAGATGTTACTTACTGTAAAAAGTGCATAATAAATGGAATTATTGTCTCCTAAAATAAATAATCGATTCTAAACTGCTGAAACAAGCCGTGAAAAATTCCACTCTCACTTCCTGTTACATATGTAACAATGTAACACATTTGCATAATGCCTGTGTATGATGTTCATTGGCTGGTTGACCTTCAAACACTGAAGTTGCAGCTGAGACTGGAAGAGTTTGGTTCGTGTTTGTTGACATGTCGAGAAAACACTTTTTTCTGCACTTCAGAAGTACTGAGGAAGATCCAGAGCTGAGATTCAGATTTGATTTTGGCTGTTTGGTTTCTTACATTCACTGTAAACGATTGTCCAATCATGATAGACTGGGTTGTCTGGCCAATCAGAGCATGGTAACTCGCAGAAAGGAGGGCTTTAGATTGAATCTTCAAACGAACCGTTTCCAGACTCTCAGAAACTGAAAGTGTTTTTTTAAAACCTTGATGCATGACAGCCAATCAGAATCATTTAACCGTCATCATTGGCGTAGTTAGTAGCCTCTGTTAGAGTATAATTGCTGTAACAATGTTATTGTATTTGGGGCGGCCTACGAACTCTTTGTGAGACCTGAAGCTTCTGCTGATGAAACTGCAAACTAAACTCCCCTAAAATGTATTTTATTGACTGCACTTCTGACTCCTGCTCTTCATTCAACATATCTGGTCCTTGGGTCTAAACTGTAAATCAGATTGAATCTTCAAATGAACCGTTTTCAGACTCTCAGAAATTTACAGTGTTTTTTTTAAACCTTGATGCATGTAAGAGACCTCAAACAAAATTAGGACCCTTTAAAATAACATAATAGAGGCAGCACTTTTAGAGTAACATTTACTGATGAATCGTTCACAACGAGTGTTCAATTTTGATTTCATGTTTACTTTAAGGCTTTGGGATCCAGCATTGGTATCATTTACATGCAGAACTTCACTAACATCGAATGTGAATAATTAGGTTACGAAGCCAGAGGATCAGATGTTTGACAAGAGTCACAATGTTCAGCCAGTTTCATAAAACTGACAGACTAGTCTGCTGGTATACTCAATCTTTCTCGAATCCGCCTCTATCCGGGCTACCACTCCATGTAACAAACCTCCCTCGCTCTGGGAGACATTCCCTTCACGTATAATTGGACAGGGTTAGTCTTTAGGTTCGATATCCACACTGCATTCCCAGTTGACAAAATGTGCAATGTTAGACCTTGTGCAATGTGTCCAAATGCATGTTGTGTTGTGTTTTTGGAGCTTCATGGCCACCCACAGAAACGAGATCTTCCTCAAAACTTCTCGTGAGCGATTGAGCCCACAATAGTCAAGCCGAAACCTCAACTTACACTCTTATTTTCCAACCGAATCAAAACCAGAATGTTGTAAATGAATCAACTACTTAATCTGAAATGATCGTTGAGCATTTAAACACTCTGTTTGAGGGTGTTTGAATAAATATGGTAACACGACCCGGCAATAACCCCTTTTCCACAGACAGGGTGTTAGTTTTGCTGCTCAATCTGGTCATAAACCAAGCAAACCGTACAGCAACAACACCTCTTCCAAGACTAAACAAAATTATATTGTTTGCATTACAATCAATGAAACCGTCTACAATGGAATCACACATGTGGTAATGCAACATGTTTAGGTGATGAACATCCCGTTCCCATGCATGCCGTGTTTTACAGCAGCTTGATTGTCTTCACTGTGCATCCAATGAAAGATTACTTTGTTTATAATACATTTAAATAACTTGACTGTTGCATCAAAAGCGACTCATAAATCAAACTAATTTGGATGTTAAAATGTCCTCAAAACTCATAACACTCATAAACAAAGACGGTGATGTGGGATGATTATTTGAGCGCAGGTTTTGTCATCATTTGGCTCTGAAGTCAATGGAAATGCAGGAGGTGTACTGAGAATCAGCACCATTTCTGTGGAAAAGTAAGAGTAAATACACTCTTGATTAATTTACATATCTAATCAGGTTAGATATGATAAACATTTTCCTAACCTATTGGTCATATTTTTTTTCCCTTGACACCTGAAACATGCATTTACTATAAAGCTGCTATGAAATGACGTGCACTGTTAAGACTGCTATATAAATAAACATAAATTGTATTAATAATGTTAATAATGTTTCAATATGGCTGAACTCATGAAGAAACTGGCTCCACTTTTAGACACTCGAGAACTTCCCCAAACCATTTTGAAGTGCGCTCAACTTTGTCAAGTGGACGAGAGAAGTTTATTTTGATTTTAACAGAGGAAGTGAGTCTACTCAATTTGTACACTTCAGGCGGATCCATAGACCACAATAACCACACGTTCCATTTAAACACATTATAAGGGTTCCTCCAGTAGTGGGCAGGCACTCAAGCAATGAATGGCATACATATGAGTGAACGAGATGTTAGAGGGAAGTTAGCGAGGGAAGGACATAAAGTTGCTGGTTATTCGAAATCCCCCACACTATAACTATTAGTAGTGAGTGGTGTCTGAAACAATAGCGAACGTTTTTGAGTGCACAAATTCACACCCACAATGCACCATAATAACAAGTATGCAAAAGATGCACAGAATACCCATAATGCACGGTGAGATTTGATTGAAGGCAGTCCTGGTCCTTCCAAGTGACGTCACAAGGAAGTTTGGTGTCTCCCAGCACAGTTTCAGAAAGGAATGTGGAAACACCAGGAGACAGGGGTTACATCAGGAGAGTTGGACATGGATGTAGAAGAGCAACAACTCAGCATCAGGACCGGATCTGCTCCTTTGTGTGAGGAGGAACGGGAGGAGCTGGCAGAGGCCTCCAGCAGGAACTGGTGTGCATGTTTCTGACCAAACTGTCAGAAACAGACTTCATGAGGATGGCGTGAGGGTTCGACATTCTCTAGAGGATCTGTGCTCACAGATCAGCACTGGCAGCTCAAGTGGCATTTCCAATGGTTCCCTCACTGCTGTTAGGAACCGGGATAAAATCCTCACAGCCGTTGTCAGAGCTTATGCTGGTGTAGTGCCTCTGGATTCCTCCTGGTGTCTGATAAGGACTAGCCTCATGTGGCTGGAGCGTGTAGAGAGTTTTTAAAGGCATTGACTGTCCCTCACGTTCCCCAGACCTGAATCCAGTTGAGAACCTCTGGGACATTATGTGAGGAGGCATCCGATTTTTGGACAGAGCCGCTGTCTGTTGGCCCTGCTAGGAAGCAGACCTACCATATGTAAAGGTATATGGATCATGTTCAAATATAAAACATATTTACTCACACGTTATTAATTCCCTTCTTCTGTGAAACACAAATATAAATACAGTGGTACCTCGAGATACAAAATTAATCCGTTCCGAGGCGGCCTTCGTATAATGAGTTTTTCGTATCTTGGAACACATTTTACATGTAGAATGGCTAATCCGTTCCAAGCCCTCCAAAAACACCCCATTAAATTTCATAATAAAGCTAAATTGACCTACAAACAATGAAATAACGTAAAATGTCGAAGCTTACCTTTCGAGTGAGGCTATCTCCGAAAGTGACGGCAGAGGAGGAGGACAAACGGCAGATAACGTACGTACACTTAACTTTACGAAAACACAAATGTAAAGTTTGGGGTGCGGAGTGGCTGAGCTAAAGCACGCCAGCACGTACGTATAGAAGATGCATGATGGGAGGGATGCTGTCCAATTAGAGAGAAGGATCTCATGGCTTGGCTAGCATCAGGAACCAATGGGAGAGCAGGAGGATGGTGAGAGGAGGACAAAAGGCAGATAACGTACGTATGTACCAGGGGTGTCTGAGCATAACGTTGTCGGCAGGATTCGAACTTTCAGAAACCTTTCGTATCTTGAAAACTTTTCGTATGTAGAGCAGTAAAAATTTTCATCTTTGCTTTCGTAACTTGAATTTTTCGTAAGTTGAGCCTTTCATATCTCAAGGTACCACTGTATTTAGCAGACAGTTTCAGCTGTTCATAATGAAAATGAATGGAAAACACCATAACATAAAGAAATATACATTATCAGGTTAAAAAATAAGTTTCTGACTGTATTTAAATTGGCAAAAGCTTAAGAGTTAATGATCGGATCATTATTGCAGTGATTATTATGTTTCTAGCATATGTTTGGCAACGGTTCTTCTAACACTAATCGATGGAGTGTGTTTTCATGTCTTAAACAACCATGTATGAAGACACACATCATGACCATATTGCAGGATGACAATCTCCAGATTCATCAGGATCAAACTGTGAAAGAAAGGTTTGTAGGAGCATGTAGAACCATTTTTACCTCTGAGTCCAGAGCTGGAGGAGACGTCAGAGAGAGCTGGACTCTTGCCCAAAAACTGATGCACCTCTTGAAGGAAATAAATGTTGTGATGTTATGACCATGATGTCCTCCTGCATGATTAAGAAATTAGAGTTAAAAGAACTTTTGCCAAACGTAAAACATGCTAGAAACATAATAATCATAGCAATAATGATCCAGTTATTGACTCCTAAGCATTTGCCAATTTTAAATCCAATTCTTTTTGGTCAGGCAGCTAATAAATGTATGCTGTTTATATGTTGTATGTGTGTGTGTAAACACACACAAACAGTATATATTAATTTTTTATATTATATTCACTTTATTGATAATCTGACGGAATTGATCTCAGAAGCACAATTTAATTTAGCATTATTTCATTAAGCGAACGCTTCAGGCAGCAGTAACTTGTGAGTTACACGAGTTAAAACCTCCTCCGTATGTCTGGAAAACTGGCACAGATGCTGTTCAGGTGGGCTGCTGGGGTTTTGGGTCAGAATGTACTTGACGTGGGGGCAATTCCAAAGAAAAATGCGCTGACAACATCGTTCCTCGCCAGCTCGAAATCCTCCAGCTCTCAGCGGCTATCCCAAATTAACTTAGTGAATCAAAGCCTGCGGGAGCTTCAGGACTCCGGCAGGGACTCTAATTTTTTCCACTTATGCTGGAATGTGGCCTTCCAAGTGCCCAAGTCTCTCAACACCAACTATTTGCTGTTTGTTTTGACTGTTTTCCCTGTGGGGAGGGTGAGCAGAGGAGGAAAACGGTTTAGAGAAAGCAATGGAAACACTCACCGGCTGCCAAGACTGCATCCATTTTCTCCTGAAACTATTCAAAATGATGCAATGGGACTGTTATTGGGTTTCACCGACAGGAAAACCACAGGTACACACACACATACGCACAGGCTTGTGGGCGAGACACACCATGATAGACATCCAGAGCCTCCGAAGGCTTTTTTTTTTACCAGACGGTTTCAATGCCACCATCTGAAGTCATACTCCAATTATGGAGCAAAATATACGGAACACTTCATGAAACCTTTCTGTGCATAACCTGAATTTAACAAAACCCCATTCAATGTCCACTGTCTAGCAGAGCTTGTAAAAGATCAGGGTTTTTTCTTTTACTGCGGGACAGACGCTCTCTGATGTCTCGTCAATGTTGAGTGTCTGACAAGTCCGCTAAGAGGGGCCCGACCAGAGGAAGTCATTATGAGGTCACCCCCGGTCCTCCTGAGCACTTATGATGTCATCTCGCAGACTGGAGGTTTATCCTTGGAATGCGTCTCATGCCATTATGGGTTCTGGAAACGTGCGTCGCGTGTCTGGACGAGCCTTAACGGGGGCACCGCGCGTCATTTTTCTTCTTCTTTACTCTCCAGAACTCTCTAGTTCATGCAGGTCTGTCAATCCAGATGCTTTACGGCCTGTATGGTTGTACTTGTATTGCAAATTGAGAAAATCCCTTTGCGTTGATTAAACAATTTTATGTTTCCTCCTCGTCCGTAACGATACAAACGACCTGTTGGAAAAAAGCATGGACATTGACAGCTGCAATCATGATTGATAAATGTGGTTTAGCTGAAGGACCCTCAATTTTTTTCACAGAAAATTTAATCAGTGGAAACATTATATAAATGGAGAAGTGTGTTTTATGAGCCATGGCGTCCCCGCTACCACATCATCACACGGCTTTCCCCTTATTAAAGGGACATTTGTTCTGTGAAAAATATCCTGGCTCTTCCAAGCTTTATCATGGGAGTGAGTAGTACATCCGAAAAACTACATCCGTCCATCATGAAAGTAATTCATCCGACTCCAGTGGATTAACAAAGACCTTCCGAAGTGAAGTGATGCACTTTTTTGTGTGAATAATACCCTTATTTATAACTTTATAAACTGGCTTCCGGTACGTATGAAAGTCAGTGAGATCCAAAACAGCACATTTACATTCACTGTATGGACAAAAAGACAGACATTTTTTAGGTGAATATCCATTTAATGTTTGAGTCAGAGACATCTTATGTGATTTACAGCATCTGAAATTTTCATTTGTCTGTTCAAATTTACATAATGTGATGTGTAATTGAACATTTGAAGTATTACGTCACCTCTTTGTAATAACTAGTTTGATTAACGTCTTTGCATGTTGTACAAAACTAATATAATCACAAATCACACTGTATGACACGGATATTATAAACTGTTATGTCATGCATGTAGACTATGATGATGATGATACAGATTGAATGGTAGGCTATGATGTATAGAAGTTAGTAGAAGAATAAAGCGTCATTAGCATGCGCTAGTGCTAAACAAATAGAGCAAGATGAATCGCACTAAGGAAATTGTGATTTTTACGTGCGCTGAAAAAACAAGAGAGAATATAGATGAGGTATTATCTAGGGAAAAGAGGTAAACTTAGTGCTAAAACTTACCTCATGCTCCATTTACAAAATTGGCATGCTAAGTTGTGTTGATCATTAGATAATTTCTTGTTGCATTTTTTTGGGCTAGTCAGTAGATGTTTGTTGTAGCAGGAAACGCACTGCGAGAGGCTTCTTAACAATCATCACAGGCTGTCTTTAGTCACAAGACCGTCTTTGAACCTCTCTCTCTGCATGACGAAGGACCACCGTTTAGGAGCCACAACCACAGAAATCTCCACGACTGGCCATCTTTCATCAGGGACAGCCCAAAATCATATAATGTTCACTTCAGTCCATAAAACTGGTACCATTTTATCATTTCATCTTTCAAAATTACGTAGAAAATGCAAACACAATACGGAAGTGTAGTGTTTCTTCCCGTGTTGTGTATTGGATAGACTCAGAAGCTCATATTTATTATTATTGAACACTCATAACTCGTGCTGCTCCCAGCTTAATACTGGTGAATCACTCGTTGCCCCCGGTAACCCCCGCTGTAAAACCAAGCTGCCTCTAGTGGAGATCATATGCAATTACCCATAAATGAGGAGCTTGATCTGCTCAGAGTGCTGAACACCTCGTCTGTAAGCTGCTCATATCTCAAATACTTACTCGTATCTCAGAATACTCGTATGTCGGGACGCTCGTATCTCAAGGTATTACTGTACTTGATTATGAGAGGATATAATTTAAAATAAAAGATGTGCACGGACAAATCATTTATAATAAATACCACAATACTCAATTGTAAATAAGAATAGTCAATTCTGATTTCACGCCGAGTATGGTAACTCTTAAAGTGCATGTAAACGTACTTATCCCGTCTGCTGATTAGTGCCGGGGTTCACATTAGCGGTCAATGCTTAGCTGGTTAGCGTCCAGTCAACCCTTCCACTAGATAAGCACATCCTTCTCCACTGCTGCTCATGAAGTAGCTATGCATTCTTACGAAAGACATCCGCACTTCCAAAACCATCAGCCAGTTTTCCACAGTTACTTTACAAAATGTCATCCACTCTTCCTGTTTAGCAACATTAAGATATATATATTGCCAAGATAGGCATATTTTTCGTGTATCAGGCTTCAGTCTCTTTCCATGAGCACAAGAGTCACGCTCCGCTGAGTTACTGCTACCGCATACATGTTTTTCTTGAGTTGAGGGAAAACCACTGGAGCGCTGACAATGACTATTTCTAGTTATTTTTAGATATCTGACTTCCCCAAAACAGAATGTGCCTGGCGTAGTGGATGCTAATCACATAAATAATACAGAACTATCCAGAAAAACCAGCCATCAAAACGGTCACGCTGCCCCCACTGGCCTGGCACATGAACAACGCCAACTCTGGCTGAACTGATTCATGGATAAACTCAGCACTGACTGGTCATCGGTCATTCACCACAAAACTAACGCTGAATCAGCGCAGAGGAAAAGAATGAATAGGTATTTGTGGTATGAAAAAAAACCTGGTTTATGAATGATTCGTTTATTGAGTCTTTCAGGTAACAAATGAACAATACTCAAGAGGTGAACTAAACATTTGTGTTTCTCATACCATCTTTGGCTGAATTATGATTTCCAAGCTAACAGAACATTGTCTTTGGCTAACGTTCTGTCAACGTTCTCTCAAAGTTACCAAAAAAAAAGAAAAAAAAAAGAAGTTCTTTCAGTAACGTTAGTAGAACGTTAATTCAAAGCAATCGTTTTTTTTAAATAATGTTCTCAAATGTTAGCCCAAAAACATTATTTCTACATGGAGTTCCTTCTGAAACATTTTTTGTGTTACTAAGTTCCACGTTCAAAATGAACATTCCAATAACGTTTGAGAAATGATCAAATGGAATGTTTCCTTAACGTTCTCACAATCAAGAAACTATTTTAAAATATTTTAAAAACTGAACGGTTTTAAATGTCTAGACTAGAGAATAAAAAAAAATAAAAAAAATAATTTGTAACAATGGGAACATTAGCAAACATTCTTAGAACAAATACTGGAACAACGATAGTGTATGTCAATGTGTACAAGGACTATATTATAAAAAACTAGAGGATAAAGTTTGTTGAGAGAAACTTTAGAAGTTGGCTGAGAACGTCGCACCAGAAACTTTAATTTCGCATGTTGGTAGCACAATTTAACATTAATTACAAAGTTTCTGCCATGAATGATCAAAAATTAACAGGTTGCTAAGGTGTTCTAGGTGGTTGCTAGGGTATCCGGGATGGTTGCTGGGGAGTTGCTAAGGTATCCGGGGTGGTTGCTAGGGTATCCAGGGTGGTTGCTAGGGAGTCAAACGAGAGAGATGGTAAACTCATCTGATACTGTGGTAGATATGCTGCTTCTGACAGGCTATTAGCGTAGTTAACAACAACCGTATATGTGGCTCAATCAGTCAGTATTTTGAGTCCCCCCCCCCCCCCCATCTTTTGTTTTGCACGGACTCATTTGTTAAGAACACCGACCAACAACATAACTAAGTATAGACTGGTTTTAGAGCGGTTTTGGCCACCTGATCAAACTGGGAGACCAGCTACGATGGCAACAGGACAATTTGGTGTTTCGGTTTGAGTCCAAGTTCAAATAAAAACACTAATTTATTATATAAGATGAAGCACCTTTCATTTCTATTCACATCTCAGGAGTTGAGAGACTCAGAATAGCCAGATTTGGGATCTGCATGTGAGATATTATGATGTCTACCATTAACTGTATTATAAAAACACTCATATAGAGGTACAAGACTCATCACTACATGAGAATAATGGCGCAATGGCTTCATAAGTACTGCATTCACGCTTGGTGAGCATTTGTGTGTTGTAATCCGAGATCATATTATCTAATCCGCACGGGTTAAGTCTACAAACACGTCATTCCCCGGAGATCCCGGCAAATTAACAAAGGATTGCAACCTCCACAGCCTTGAGACCAGCGTCTCGAGTTGAGAGAAGAACCCGCAGGTGGACGGCCTCCACGAAATCTGATCTATAACACACACTGGCGTCTGATCAGCAGCGTCTGGGCCTCTCGGCGGAGGAAACGAAACCTATTCCCAGACTCTCGCTGCATATAATTCAGGAGTCCTGAAAATCACCCTCCGTGACCCGCGGCCAAAAACCAGAAGAGAAAACAAGCTCCACACACTCTTCAAGAAACACCATGTTTAATTAAAAGGTAACTGGTCTCTGAAGTACAACCGGTGAAGGTTTCACAAGTCAAAAAAATAAAATAAAGACGTTGACAATGGTGGGTGGCAAAACATTTGGATGAAACGGGTTTAAAAAAACATCAGGAGGTGTAAGTCAAGGACAGACGTCTGCAGCTTTGTTTCATGTCTTGTTTCCTTTGGCACGGACCAACGTTGGACATTTGTTTCATTTCAAACTCAGCTTCCTTGTCCAAGGATTAGCGGTCGGGCTTGATTTGCTGTGGAGCAGCGGCGGAGGCCGATCCGGAAACGGGCCTTCCCGAACACTCACGCTTTTGGGTTTGAAACCAAACCCGTCTCTCTCTTTACAGCATCAGTTACTCCTGTGGGAACCTCCGAGCGGCTGGATGCATTTTCTTCTAGCATAAAAAAGGCAAAACATAGCTCAAAGACATATTATAATGACATGTTCAATATCAGATCAGGCTCTTGATTCCTGCCAGCAACATGTCGGTCGGTGTCCTCAGAAAAAAACCTGGTCGAGTAATTTCTGGGTTAGAAGACTCGAGGTTGCGGCTGTTTATGTTTGGTTCTCTAGGTGAAAAGACGGACTGTTCCGTCAGCCCCGGAGGAAAACACCCAGGGTTGAGTCGGGTGGAAGGTCACGTCCAGGACCCCAAGGTCGTGAGTGATGGCGTGACCCTTCAGAACCTTCACTGGAACAATCAGAGGATTCTGCAGCAAGTCACTGTAAACACACACACACACACACACACACACACACACACACACACACACACACACACACTCGAAGGGTTAGAGTTATTCAGAACAGATTCAGAATAATGATTTTCATGAGGTTTGGCTCCAATAATGATTCCTGAATATCTGAATTATTTTCTGCCAAAGGAACTTCTTCAACTATGAGCACTTTTATGAACCAGGGATTGACTTTTATTAAAGCTAACAAAAAAATATAAATACATACTTTTTTTCCCCCTTTATATGTGAAACTATTTTAGCTACTTTTTAAATGTCTTTTATGTAGCGACTTCTTTAAATGACATTTTATAACTGAAACCTTTTTATACGTTTTAGGTAGAGATGATTGTTATTTTCATCTTATATTTAAAATATTTATTTCAATATCAAATTGCATTTTCATTTATAAAGTCATACATAAAGATTTTATATGAAAAAAATAAAATACATTTATTAAATTAATCATTACATTTCAATGATTATTCCATTAGGGACGTTTTAAAATTGCTACATTTTATTACCAAAACCTTTTTATGTGTCTTATGTGCAGATTATTATTATTTTAATCTTTTTAAACTTAATTAAAAATATATTTAAATTGATATAAAATTGCATTTTAATACAAAAATTTATTTAAAGTCTTATATAAAGACTATATTATATATAAGAATATACTATACATTCATTTAATCTGAAACAACTAAAATACATTAAATTAATCATTACATTTTAATGATTATTACATTAAGGACGTTTTAAAATTGCTTCATTTTATGACAAAAACCTTTTTAGGTTTCTTATGTACAGATTATTATTATTTAAACTTAATTAAAAAATATTTATATTGATATAAAATTACATTTTAATACAAAAATGTATTTAAAGTCTTATATAAAGACTATATTATATATAAGAATATACTATACATTCATTTAATCTGAAACAACTAAAATACATTTATTAAATTAATCATTACATTTGAATGATTATTACATTAAGGACGTTTTAAAATTGCTTCATGTTATCACAAAAATCTTTTTATGTTTCTTAGAAATTCTTATTATTTAAATTTATTATTATTCAGAGATTATTATATTTATTTATAAATTATTATATTTATAATTGTACTTATTATTATATTCTTATTTAAACTTAATTTTAAAAATATTTGTTTGTATAGAAAATTGCATTTTAATACAAAAATGTATTTAAAGCCTTATATAAAGACTATATTATATATTATATATAAGAAACAACTATAATACATTTATTAAAAGAATCATTGCCTTATTAATACTACCATAATTTAAACTGAGTGGAAAACAAAGAATATCAATATTTATCACTTAGTAAATGAGAATATTTTTAGCCCAGTCAGCCATCCCGTCACATCCCAACAGAAATAGTTTTCCCCCCTCCCAACCAAAATGCGGTGAGAACTGCTGGCCGGCCCGAGGGCCATAAAGGCCATAAAACGGTGAATATTCTGGAAATATGGTTTGCTGTATATGCATCAACAGCTTGACTGGGGAAAGTAAGAAGTGGAAAAATAACATGACATCCTGAGTTTGAGTTTAAAGAGATCTATTAAGGCCAGCTGATGAAGGGTTTTCATCCCGATCTGGCCTGCCCTCCGCCGAACACGGATCATTAGCCTTCCTGACCCAATGATAGTCTAGCCCTGCAGAAACACTAGACACGCGCCCAACAGACAAGAACGCAAACGAGAGAGAAGTACCGAGACAACAGCACATCACGCAGTATATACTGCACACAGTCTGCAAGGTTTCTATATGCAGGGAATAACTGGGTCACAAACTTATTATAAAAAAAACATTAATTGCAAGTTTGGTGGTATTATTTTAAAAGAACAGGGAGAGAAACGCTGGACTCACTTGTAGACCATCCCGTGACAGACGATCACGCTGCCGTCATCAGAGCCGGATGCGAACAGCGGGTAGTGGTTGTGGTACGCCACGCTCCGCAGAGCCTTCTTGTGATGCCTGCGAGGACAGAGACAGACAGAGCCGTCAGCGCGGGGACGTTACGCATGCGTTCATCTGACAGCGCCAGCATTAGCAACACTTTCCCTCGAGTCTGACCCAGACGGAGCTGCGAGTGCTGACTCACCGGAGAACTTTGTACGGCTTTGTGGACAAGTCCAGATCGAACCAGGCCAGACGACAGTCGTAGCTGCCGCAGATCACGTTATCACCTGAGAGAGGAAACCACGACAGATTAACTCCAAACACTCACTTTATATAATATACTGCAAGTTTACATTTAGTTTCTTCTCATTTATTCAGTCATCTCATTCCAGACCAATATATCTTACTTTCATCACACTAACAATTATTAAAAATCCATTCAAAGCTAATGCTGGATCTCTAAAGAGTATTTCTGTTGTACATTTAACTGATGAAATAACACTAATCATAATAATGCAATTATTATAAAAAAATGTAACATTTAAAAAAAATTATTTTTAATTTTAACAGTAAAAATGTTAAAACAAAAATTATATATATGATAAAAAGTAATCTAGTGTATAAAAAAATTAAAAAATTGTTTTTCATAGGGCCCAAAATAAGTCATTTTTTTGTTTAACTTTTAATTAACTGTGGTTAAATTGTGTAAGTTTCATGATTTCAATTAATTAGACATGCTTTTTAAATGAGTAAATCATTAAAATATTTTCAAAGTATAAAAAAATAAAATAAAAAAAATCCAGAAAAAAAAGGAAATAACACTTAACCAATTTGGGTTAACAACTAAAACAAAAGCCAAAAGTTACGTGAAATAAAATGGAAATAAAACCAAATATGACATTTTGCCTTTGCAACCAACAGAAATAAAACTGAATAAAGTTAAAATGCTAAAATGTACGATTGCTCAGCAAAAGCAAGTCTTTCTTGAAAATAAAATAAACATCCAAATACACAAACCAACCCAAAATAACTGCATCTAAACAGACCATTTAGATGCAGTTATTTAGGGTTGGTTTGTGTATTTGGATGTTTATTTTCGAATATGGAATATTGAAGCTTTAATCTTTCATATTAAATGTGAGAACTGGAGAAGATCAGATGATTTTTGAAACCACACAATTTTGCCAGGTCCTCATAAATATATACCTCAAAAATATATCTTCATTTGAAACCCCCAAGCTCTGAGATCGTTCAAAACCACTGCTATTGTGCCCTAGTTGAGTTTATGAAAGGTGGAGTACGCACCTCCCGGGTGGACGGACATGCTGGAGATCCACTTGCAGTTGGCCATCAGCTTCTTGGTGAGCTCCTGCTTGATGAGGTTGTAGACGCGCACGTAGCGCTGCGTGGCCACGAAGAAGTAGGGCCTGACGGGGTGGAAGCACACGCACTGCACCAGACCCTTGCTCTTGCGGAAGGGGTTCTGCGTGCGCCGCTTGCTCACCTGGTGGATGACCACCTGCAGGTTGCTGCTGTTGTCGGGGATGACGCACGCCAGGTAATCGCCCTTCCCGTGCCACGTCACCTGCCGCACGGCCTTTGGAGAGAGCCAGAGGTCAGAGGTCAAAGCCATTCTGCGGTAAATCCGCAGACGATTAATCCAATTACAACCTCAAAGACATGCCGGGACTAGATTTACTGCAGTTATTAACACCGGCTCGGCTCTGCCAGTCTGCCAACGCGTGTCGCCGCTTGGCTTTTCCAGGAGTTTTAATTGGACACTAGAGGCGTCTTAAATTTCTTTCCATTTCAGGAAAAAGACGACGACCGCAGGCTTGTGGCTTCTGCCAGCAGTTAAAAGCCTCTGGCTGCCGCTCGCGGACGGACGGACAGACGGACGCTCTCAGAGGGGAGAGATGAAAGAAAGACGTTTTCATTTCTATTGTTAACTGGAAAATATTGAGCTGAACCGAGCAGAGATTGGCCTGGATAACGGTTATCGTGATGTCATTCCTTTGAATGAGTTTTGATTACCTTGGGGTGTTTGAGGACGAGCCGGTGACCCTGCTCGTGACCTTCGCCCTCTGAGACGACCCACTGGACAGGCTGATCCTTGGCTTCCTCCGGCTCCTCGTAGGAGGAGATCAGCTGATCCGTAGCGGAGCACAGCAGCCGGTCGCCCAGCCCAGGGTTCAGGAGGAGAACCGTGTCATCGCTGCACACAAACATCACGCTCAATCTCATCCCTCTCTCCACTCGTTCATCCAGACCAACTACTGAGACATTTAATCTCACCCTTTATCCATACGCCCATGGCTATCCATCCATCCATCCATCCATCCATGAACTTAGTATCTATGAACTTACTATCCATCCATCCATCCATCCATCCATCCATCCATCCATCTATCTATCCATGAACTTAGTATCTACGAACTTACTATTCATCCATCCGGCCAAACCATTTATCTATTAAATTAACTAATCAACCAACAACCACATTTATCTAACTTACCTTCCTAACCATCTAATTAATGATTAATACAAATATCTGAATATTAATATTAAAATAATAAACACTAATTCATATGTTAATACAAATTTATATACATATAGTAATAAATGTTCCTCCCTAGAACATTTTTTCATTCTCAATTGGGCTTTCCTGTCGCAGACTAAATTGAGTCAGTTAATTAGCTGACTAACTAATTACATGCAGCTGTAAATCCATTCAATGTAGCAAAACCTTATTTAACTGCTGTTAAATAATAAACGGCACATAATGAAGGTTACAAATGTCAAGATGCAGGTTATAGGAGAAAAGGAGGCGGGTCTTACTAGCTGACAGCGACCAGACAGACGGAAGGATTGGGATTCCAGGCCACGCCCTTCACAGCCCCGCCCACCTCCACCGTCTTCAGGCAGCGCGCCGTACTGACCTCCCAGAACCGCACCGTCCCGTCATCAGAGCCTGGGGTCAAAACACACACTAATGAGTCAATGATTCATATGGTAGAGCAGTAGTGCTTGCAACATCAAGGTCATGGGTTTGATTCCCAGGGAAAGCAGAAACTGATTAGAATGTCAATGTGTTTCTTGAATGCAATGCAAGTCGCTTTGGATAAAAGTGTCTGCCAAAAACAGAAATGTAAATGTGTGGATGCTGACAGCTCTCAGACACATGGAGGACAACTCATCCTCGCCATAACACAAGCACTCAGCAGCACTTCAGCATGACGCTAAATATAACACTAGATAATACACAGCATGATAATAACACTGGATTACTGAAGATGACAGAGACATAAAAACATACATGTGCGCTACTGAGGTTAGACGGTCATTATTCTAATGAAGAGCCACTTGTAAGTAAAAATGACTAAGGATGAGGTTCAGGACGATTACCTCGTTATTACCCAGTTATTGGAAAATTCTAAAATGAGAATACAGTATGGTCACATGAAACAGGACTGTTAAGTGCAACGCATTTACATTTCTGCATTTGTAAGATGCTTTCATCCAAAGAAACTTGCATTGCAATCAAGAAACACATTGACATTCTAATCAGTTCTTGCTTTCCCTGGGGATCAAACCCATGATCTTGATGTTGCAAGCGGCACACTCTACTGTTAGAGACACAGGAAAGCTATTGAGAGTTACCACTGGTGTTCCCCAAGGCTCAGTCTTGGGCCCGATTTTATTCATTATTTATATACTGTCCCTTGGACACATTTTTAGTTTGCCTACTAGTTTACATATATAAATATTTCTAGTTTTCACATTTTTTTAACTTTTTTTCTGGTTTCAATCACAGAACACTAATCAATCACAATTTGATTAATTTCGTGTACATCACATTTTTTACATTTATCAGACGCTTTTATCCAAAGTGACTTGCATTGCATTCAAGAAGCACATTGACATTCTAAGCAGCTCTTGCTTTCCCATAGAATCGAACCCATGACCACTGCGTTGCAAGCGCCACTCTCTACTGTTTGACAAACAATAAAAATGTTTCTAGTTGAAGACTATATTTGATCACTTTCTCCTAGGTTTTATTTGTCAAACAATCTTAAAACATCAACCTCGTTAACAGTATTTTGACGAAAGTGGAGAAATATCAAGTTTAAGTTCTCTAAAAAGCACTTTGAGGTTTCACAAGCTAAAAAACAACAGCAAATAAAATAAATAAATAATTATTTCATCATCATCTTTTTAAAAACCACTCTTATGCTTTATGTTGGCAAGTACAGGAACATAAAACACGAGTTAAAACGTAATTAAGATGTCACTCATCTCATTGCTCACAGCATCTAATTGATAATTGAAAAGCTGATAAATATGCAGCAATGTTAATCATTTTCTAAGAACTTCACTTTACAAAGCTTGCAGAATCAATGAAACTAAAACATTACCATCCTTAAAGTAATGAAGGCATATGATCATAACATAGATGGCATAGAGCAAACCAAATTTTTTTAAATTATTGTTATCTAATCAAACGACGAACGTCTGCGTTTCATTCGACAGACAGGAAACCCCCTCCTCGTATCAGCCACCATAAAATCTCATTTTAACTTTAATACCGGCATGCTTCATAAACGCAGGGAAACAGCACGTGGGAAATGGGCCGGGCCGGAGGGTGGAGTGTAATAACTCCTAAAGCCATAATCACTTTTTAAATATTGAGCTGTACGGCGACAGATATAGACACCCGCCGGCGGTCAGAGGCCAGTCTGGAGCGCACAGATGTGTGTGTGTGTGTGTGTGACACAGAGACGTCCCGTACACACTCAAGCATGGACTGTGAACATAAATAAACCGGGAATGACGGTAATATTTGTCTTTATGGAGGGGAAAAGCAGCAATAATGTTAAAAGTCCATTTTATACGACAGTAATGGCACTTTGAGACTGTAACGCGTCTCTAAGGATGACAGAAATGAGACGTTAAAGTCAACAAGAAACGGCATTTGCAACCTGCTTTACTTCCAGAACATGACGTTTCGGAGTGAAATAGGATATTCAAGGAGGAAAAAAATGAGTTTATTAAAGGACAGGAGTTGAATTTATGGGTAATTGCTCACCAAAAGTGGGAATTACACACCCGAATGCAATGAACGCTTGCTAAAACTGGTGGCAATTGATCAGAATCAAACATTAAAAGAACAAGAACGTGTATTTAGGCAAAACAGCATCAGTTTGATTTCATGTCGAGTCGGTACAACATTTGTACAGCTATTTTTAGACTATAAATGGCGGAACAAATACAAACACTTTTTGATCTTTAAAAGAATCTACTTCCCATAGTTTGTACCCGTAAACCCCAGGTATGACTAGAGTTTCTCTCAGTGTGTGTGTGTGTGTTTGTGGGAGCGTATGACTTCCTCCCGCCGACCGCTCGCATCTGTGAGCCGCGCCGTTAATTTGTGTTTTTGGACCGAGGCCAAGAGATTCATTTTTATTTTAAACTCCAGCTTTACGAATCTTCATGCTGACATTCAATCCCCACATTTCTTCATCCATCGGTCTATTTTCTCAGTTGCATCTCACTTAGATCTGGATGTTGATTACAGACAGGTTTAAGACTCGCTTTCTTACAGAAATTAACTTCTATTCGGCACGTTGACATTCATCAGTAACATTAAAGACATTTATGATGTTACAAATGAATTCTTTTCAAATAAATGCTGTTCTTTTTAACTTTCTGTTCTTCAACAAATATTCCGGGGGTTTTTTTAATCACAGTTTCCATAAAAATATGAAGCAGCTCAACTGTTTTCAACATTAGCAAACATGTTTCCATCTAAAGTTGCAAATTGAACTTGTGCACAAAAGAATAATGGCATAAAACATTAGCCAATGCAGTAGCGTTTCCATCCCATGTGCTCAAGAGAACAAAATAGTTCCTTCTTGGGAAATAGGTGCAAAAAATCAGTAATAAAGATGGAAGTTGCGGTGATCTGGGAAGAAAAACGTTTTTTTCTCATCATGAATGACTTGCGTCTCAGAGCGTCAGACGACACGCAATAAACGCTGTCATGTTCTCTTGGGTTTGGGAACACAATCGGGTGAGACGCTTCTGGGAAACCATATCGTTCTGATGACAGACTTGAAAATGACCAAAGCAACATTTGAGATGTTGTGCGATGCGATTGCTCTGTTGAGGAAACATCAAGCTTTTTGTTGCATACATTTTTTTAGGGTTATAAAATCTATGCTGTTTCCATCCATTGCTTTTAATAAAATATCCAAAAATGTGCATAAAAATGCATGGAAACATGGCAATTGGTAATCATCATGTGACTGAAGACTGGAGTAATGGAGGTCTGCACTGATAAAGCTGAACGAGCGGATGACAGAGTTCATGGAGTCGTGAGTGTCGGCGCTCGTCTTCGCTCGGCCACATCATTAGTGAGGAATGGCCGTCTGAGGCTCTCAGGCCATGATCTGAGCACCGTAAACATAAATGTGTACAGTCGTGTAACCTCAGGCCACTCACTGCATTCCCTCATGCCGAACACTGCAATCTGACTGCAGCGCAAACACTGTACCGTGGGTTTAACGTGCCGTAATTACAGCGTTTTCATTCTGCAAGACTGTAAACCAAATTCTTGTGAGATTCTCATCATTGCTGCATTTTTGAAGTCTTTAGAAATAAATGACAACAATCTTCACATCTTCTAAAAATGCTCTTTTGACTGTGGGAATTTCCTCGTTTCATCATCTATCGAAAGTCTGAATGTTTAGTAAGGTGCGAGTTACACGCAAAAGTTATATGCAAGCTTAATACTTCCATTTCCATGGATCACGGTTTCCACAAAAACTATAAAGCATCAAATCATCATATAAGAATGATTAATGAAGGATCATGCAAGACTGGAGACTCTGAAGACTGGAGTAACGATGCTGAAAATTCAGGAATAAATGACACTTTACTATATATTCACATAGAAAACAGTGTAATATTATATCAGTGTAAAACAGCTGTTTTACTGTATTTATCATCTAATAAATTCAGCTTTAATCACAGGAATAAATGACACTTTACTATATATTCACATAGAAAACAGCTGTTTTACACTGATATAATATTACACTGTTTTACTGTATTTATCATCTAATAAATTCAGCTTTAATCTCAGGAATAAATGACACTTTACTATATATTCACATAGAAAACAGCTGTTTTACACTGATATAATATTACACTGTTTTACTGTATTTATCATCTAATAAATTCAGCTTTAATCACAGGAATAAATGACACTTTACTATATATTCACATAGAAAACAGCTGTTTTACACTGATATAATATTACACTGTTTTACTGTATCATCTAATAAATTCAGCTTTAATCTCAGGAATAAATGACACTTTACTATATATTCACATAGACACAGCTGTTTTACACTGATATAATATTACACTGTTTTACTGTATTTATCATCTAATAAATTCAGCTTTAATCACAGGAATAAATGACACTTTACTATATATTCACATAGAAAACACCTGTTTTACACTGATATAATATTACACTGTGTTACTGTATCATCTAATAAATTCAGCTTTAATCTCAGGAATAAATGACACTTTACTATATATTCACATAGAAAACAGCTGTTTTACACTGATATAATATTACACTGTTTTACTGTATTTATCATCTAATAAATTCAGCTTTAATCTCAGGAATAAATGACACTTTACTATATATTCACATAGAAAACAGCTGTTTGTAGATTGAGGAATGTTTTATATTCTAGTAATATTTCACAATATTACACTTTTTACTGAATTTATCATCAAATAATTGCCACCTTGAGCACAAGAGAGAAAAAAAGCTTAGCAACCCCAAACGTTTGAAAGTTAGTGTATGAATATAGATTTGACCAAATCACTAACCATAAAGAACCAACTCGCACTAAAGTATTAGCGCTAGCATTAGCGATGCTAGACCTAGCAAACAAAAGTATCCGAAGAGCAAAATGCTGGCGTTTCCTGAAATTTGCTGGCATTTAAAACTTATTAGTCCAGTTTTTACAACCATTGGCTGTACAATCTTTTCACAATAACACATTCCGACTTGCAAAACCCAAATCAGCAAATGCAAAATCTGAAAACTCCAGGACAAAAGACTGACTAGCGCTTAGTCATCAGCGCCCAACCCATTGATATGGAAGAAATTATCTCTATTAAACGCCACGGAAAGTCGGGCCGGCCCAGGGCGAGGAGGGCTGAGATGCTTGGGAGGTTGTCAACTGCCATTTTTACTGTGGGAAAGGGCATTTTATTACTGCTTTAATATATTTTATAGCTAGACAAAAGAGCAAGCCTTTACTGTAGTGGTTTTGCATATGCGCTTTATGAAGTTCTTTGTTACGGACGGCTGAGTAGATATTGCCACTAAACTCAACCAGCCCTCATCTACATGCTTTCTACCACCAGTTTTACACGCTCCCTGCTTATCTGCCTGATTTGAACGCCAGCTGCAATGCATTCTGGGAAAGCATGGCCATCCCGCGTCTGAAAGGCCGGTATTGTTACCTGGATCACCTCATTCAAATCAGATGGGCAAATTCAACCACATTTTCATACTGTACAAATATCATTTGGCTTGGGTGGATTTGGCTCACCGCTTCCATCGGTAACCCTGACAGAAACGGACTGAGTGTGTTATTAAAACGATGCTTTGTTGGAGTAATTTATATCCCAACGAGTTAATAGCAGTCAGATGGCGGCCCTACTGAGGGAATCCGCGGGATTATAGCGTGCATTTATGTATCTAAAGGACCTCAAACCTAAAACACGGGTAATGATCAACAGACTGCACTCCAGAGAGGCTTTCCTCCATTACGAATGAAGTCTTCTCATATAGACACACACACATCATTCTCACAGAACTCACATTTTCTCTTTATAATGGGGTAAATGGAGATTTAGAAAGTGTTTGTCCAGCATTCAAAAAGACAAATAACTCAAAACGGACACGACAACAAATCCCGAGGCAGCTAACAATAAAACCGTGCTGCCAAAGCCCATAAAAACACGAGTGAAATCCATCTAGGAGGAGGAAAGAGAGAGGGATCACGAGCGGACCGTGATTGATTTATCACGCCAGTGGATATGAAGATTTCAGGCGCGTCTGTGCTCATCCTGGCTCTGCCCGAACCCGCAGGCCGGCCCTAATCGCTCTCATCTCCGAACGGGTCGCTCGCCTCGCGCCGCCAAGAGCGATGACATCATGGCGGGCGAGTGAGGGATGGTTTCTGCAGCTTGTTAGCTACCGCTGAGGTAAGAGCGCAAACGCTCCAGTGACACCTCCGACGCAACGAAACGATTCCTCAATCTGTCCTGCTTTAATCTGAAATCACCTCACAATCACACACACTTGTGTTCACAGTGCAGCCTGTCCTTGCCTGCCATAATGCTTTAAAAAACGATTACCATTTAATATATTTTTTTTATTCTAAAAAACAATGCAATAAAAACAAAATCTGTATAACAAAATATTCATATTAGTCATATTTTATAAAATACTTAATTCCCATGAATATTACACCACAGAGAGTAATTAATACACATTTTTGCAATGAACTTTGTATATATAAGACATATTTAAAATATTAATAGAAATTAAATATCTGATATCTTAAATATTTAATCACATCTTTATGAAATGTATTAGAAATTATGTTATTGAATTATAAATTACATACACATATATATATATGGGGGGGAAAACAATGTATATATTATATAAGAAATGTATAAATTATTAAGTTATACATTTCTGTGAATATTTCTGTGACTCACTGTAAATGGATTAATTATTGAATTACTATGAATATATATATATTTTCATAGTAATTCAATGTATTCAATATATATATATATATATATATATATATATATATATATATATATATATATATATATATATATATATATATATACATACATACATATATATATACACACACACACACAAAATATTCATAGTAATTCAATAATAATAAATGTAAAGCGCTTATTAAATTACTATAATACATAAAATATATTTATATTACTACAGATAAAATATATCTTTAATATTCACCTGTATATAAATCTTAGTGGATACGGAAAGTAATCAGACCACCTTAAATCTTTCAATTTTTGTTATATTGCAGCCATTTGCTAAAATCATTTAAGTTTCCTCATGATTCTCATTTGCTCTGACATGCACTATGAACTGGAAGGTCTTATATAGACAGCTGTGTGTCTTTCCTAATCAATTCCAATCAATATAATCAAACACAGCTGGACTCAAATGAAGGTGTAGAAGCATCTCAAGGATGATCAGAAGAAATGGACAGCACTGAGTTACATACATGAGTGTCACAGCAAACGGTCTGAAAACTTAGAACCATGTGATATTTCAGTTTTTCTTTTTGAATAAATCTGCAAAACTGTCAACAATTCTGTGTTTTTCTGTCAATATGGGGTGCTGAGTGTACATTGAGGAAAAAAAAGAACTTAAATGATTTTAGCAAATGGCTGCAATATAACAGAGTAAAAAAATATATATATGTATACATACACACAGATTTATTATTGCTATATATATATATATATTTTTTTTAAATGATACATAATATAATATATCTGTATTTTATATATATATATAACTATATGGCACGGTGCAATGTGTCAGAGATCAGGCAGTAACCACTAAGCCACGGCTGCAACAAAACCTTCTGATAATCACTGCCAGATTGAGCTGGAATATCAGAGTGAGTGATGAACAGGAAAAGACGAGACTCACCGGATACGAGCCACTGTCCGCTGGGAGAAACGCTGATGCTCCGGACCAGACTAGAGTGACCGCGGTACACCTGACGAACACAAACACACACGTCAACACAAAACACAACACACACACGCCAGCACTCTATTACTCCACATTACCAGCATACATATTTGGGAGATTTATTCCCTTTCTTCTTTTCTATAATCCAGTCCAAAAGAATGACAGACAAACGCTGTTTCATGTCTGCAGTTTTACAGTCACGGCCGTCTGAAACTCTATGGTTTCAACAACACAAATATTCATCTTCTGATCTTTCTCACCCACGCGGCTCAGAGAGAATACGGTTTCCTGTCTCAGTAAACGCAAAGCTCACTGTCCTGCCATTATAAAGTCTGCGTTTCTGATCTACAAATCATCCCCAGAACCAGGCGGTAAAGCGGATCGGCGTACCAGAGACTGTGTGGTGGGGAACGGCTGCAGGTCTTTGGGTTTGGGGAGTTTGGGAATCAGGTCTTCTGGATTCACATTCACCTGGACGAACACACACACACACGATCAAAACACAGTTTAACTCAAGAAATAATGAACAACACTTCTCAGTTTTATCATTTCAAAGGCATTGGATTGTGAAATTAAATTACTGGTCAACCTTTTAAAACCTGTTTATGTAATAAACTAATTGTGAATAAAAGAAACTTTACATTCATGCATTTAGCAGATAATAATGTGCATCAATCATGAAGACGCATCACATAATAAAACTCTGTAACAAGATATGAACTGGACAAAACTTAGATATTGATCTTAATTTCATTCTTCGCTTTGTCCATTTTGACAATTTGTCAGGGTTTTGAGTTACATATTTATACATGCCATAATACTTCTTTATATTATTGATATATCCTTTATATCAAATACATATCTTCTTTCCGCTGTTTAAATGTTTGGGGTCCGTTAGATTTCACTCTTGTTTTTGAAAGTACTTTGATTAAAAAAAAGCTGTAAAAACTGTAATATTGTGAATATATGCAAATAAAAAAGGTAATTAAGTTGGCTTGAGAATGCAAACTTACTGATCTACTGTAAATCTTAATTTAATTTAATTTAACTAACGCTAAACATTGCTAGCGACTTGCTAACTAACGCTAAACATTGCTAGCGACTTGCTAACTAACGCTAAACATTGCTAGCGACTTGCTAACTAACGCTAAACATTGCTAGCGACTTGCTAACTAACGCTAAACATTGCTAGCGACTTGCTAACTAACGCTAAACATTGCTAGCGACTTGCTAACTAACGCTAAACATTGCTAGCGACTTGCTAACTAACGCTAAACATTGCTAGCGACTTGCTAATTAACGCTAAAACTTGTTAGCATCACGCTAATTCACGCTAATTCAAACTGACCCTAACTAAAAGCTGTTAAAACAACTTCAAACTTTCTGGCCCGGCTTTCTCAAGCCAACTTTAAAGTTCGTTGACGAACTTTATTCATCTAGTTAATCCTGTGATGGTAAAACTGAATGGAAGTATTAACTTTTT
>JAWRVZ010000037.1:4580000-4670000 GCA_037043235.1 Rhodeus uyekii | reverse complement strand
GACCGTGTTACGGATGTCCTGTGAACGCACAGAGAGAGTGAGGGGAACTCAGAGTCTAGAACTCATACACAGAATATTTTGCATTTCTGTAAAACCTGCAGAGAAAAAGTGCAAGAAAACATTGGTCATGCAGTGTAATACGAGTAAAAAAATGTTTTTTTTTTCGATTAAATGCTATTAATATATTAAATATTATATTAAACTATATAATAAAATCATATTAATATGTTAGAAAAAAGATGAAAAGTTCAAGCAGCAACAACAACTATTTATGATCTGGCAATAGTACAGAAACATGCAAATAGAAAATATAATTATTTAAAACATTATATATAATTATATTAAACATGTATGGAAAAAAAGAAGAAATATTTACAAGCAAATAAAAAAACATTATATACGAAATAGTATATTAAACATAACAACAGAATTGTATTCTATCCATCCATCTTAAATTATTATATAATCGTGTTACTATTAAAGAGAAAATATTTTTGTTGAGTGACTTAGAAATAGGCCAGAATTGTAAGCAAATATAAAATGACATTATGATTTTATATTTAAAATATAATTTAACAAAATATAAAAGTTAATACTCTTAGAACAAGTTCAGAATTAAAGATACAGTATAAAGGCAGAGTAACTAACCGGTTCCTTTACTAGCAGTCGGGGTTAATCCTCACTAACCAGTTCCTTTACTAGCAGTCGGGGTTAATCCTCACTAACCGGTTCCTTTACTAGCAGTCGGGGTTAATCCTCACTAACCGGATCCTTTACTAGCAGTCGGGGTTAATCCTCAGTAACCGGTTCCTTTACTAGCAGTCGGGGTTAATCCTCACTAACCGGATCCTTTACTAGCAGTCGGGGTTAATCCTCACTAACCAGTTCCTTTACTAGCAGTCGGGGTTAATCCTCACTAACCGGTTCCTTTACTAGCAGTCAGGGTTAATCCTCACTAACCAGTTCCTTTACTAGCAGTCGGGGTTAATCCTCACTAACCGGATCCTTTACTAGCAGTCGGGGTTAATCCTCACTAACCGGTTCCTTTACTAGCAGTCGGGGTTAATCCTCACTAACCGGTTCCTTTACTAGCAGTCGGGGTTAATCCTCACTAACCGGATCCTTTACTAGCAGTCGGGGTTAATCCTCACTAACCGGTTCCTTTACTAGCAGTCGGGGTTAATCCTCACTAACCGGATCCTTTACTAGCAGTCGGGGTTAATCCTCACTAACCAGTTCCTTTACTAGCAGTCGGGGTTAATCCTCACTAACCGGTTCCTTTACTAGCAGTCAGGGTTAATCCTCACTAACCAGTTCCTTTACTAGCAGTCGGGGTTAATCCTCACTAACCGGATCCTTTACTAGCAGTCGGGGTTAATCCTCACTAACCAGTTCCTTTACTAGCAGTCGGGGTTAATCCTCACTAACCGGTTCCTTTACTAGCAGTCGGGGTTAATCCTCACTAACCGGATCCTTTACTAGCAGTCGGGGTTAATCCTCACTAACCGGATCCTTTACTAGCAGTCGGGGTTAATCCTCACTAACCGGATCCTTTACTAGCAGTCGGGGTTAATCCTCACTAACCGGTTCCTTTACTAGCAGTCGGGGTTAATCCTCACTAACCGGTTCCTTTACTAGCAGTCAGGGTTAATCCTCACTAACCAGTTCCTTTACTAGCAGTCGGGGTTAATCCTCACTAACCGGATCCTTTACTAGCAGTCGGGGTTAATCCTCACTAACCGGTTCCTTTACTAGCAGTCGGGGTTAATCCTCACTAACCGGATCCTTTACTAGCAGTCGGGGTTAATCCTCACTAACCGGTTCCTTTACTAGCAGTCGGGGGTTAATCCTCACTAACCGGTTCCTTTACTAGCAGTCGGGGTTAATCCTCACTAACCGGTTCCTTTACTAGCACTCGGGGTTAATCCTCACTAACCGGTTCCTTTACTAGCACTCGGGGTTAATCCTCACTAACCGGTTCCTTTACTAGCAGTCAGGGTTAATCCTCACTAACCAGTTCCTTTACTAGCAATCGGGGTTAATCCTCACTAACCAGTTCCTTTACTAGCAGTCGGGGTTAATCCTCACTAACCGGTTCCTTTACTAGCAGTCAGGGTTAATCCTCACTAACCGGTTCCTTTACTAGCAGTCAGGGTTAATCCTCACTAACCGGATCCTTTACTAGCAGTCGGGGTTAATCCTCACCAACTGGTTCCTTTACTAGCAGTCGGGGTTAATCCTCACTAACCGGTTCCTTTACTAGCAGTCAGGGTTAATCCTCACTAACCGGTTCCTTTACTAGCAGTCAGGGTTAATCCTCACTAACCGGATCCTTTACTAGCAGTTGGGGTTAATCCTCACCAACCGGATCCTTTACTAGCAGTCGGGGTTAATCCTCACTACTGTTGCTCACAAGAACCCAACACAGAGGACTGATAACTAACTTTTATCCAAAGTGACTTGCATTGCATTTAAGAAACACATTGACATTCTAATCAGTTCTTGCTTTCCCTGGGAATCGAACATATTACCTTGATGTTGCAAGCGCCACTCTCTACTGTTAGAGATAGAGGAAAGTAGTTTTTGCTGATAAAGCAAACAGAGGTTTGCTCTGAAAAGAGAGATTTCTTTGTCTGGGAACGCCGCGCACACAAACACACAGATGAAAGTTCTCAGAGGTTGCGAGCGCCACACCTGTGAGTGATTTCAATAAAAACACCCCTACCATATCCAATTAGGTCGGAGTGGGCAGCGCTTTCACACGCAGCCGACAGCAGCTGCGACAGAGACGCCCACTCCGCTTCAAAGCCTCGCGCCTGATCGCAATTTAATCTAAACGTCTACAAGACACATTCCCTGTAATCTCAACGTCTGGCCGAGTGAAGAGCTTCTAGTGTCTGGCGCGACTGGCATCCTCGCCAACCCGGTGGAATGCCAGTGCCAAGGCGGCGAAACAACGACAGAAGTCTTGCTAACCTGATACTTCCTGTGCGGAGGCGTTACAGATCGTCACTAAATCTTCACACGGTTTCAAAGAAGTGCTTCTAGCGTCGAGACGAGCGTCTTGGTCATTTAAACCGAGAGAAACGGCCCATTCTGACCATCTGTACCCAGATATTATAAATTAAGCAAAGGATTACAAGCTCATCAGCACAAAACACAGGGTGTTAATACTTCTATTCAATATTATCAAAAAATAGTGAAGAATAGCAAGTAAAATTGTAAGCCCTCAATATTTTATATATATATATATATAAATAAATAAAAATAAATAAAAAGCAATAATATACATACAGACACATTGATTAAACCATCAAAATACGAAGAAAATATACATTTTGAAACATTTATTTTAGATGAGGGAGAACAATTGACAGATCATTGTTGAGGTATTATCTGACAATTATTTGGCATAAAAAAGGCAAACTACAGCTATAAAAAAAGCACAACACTCCACAATCTATGCAATAATCTTACAAAATTTCACACATTTTTAATAATATTTCAAAAAGGGTGAAGATGTCAATGCTCCCATGCCAGACTATCACTTTTGCCACAACTGTATATTAATATAATAGCAAAAAAAGGTAATATTTAATAAATTATTAAAATAATGTAGGGTGAGATAATGCATTAAATTGGATTTGATTGCAACATATCAGGCTGGGATATAATTATCAGTTATACTTGTTTTCTTGTCTTGGTTATATCAGCAGAAAAGGTATGAAAAGCAGTTTATTTAAACCTCATTGACACACACCTGTCCCCGGAAAACACCCCTGCTCATTTGCATCCAACTTCTCAAGAGCGCAGCTTTATGCAAATGAGCGGATATCGCCTCGTCTTCGGTGGGTTAAAGTTATGAATCGAGCGTCATTTCAAGTCATCTTTGAACACTACAGATTGCAGAAAAAAGGGTCTCTCTCGGTGGGACGATCCAAGAGGAGTGGACAGGAGAAACATCAGGTTTCAATTGAGCGGCTTTTATTAAGTGTCAGTCAGTCCACAGAAAATCTGCCCCGTTCCACACGCTCTTATCAACTTCCTGTTCAGACGGCGGTGGGAGACGGACGGCTGACTGTGTGTGTGTGTGTGTGTGTGCGCTGGAGAAAAACTGCACCTCTACGCCTGACATTTCCACAACACATCATTAAACTCCCAGAGACAAGTGGAAAAATTCCCTCTTTGTAAACCACCTGAGAAATCAGACTGTCAATCCAGAAATATATGTCTTTGTGACATTTATCAGCTTCGCTGATTCTCAGTTCACACACTTCAGACATACTCACCGCTGATGGGAAGGACATGCTGGGATCACGTCTCTACAACGTTACCATCTTATCATTACTGACTTCATTACCTCAAACTCCACACAGTTAATTCAGGAGCGTTAAACTGTAGCTTTATGTACTTCAGTGGTTGTGGGACATGAGACAGAAGACCTATAAATACACAGTACATATAAAGATTAAAGTTTTTCATCTCACCAAGGCTGGTTTCTGTTGTAATATATAGTAAAATGTAATTTATTGCTGTGATTTCCTGTCTTCAGTGTCACATGATCCTTCAAGAAAACATTCATGATTATTATCAATGTTAATCACAGTTGTGCTGATTTCTTTTCTATCCTATCATAAATAGAAAGTTCACAGGATTTACTATAAAGATAACTTTTTTTGTAATATTTATTAATTTCATAAATGCCTTATAGTGTCTTTTATTTGTATTAATTTAATGTGCTTTTGCTAAATAAAAGTATTCATTTCTTTATTTTTAATCTAAAATCAAACTTTTGAATGACAGTATTATGATTTCCAAAAAAAAAAGCCCCGGTTAAAATAGATTTTTTATTTCATTATTTTATATTTTATTTGTCAACATTGATAATGATAAGAAATTATCTTATAATGATTTCTGAAGGATCATGTGATTTTGATTCTAATTTTTTTTAAACTTTTTTTTTTTGTTTCTATTTTTTTACTTGTTAATTATTAGTATAAAAAAAATATATATATATTTTTTGATTATGATGAGGTAATGTTTTCCGGTTCAGGAAACGGATTCTTTACAGGACAACATCAAACACAGCAGGTCCGTCGCTCACAGCGGCGCCCCTTGATTTCACACACACTTCACAGGCCACAGAGTGAACACGACCCCTGATCCTCGTGGGGGACACTCGTAAAGAGACCCCCGAGAGACCCTGGAGAATCACACCTGAACGCTGTGTGTGGTGCAGCTCCACTCCATTAAACCGCTCTGCTAAAGCCCTAAAACCACCTGCTCTGCCCACCAAACCTTATCTTATATTACTCCATTACACCAATGCAAACAATACAATACAAACTATAAGAGGCAGAACATGGGTTTAACATGTTCCTTTCTTTCTCAAAGACAAATGAACAATTGCTAATACAAAAAAGATAACAAATGAGTTGATAAGAACAGACAATTGATCACTAAACGATCATACGACTTCAGAAGACCATTGAGATACGTTTTTTGGTAACACTTTGCAATAAGGCGTCTTTATTATCAGTTAACATGAACAATACTTCTACTAATTGATTACCCTTAGTGTAAATCTCAAAAGTTGTATCTGTAAGCATTTAATGCATGTTAACTAGAATGAACATTAACATTTTTAATAGGGATGCACCGGATAGCAATTTTTATTATCCGGCAGGAACCGGATAGTTCCGGATATCAAATTAACTATCCAAAAGGAACCGGAACCGGATATCAGCGGATATATGGATACTTGTTGCACCACAGCCAATTTTTTGTGTGTTTACAGTTTAGACTACAGTGTAAATAAAAATGTGTTATGCCCTGTGTTTGTTGTTGTTTTTGACACACTACATAGCCCAACAGCTAGCAGAAAAAATAAAAAATAAAATACTTGGTGTACATGACAAAGTAGTTCTTAGTCAACTTTGTTGGGTTTTTCTTTAATAATGAATATTTTTTTAAAAAATTACAAATTCGGCTCCCAAAAAAATAATTATACAAGATATTTTTGTTGGGTTCCCCCAAATTCCGGTCCTTACGATTTAATCAGTTTAGCATTGAACTTCATGAAGATCAGTTTTTCTGCATTATCAGGGAGCAGTCGCGATCGATGTTCAGTAATGATCCCTCTAGCTGAAAATAATCCCAAACGACGCTAAATTTACGTGACGACATTGTTGTTTTTGTTTGTATCCAACGTTTAAAATGGCGGCTGAACTAAATTAAACTAATAAGCGAAAATGACCGAGCAATATCCGGTACCTGGTACCATTTTGACCAGAGCTGGAACCGGATAGAAAAAAAAACGCCGGATATCCGGCTAACCGGATATCCGGTACATCCCTAATTTTTAATAACTACCATTAACAGGTTAATAAATGATGTAAAAATAGTTTGTCCATTGGTACTTAATGTTAATGTGACCTTTTCAATATTTTGAAAAACTTGTCAGTATTGTCAGTTTTAGTATTGTAAATGTCTATAACAACTTTAATTTCAGTACTGGTACATCAAGGAATATTACGCATTTAGCTTTAATCCATGATAATATTGCAGTGGAGTGATTTGGATGAGGTTTTCTTGAGGCAGACGCAGGTGTCTGGAGCTCCAGCGGCGGATGATTGAACGCGTCTGATCATTAAACGGACGACTCGAGCAGGTGGCCCGCTTTAGGAAAGGACGCGGCTCTCTGCTGGGTTCCTCGGGTTCACAGGCCAAAGAAGGACCGGCCCGTGAAGACGCGTGGTGGCAGTTGCATGACAGGTTCATCCATCAAAACGGGTCGGGAGCCCTCAAAAACCCCCAATAATAACAGAGTAAAAGAGGCCGTTCGCTCCGTGATATCCGCTCGCCAGAGCTGCGGGCAAAAGCAAAGAGCTGAAGGAAAATCCGCAGGTCTGTCTTTCAGGAGCATCGCTCACATTTTCCGCTCCGCTGACCTTTGCCTCACGGTGGCGGAATTCCTTGGCTGCGGGAACATCCTTGGAAACGCAGCTGAAGTTGTGACTTCATCGCTCGTAATGAGGTCAAATCAAGAGATCGAATAATATGGCAAAACAAACAGGATTCAAAATGACTCGGCGAGTTGTGTTTGTTTAACTAAAGGAGAGTGTGTATTTAAACGAGTCTGTCGTTTACCGCACGCGGGGGTAAAGCAGAACAGATACGCCGGTTCAGAAAGTCATGCTGTATTTTCCAAGACTTCGCAAAACAGACCCGTGTGGTCCAAGATGGTGTGATAAATGTGCAGTGGGACGAATGGAAATGAGGCTGACGAGTTCCTGATACTTTTGTTGATAGGAAGAGTAAAAAGAGAGGATATGGTGGGGGAAAAGGGGAAGTGGCACAAGAGAGACCAAATGAACAGCCAGTCCACAGCTCCTTGAAGCCTGATGAATGTCAATCAACACCGGGTCATCAAGAGTTATGCTTGGAGATCTGAATAACTCGCTTCAAAATCAACTAGCCATAACGTATTGGCCAAAAACATCAGAAAGCCGGCTTTATGGAACATCCTTGGAATTACAGCATTAAATTAGCAAAGTGATATTAGCATCTTGGTTAAAAAACTAAATTTAAATGAATACATTATAAAGTTCTGTGCAAAAGTCTTAGGATGGGTACATGGTGGTCATAAAGGGATGGACATGGTCACAAACATTGCTAAGGTAGGCCGTGGCATTTAAACAATGCCCAATTGGCACTAAGGGGCCTAAAGTGTGCCAAGAAAACATCCCCCACACCATTACACCACCACCACCAGCCTGCACAGTGGTAACAAGGCATGATGATCCATGTTCTCATTCGGTTTACGCCAAATTCTGACTCTACCATCTGAATGTCTCAACAGAAATCGAGACTCATCAGACCAGGCAACATTTTTCCAGTCTTCAACTGTCCAATTTTGGTGAGCTCGTGCAAATTGTGCCTCTTTTTCCTATTTGTAGTGGAGATGAGTGGCACCCGGTGGGTCTTCTGCTGTTGTAGCCCATCCGCCTCAAGTTTGTGCGTGTTGTGGCTTCACAAATGCTTTGCTGCAAACCTCGGTTGTAACGAGTGGTTATTTCAGTCAAAGTTGCTCTTCTATCAGCTTGAATCAGTCGGCCCGTTCTCCTCTTACCTCTAGAATCAACAAGGCATTTTCTCCACAGGACTGCCGCATACTGGATTTTCCCTTTTCACACCATTCTTTGTAAACCCTAGAAATGGTTGTGTGTGAAAATCCCAGTAAGTGAGCAGATTGTGAAACACTCAGACCGGCTCGTCTGACAGCAACAACCATGCCACGCTCAAAACTGCTTAAATCACCTTTATTTTGGGAACCTTTTGGGAATGCAGCTGTAAAATTGAGAATATGTTTTAGTGTGTATACATATATATTCATATACACACACACACAAAAACATATTCTCAATTTTACAGCTGCATTCCCAAAAGGTTCCCAAAATACCCCATTGGTCTGTCTGACAGATCATTACGTCATGAGGGAAAGTCACTTTCTCAACCTGAAGTGGTCTAGACAGAAGGAAAGAGCAGACGGCTCAACGCCACCAAATGCATCAATGCCCGTTTTCAGCAGACGCTCCCTCAGAGAACGGCTCCTGACACAGAACAGATCCCGCAGGAGCAAACAGGAGTACAACGCTGGAGTAATGACACAGGACACGCCGTCTTCCCGCAGAATGGAAATTTTACGCTTGCTGAGAACGCTACGTCACCGATCGCCGCGCTGCCAGATCGAGTCGGGCCTGCGCCGGGATTGGTGTTTGAAGTCGAGCAGAATGGGCTCATGGGAGAAAGCTGGAACCTCCCAGTGTCAGGAGGAGTGATTCAGGTCAGGCTTGCGTGTGTGAGTCAGGATGAGCCGTAATCCATCGTGGCAGAAGACCGAGCCGCTTGATGAAGGTGCAGCATCGCAGCTACAGAAACTCATTCATTTTTCTTCTCCTCTACTCTTCTTTCCGCATTTCACCTTTGCTCAAAGCCAGAGCGCAAACCATCCCACCAGCGAGCTGTCATTTGGGAGCACTGAATGGAAGTTGTTTTTGGAGCGGGAACCGCATGCCTGGAAGTGAAGCATTCCCGCTCGGCTGCCTGACCGAATCCTGGAAGAGCGAGGCAAAAATATATATATACACGTATTCTCAAAAAGAGTCTGCTTTCATTTGCAATAATGTGTCACACTATGTGCCCAGAAACATCTGCAGATCATCTTCTACGCAACCGTTTGGGGCCAGACTGGCTGGCAGACCATCACATCTCATCATCCATGTTTCAGTCCCACGTTATATTAAATATTGTATTGAATAAAAGAACAAGTACATAAATAAATAGATCAATAAATCATTACAAGTAATAAAATAAAGGAAATTCATGATTTTTTTAAAATTACTTTTAAAAGAATAATACATAATTGAAAAGAATGAGCAAATAAATAAAATAAGCCCAATACTTAAAGAAATAAATTGGATAATTAAAAGATTGCAAAAGAAAATAAATAACTTTATAAACAATGAATTAATAAATCAATGACTGAATAATAGAACAATATAATAAACAAATGGACAAAAGAATAAAGAAAATAAATGTGAATTAAAAAAAGACAAATAAAAATAATAAAATAAATGTTCAATTGAATACAGTAATAAATAAAAGGCTCAATCGATAAAACTGCAAAGTAAAGGATTAAATTACAAAAAATGAATAAATGGAAAAAAGTAAAACAAAATGTAATGAGTAAAATTTAAAAAAATACATAAATAAAATAAACCAAATACTTCAATAAAGCATTGAGTTAAAGAAATAAATTGGATAAGTACAAGATTGCACAACAAAATAAATAACTGAATAAACAAAGAAGTAATAAATAAATGACTGAATAATAGAACAATTGGAAAAAAGAATAAAGAAAATATATGTGAATTAAAAAAGCCCATAAATAAAAATAAATGTTAAATTGAATAAATAAATAAAATGCTCAATCGATAAAACAGCAAAGTAAAGGATTAAATAATTACAAAAAAAATTAAATAAAATGGAAAAAAGTAAAAGTAATGAATGAGTAAAATATAAAAAATACATATAAATAAAATAAACCAATAAACTAAAAGTAAAAAAAAATTCACCCTTATTCTGTCTGTCCTCACAGCAGGTTTTGATGAGGAATACGGTCACTTTCTGCTGGACGATTGTTTATAGCGGCACATGAACAGACAGATCAAGACCTGTTCATCTGCTCCATTTCACAAAGCACTTCTTCGTTTTCATGCATCTCATCAACGCAGTCACTCAGATCGGCGACAGAGCAAAAGCCAAAGCATCACGTCAACATCTTAAGTTCCTGTTGACGGATCCCAAACACACACATTTACAGAGCAGCAATGACTCGCAATGACTGATACAGTGGCAACCAGAGCGAATCAACACGTTAAAAGGGACGGTTATTAAAAACATACATATATTAGATCCAGACTCTGATAATGCCTTACACAGCTGAAGGAGGAGGGTTACGGATGTGGCGTATCGACTGCACGGCTTGCGGTCGGAGTCCCTGGTCCCTGTACGAGCAGAGAGGGTCTATTAGGAAAGTGTGTTTGATGTTTCAGACGTTTATGGATGTGTCTGGTTGACCAGGCCAATCTCGGGTGACACACAAGCACCTGTACGTCTCCCAACAAAATCACATTTGTCAGATGGACAGCAGTGAAAGTCCAGAGGGACGACGAGCCCCTTGTTTTTACTAAGAGACTGACTGACCACTGACAGACACAATCCCAAAATACAAGCAGATTTGGAAAAACCTCAAAGTTTGGCTATGAGATAATTCTCAAACATTACCATTTCATTCCTTAAAGCAGATTTGTTTTTATCATGGCACTAAAGCATTACATAATGCTGATGACAACAGTTGAACCATGAGTGGCAATGAGCGAAACCATCAAACCATTTTCTGCTCCAAAGTCAGACCACAGCAACAACGGCTTTCCAGTATCTCAAACATGCAGAGCATGGCAATGCCAATGGGAAGGCCATTGGTTTGACTTCCAAGGAAAGGCATGATTTGAAAAAAGAAAATTAGCATAGCCTAAATCCAACGGAAGTCGCTTTGGATCAAGCATCGGTCAAACGCAAACATTTGAATGTAAAAGCGTACGTGAGGCGTGCTCCCAGGTGTAGTTCGGTATGCTTGGTTCAAAGAAAAAAGAAAAACAACACTTAGCTTAGCGTTCACAGTGGCATTTTAACACCGAAACTAAAGGCAGTTTACAACCTTGCTTTTATGATGCACATTTCATGATGAAACTTACCGAACATCCAAAACAACGCCGTGTTCTGGGCTAAACGCGCTCACTGTGTGACCGTCGCTACATATGATGGTATTTTAACCAGCTGAGAACTCGTGACGAGCTTATAAAACGTATAAAGGAGTCAAAACAGCGGCAGGAATCCCTCCATCACGCACTCAAACCCAGAAACACTGTTCTGATGCCTGAACCGAACTGTGATGAGCAACATCACGATTATGACAACAAAAAACAGGTGTGCTTGAGCATCCTGTCCTTTTTAGGGTTGCATATTGTACCGTTTTTGGTTGTTTTACATGTCTTTGGTCCTTTTTGAGTTCACATTTCAGTCAAACATCACCAGACTTTGTTTAGAAGCAGATCGAGACCCATCTTTCCAGCCGTTTCGGTCCTCTTGTTTGAAACAAAAGGGATGGATCGCACCTGAGTTCAGTTTAATCCAATCAAAAGCATGAACACACCCTTAACCTAAACTGTGATTGGTCCATAATCAAGACGAAGTTGTTAGAGATTGCGGTTTCAACCTAAACACATTCTGTTGCCCATAAGTTACACCTACATGTCTACTAACTCTCATTAGAGTGTTAATAGACAGGAATATGTTGCAAAAATGTAGTTGCAAAGTTACTTATTGTCAGTAGAACAGTCGAAAGGGACCATCAACAAAAGTTAGTGAGATTGGTACCATTTTGTTTGACTTTACATAATTGCAACACAGAGATATAAAGAAATAAATCCATGATACACTTAATTAAACACTTTAATCCAATAAACCGATACACTTGCTACGTGCAGATCTGACTCTTTTGCAACCAGCAGGGCCTGGACGGTGAAACACCCGATCATGTCTTCGCTTTACTTCGCTCTTACCACTCAAAACCGGTGCATTTATAACATCGATTAATATGTAAAGTTCTCCAGGGGCAATTTAAAAAATTTAGTTTGAAATTGAAAAAGTGGCCATTTCAGATTCAATAACGCGTTTAGGTGCATTAAGCAACTTGATTTATGAATTCTTGCTGGCACTGAATGTTTTCCAGTGGCAGTGTTGATTTGATGGAGGGCGTTAAAGGGAGGGAGATGGGCAGACGCGGCAACGGGAAGGAGAACTGCTTAAGACCGGGATTTATGGAAGCGGTTCCACGGCTTACCCGCTCGGCACGGGCCACTGAGCGACAAGCCATTTGCAGACGGAGCAGCCTGCGTCTCCTCCCCACAAATGCAGGTTTGCATTTCCCTCTAATGGGATCATTTATAATCCCAGTAAACTCAAACTCCGCAGTGGAACGCTGCCACCTCCACACTTTCCATGAGGTCCATCCAAACAGGGCCATGCGTCTGCGGCAGGAATGCGTGCAGACATGTTCGCGCACCGCATCCCCGTGCGCGTGAATGTGGGTGAGCGGCAGCTGCGCGCAGGCCATTAGGATGCCGCTAACATCCACCGCTAACGGCTCGCTGGAAAAATCAAAATTGGAAAATGATCATGGAATAATACCCAAACCCAAGCACCCTGCATGAGGAATATGAGAAAGTGAGCGCGGCCCAAAGAGCTCTCCAAAACGCAGCACTTTTCACATTTGCTGCTCACTTCATTTCGAGTCGTAAAAAAAGCCCATTAAGCCATCAATAAAAGCAAGCACATGAAAATAAAAACAGAAAATGATGTGGAACAACTGATGAAGTACAAACACTCATTCAAAATTAAAAATAAACTTTAAAAGCACATTAGTGCACTGTCCTGAGTAAGAGTTAGGGGCTCCTTTTGGTCTGAAAAGCCATAACCGTTGCATTCTGCTACATAACGCCCACTTTCAACCAACCGATCAGTGCCTTTTTCGCTCAGAAATGGGTCAAAACACAGATTTAAGATTAAGATTAATGCTTAAGGCCACTAGACTCTATGCACAAATAGCCCCAAAGTGTGAGCGATAACAAAAAAATGAACTAAGCAAGTCTTGACAAATACAAAAGAAACTCCGTGGACGTGTATAAAACGCACATGTGGATGGGCTGTTCTCAATTAGGTCTTCCGGCCTTCATATTACAATGGAAGAAACAAACTCTGAGTCTCTGTAGTTTCGGACTGTTTATATGCTTTACGCACTGTAAACGTCCCCGAGAGAACACGTCATAAAAAAGAACAGGCAGGAGAGCTTTAACAACGGAAAAGTCACAATAAGAGCAATTTCGACATTAGTACAAAGGCCTCGGCTGGTCTAATTGGTTTTATTTTTCCCCCTTCATATAACCCCGCCTTCTCTTTTGAATAAATTAGCTGAAGTCATCACCGCAGCTTGGTGAGCCGGATCACGTCTGGCTTGGATTAAGTGGGCTGTGCAGGTCTGAAAGCGATACAGAGGCTCTTTTCCAGAACGTGAACCCGTCTACAATCTGCACACAAACCTACAAATCCGAGCGGCCCAGTGCAGTTTGGTGCACCTTGGGTGTTTAACCAAACAGCAAAAACACTGCGGCCTGAGAGGAGCGCAGCCCAGAAAGCGTTTTTCTCCAGACGGGGGACTGGATTAGATGTTTCAGAGCACCAGAGGAGGTCGGTGGGAGCTAATGGCAGTCAGATGGGATGCCGTTCCTCGTCTTAAAGCAGGCCGGGCCCCACGTGATGGTGAGATAACGAGCGTTGTCATTCGTTACCCCAGAGGTCGATCTTTATGAGGTAGCGAGACATTCCATCTCTGCTGCGGTCTCGCTCGCCCCTAATGAATGTCGTCACGTTAAGACCCAGTTCCTGTAATGGCTCGTCCCGGTATATACGGCCTGCCGCGGGGAGGCTTTGCTTTAATGACTGAAAGGTCGCAGCTGGGGTCTGGAAAGAAATATTGCTGTGTCACTGCGGTCACGACTGTGACACTAAAAGACATTAATATTTCATCTTTCTCTATTGCATACAACGATAAATGCTTTTTTTTCTGCAGAACGCAAGCCTAAAAAACCTTGACTTCAGGTGCAGAGCAAAACGAGTCTTTAAAAGATTGAATTTGATTATATTAGCACAGGTTTACAATGCAAACACCCAAGGAATATAGCTTATCGTTTAGATGGTTGAGTTCAATGACAAAGCAATTTCAAAGGAGTCAAGTCACCACTCATAAACATTCTCAAGAGCCTCCATGAACTATATCACTTCATTTTCCGGTGTTGTATTGCGTTATACAGTAATACCTTGAGATATGAGCATAATCCGTTCCAGGATCGAGCTTGCAACTCGAGTTGCTCGTATCTCAAATGATTTTCCCCCATAAGAAATAACAGGAAAAAAAATGTACTAGTACTAATAACAATGGAAAAAACATGTTTTAAATTCCTATTGAGAGACACACACACAAAATTATAGCACATAAGGATTCCTGCGATATAACCTAGCATCGGCGTCTGTTCATGTGCTCGTATCTCAAAGCAAAAATTGCTCGAAGGCTCGCTCATATCTCAAGGCATTACTGTATGTCGGGACGCTCATATCTCAAGGCATTACTGTATGCCGGGACGCTCATATCTCAAGGCATTACTGTATGTCAGGACGCTCATATCTCAAAGCATTACTGTATGCCGGGACGCTCATATCTCAAGGCATTACTGTATGTCAGGACGCTCATATCTCAAAGCATTACTGTATGCCGGGACGCTCATATCTCAAGGCATTACTGTATGTCAGGACGCTCATATCTCAAAGCATTACTGTATGCCGGGACGCTCATATCTCAAGGCATTACTGTATGTCAGGACGCTCATATCTCAAAGCATTACTGTATGCCGGGACGCTCATATCTCAAGGCATTACTGTATGTCAGGACGCTCATATCTCAAAGCATTACTGTATGCCGGGACGCTCATATCTCAAGGCATTACTGTATGTCAGGACGCTCATATCTCAAAGCATTACTGTATGCCGGGACGCTCATATCTCAAGGCATTACTGTATGTCAGGACGCTCATATCTCAAAGCATTACTGTATGTCGGGACGCTCATATCTCAATGCATTACTGTATGTCAGGACGCTCATATCTCAAAGCATTACTGTATGTCAGGACGCTCATATCTCAAAGCATTACTGTATGTCAGGACGCTCATATCTCAAAGCATTACTGTATGTCAGGACGCTCATATCTCAAGGTATTACTGTATGTCGGGACGCTCATATCTCAAGGTATTACTGTATGTCGGGAGTCAGGACACTCATATCTCAAGGTATTACTGTATGTCAGGACGCTCATATCTCAAGGCATTACTGTATGTCGGGACACTCATATCTCAAGGTATTACTGTATGTCGGGACGCTCATATCTCAAGGTATTACTGTATGTCAGGACGCTCATATCTCAAAGCATTACTGTATGTCAGGACGCTCATATCTCAAGGTATTACTGTATGTCGGGACGCTCATATCTCAAGGTATTACTGTATGTCAGGACGCTCATATCTCAAAGCATTACTGTATGTCAGGACGCTCATATCTCAAGGTATTACTGTATGTCGGGACGCTCATATCTCAAGGTATTACTGTATGTCAGGACGCTCATATCTCAAAGCATTACTGTATGTCGGGACGCTCATATCTCAAAGCATTACTGTATGTCAGGACGCTCATATCTCAAAGCATTACTGTATGTCAGGACGCTCATATCTCAAGGTATTACTGTATGTCGGGACGCTCATATCTCAAGGTATTACTGTATGTCAGGACGCTCATATCTCAAAGCATTACTGTATGTCGGGACGCTCATATCTCAAAGCATTACTGTATGTCAGGACGCTCATATCTCAAAGTATTACTGTATGTCAGGACGCTCATATCTCAAGGTATTACTGTATGTCAGGACGCTCATATCTCAAGGTATTACTGTATGTCGGGAGTCAGGACGCTCATATCTCAAGGTATTACTGTATGTCAGGACACTCATATCTCAAGGCATTACTGTATGTCAGGACGCTCATATCTCAAAGCATTACTGTATGTCAGGACGCTCATATCTCAAGGTATTACTGTATGTCAGGACGCTCATATCTCAAGGTATTACTGTATGTCGGGAGTCAGGACGCTCATATCTCAAGGTATTACTGTATGTCAGGACACTCATATCTCAAGGCATTACTGTATGTCTGGACGCTCGTATCTCAAGGTATTTCCGTTTTTCTAATGTCACTCACTTCACAGCTTGACTCCCAAACAAATTAGAAGCGATTTATAAAAACCATTGGGTTGGAACTGAATTGGCTTTCCTGGGTCTCTAACCGTAGAGAGTGGCGCTTGCAACGCCAAGGTCATGGGTTCGATTCCCATGGAAAGCAAGAACTGATTAGAATGTCAATGTGTTTCTTGAATGCGATGCAAGTCGCTTTGGATAAAAGCGTCTACCAGATGCATAAATGTAAAATGTAAATGTATTTAAAAATGATTAATTGGCACACGCACGATACTGGAGACTTCAAAATTGTGACACTAGTTCATAGTCAATCGTTTGTCCGCCTCTTAACGAAGACACAATCTTTGCAGACGTGCAACTGATACTTTTCAGTCTGGAGAGAGAATGCGTCTGACTAGAGACTGGTAAAGCCATTCTACTTCAAAATTGGTTTCAAGAAGGGAAAAACATCTTTAAGGTTTTATTCCAATTACCTTAAAAAAAAAGAAAAGGAAAAGTCCATTCGGAACAGGATAATCGTACATGTTTCGACATGCGGAAAACATTATTTCAATTCAATTGTGTTAAAACTAAACTAGTGATTTACTGCTGCTAGTTAAACCAGGTCAAAATTCCCTTTTACAAGAATAAAATTAAAGAGTGCTCTCCCACTCAAAGGAATATAAATCTCTTCACTCGCAGCAGCCATTAACAAAACCGTTTTCATTAATGAAAACATGAAACACAAAGGCTCTGTGCCCCTACAGACCGGGAACATTTTCCATCTTAAATTTAAAGAGAAAGCAAGTTTCAGGTGTTAAGTGTAACGTTCCTGTTCTTCATGACCATCGGTTTCAAAAGGCCATTCGGGGAATAAATTAATGAATAAATTCATCTTACAAAGGGAAAAGAGTGTATAGTCTAGCTTGAAATGTGGAGATCACTTCTATTAATAATAAATAACGGATTAAAGTCCTAAAACCGAGACCTAAAGGAACAGAAATGAGTGTTTGAGAGGATCCGCCTCTCTAGTGGTTTTGACCACGAGTAAACGCCGGAAATCAGATATCCTGTCTGGACTTTAACTCGCATTGCTTATTAATGAGGCTGTGGTTCAAAGAGACTAAACATGAGACGGTATTAATATGGATTTACCACGTCCTCAAAACGTCTTTTTCATCATCTCCATCTCAAGAAGTCATTTGCAAAGAGAAACGGTACGAAAGCCACATCATTACGCCTCCAGACTAGTCTTGAGCTAATGTCAAAAATATGAAATCTAGAGAAAACGAAGGGGGGGGGGGGGGGGGGGGGGGGGGGATGACAAGCCACCATTCATATCTTCATATTTTCCAGAGGATAAACAGGAGTTGAAACTATAATGACATAAAAGAGTGCCCATAAAATACCAAATGATTTTAAAAAGACGTTTTTTACCTTGAGCCTGTTTTATTGACCTATACAACAGAACGCATAGACTAGAATGAGAAAAGACCTGCGTTTCCCACATGAACAAGTTGTCTGACTTGGTCTGTTCTGGGAAAGTAGCATGGTGTGCTTGTGTCAATGTCACCTACAGATCGTAAGTCAATTCAACGTTTAAACACTTCAGCAAAGTTTTGAGAACAATATTTTTAATGACTATCATCTTACAAAACCTTGACGGCACATGTAACGGATTCAGACAACTTTTTCAAACTTATGCAATAACTTTCCTCAGCATTATCCCCAAAAACATCCATTATATCCTTTCCTCAAAGAGCAACACGAGTGAAATCCGTGTCTCAGAGGGCTTAGCTTCATTGCATCATAAACTGATTGCTGGTAATGACAGAGAGAGGAACAGGTGCTACGATCTGAGTTACGGCCCCGCTGGATGATGTTAAGTTGCTATTTCCCTCCCATAACTAAACCGGTCCAGCCAGATGAAACAGCAATGTGTCTAAGTGTGAGAAAACCCAACTCATCTACATGGACGATATTGTCCATCAAGCTACTGACTCAGAGAGGAGTGGGAGTGCACAGTCATCGCAAAGGACCGGCTCTGACACACTGGTCCCCGAGAAACCACCGCTGACGGCTACAGAGTTCAAGGGGAGGAGGCAGAATGACCCGCACTTTATAGACCTTCAGTGGGAAGACGGGAGTGTGAGAGCCTCTTCTAGGATGCAGTATAACTGTAAATGAAGTGTGAAAAAAAGCAGCAAGGGAAGAATAAAGATAGAAGGTGTCAAAGGAAAGCTAGCAAGCAAATAAGATGGTAAGAAAAAAAGAACAAAGCAATGAAAAAGGAAAAAGTGCAAGACAAAGTAAGAAATATGTAAAATCAGTAATGAAAATTAATAACGAGAAAGGAAGAATAATGAAACAGAAAGCCAAGAACTTTTAAGGAAGGAAGGAGTAACAAGAAAGCAAGTAAGATTAAAGAAAGAAACTGAACAATCTTCATGAAAGCAAGCAAGCAGAAGAAAAATAAGAGACAAAAAGTGTTCGTAGGGAATCAAACGAGAAGGAAAGCAAAAATGATTTCAAACCACTAAAGAGAGCAAGAAAAAAAGAAAGGCTATTATTAACTGGGAGTTTAAAAAAACTTATGTTGATAGCTGTATATAACCACTTTGCTCCCTGCCAGAGCCGCCAGCTGGGATATTTGCATAAGATGTAAAAGAGAAGGATGGACAGACAGAGAGAGAGCAAGTGTGTGTGTGTGTGTGTGTGTGTGAGGGAGAGCGAGGGAGGGAGGAATCATACCAGACACTCCCACAACCTATAAAGCACAACCATACTGAAACACTCAGTGAAACCACACGTGGGTCTCTGTTCAGGGGAGAGCCAGCGCTGCACAGGGACAGACAGCCGGACCGTGCATGTGTGTGTGAGGAAGCAAGACGCTGATTTCTGCTCAAGTAGAGCAGCGCTGCTGGGATGTGATTGAGTGCAAACAACAAGTTCAACCTTCAGGATCAAGTCTAAAGAAAAGGGTCTTCAGTGGCAGAGCGATGTAATACCAGAGCGCAACTCTACCAGAGGACTATCCGTTGAGCAAGCAAGAGCAGGATCGGTTCCAGAGCCAAGAGACCCATGCATTACAGTCTCTAGAGTCTTGCAAGAAACATCCGTGACTAGTGTGGAGAGGTTTGGAAGTTTTAGCACCTGCTGACAATGTCCTTTGCGATGGTGCGACCGGCTCCCAGCCGATACCTGTACTCGGAGATCTCCATGATGTCTGAGGACGATGAAAACGGCAGCGAGAGCTCCGGCTCAGACGACCGCTCCTTTCGCTTGGACACCTCGGGGTACGACGTTAAGGTTGGAAGAAAGAGAAAACCTGGAGTAAGCGGTGGCGGACGGATGCTTGGGACGCCACCGATTTCCTCCAGCTTAATAGGTCCGTTGCCAGAGGGCCGTCAACGAAACGCAGCCAACGCACGGGAGCGGGACCGCACCAACAGCGTCAACACGGCCTTCACCGCGCTGAGGACTCTCATCCCCACGGAGCCCGCCGACCGGAAGCTTTCAAAGATCGAGACCTTACGGTTGGCATCCAGTTATATCTCTCACCTGGGAAACGTTCTCCTGGTGGGCGAGGCTTGCGGGGACGGGCAGCCGTGCCACAGCGGAGGGCCCTCCACCTCAAACTACTACCACCACCACGGCTCACCCAGCCGGGACTCGGAGAACTCACAGCCCAAACAGATCTGCACGTTCTGCCTCAGCAACCAGAGGAAACTGGTGAGTAAGACGCATGCAGGTGTTCTCCGTTAAGGTTGTGCAATGATCTGGACATGTTCAGTCCACAAACAAGCTGAAGAAATGCTGACAGAGGTGTGAAATAGAGCCGAACCTCAGGGAGGGACAAGAGCGTCTGATTTATTCTTTGCTAGTAAGGTCAACGAGGGCAATGACTTGAGGCAAGGATGCAATAAAAACTATCAAGATAAATCTTTAATGTCCACTGTTAGCACACTGTTTAACTAACAAGAGTGCCAATGCAAATACATTTTTGAACGCCCAACAAAAACGTATTTAAGAATAGCTTTCAAACAAGCAGTTGCAAGGGTTTGCTTCCCTTCTACAAACTATTTCTGTAATTCTAGCCGCAACAAAGCAGTTGATATACACAAGCCGCACTACTTAATTCTAGAACTGGCACTGCAAACATTTATAAGACTACAGAAAGCCGATAAGGTATAATTTGGTACATGTTTTCCGAAGCTAGTGGTTTTAAACAGTCCTGGAACGGCCAACTACGTCGTCTAGCGAATCTGCGTCGTAATTCCAGCCTCCCAAAGATAACGTTTGACACCGAAAGTCATCCAAGCTGAGTTATGACTTCATCCACATGTCCTTTTCCATCAAGGGCGATATCTCTGTTACGGAGCGCGCTGCTACCATGATCTCATAGACAGATGCAGTGAAAGATCGGATTAAAATATGCCCCAACGGAAAATATCCAATCAACAAAGAGACTGTCAGGTAATATACAAACACATCATCCATCTCTTCCCCCGGTGAGCGTGACTGCACTGACCTTGGCCCGTGGAGCCAACACTGCAGCACATTAAAAATAAAACCGTAAATCACACTCTGGCTGTGAGGAATACAATGACACCAAACCAAAAACAGGGGGAAAACTGTAATTTAAACTTGCATGGCGAAGACTTGTCAGAGGTTGAAATATAACACACACTCAAGACAATTACACTCCGCCATGACACAAGAGCATTTTTGGTCAGGGTATCTCACCGCCACAACGTGTGTTTAATCCTCAAAAAGCTGAAGTGCTTCCAGAAGCCATGGAGCAAAATTTTCTTTTCTGGACTTTTTAAAGTCTGTAGCGAAGGAAATAAACCATAAGAGAATAGCAACAACAGCAGTGGATACTCGGCACGGCACTGGTGAATTACAATGCACCTAGTTTGGGCAATTTATGACAAATGAGCGGCATAAATATGCAAATGTAATGGTCTGTGATCTATACGTCAGGCCATGAGAATCTAGGGAACATCTGCTGAGGGTATTTCCCCCCCCAACAGTCTGTGTTGTTCTTAGTCTCTTCCTCTTTGCCCAATTAATATCCCCGTCAAGCACAACCTGCTTGAAACTTCGTGAATCTTTCGGAGGATTTTCAGAGACTTCTGAAAGGAACAGTTTGCACATCAATTTGAGCAGAGAGCATTAAAGAAGCTTTAGATGGATTTATCTTGTAGCAAGAAAAACACTTTAAGTAGAAAAAGAAAGTGACTGTGAATCCCTAAAAACGAATTAGCAGTTCTGATAAAATCGATTTAATCAGTTGCATTGAATCATTTTCTGCAAGAAAACATCTCAGTCAAGTATCAACTTAAATAAAACAAGCTTCTGTGTGCAAATCATGCAGTCAGACAGCTTAAAATTGGATAAATATCGGAAACATATTGGACTGGTGAACGGTAGAAATCAGTCAACCGCAAATTAGCAGATCAATGAGCATCTCCAAGCATCCAAATCTAATTCTTAAATTGGACAAACCACACCGTATATAAAGAAAATGACAGAAATGTACACAACATAGCCGTTCCTTTTCCTCGCTAAACTGTTTGTGGTTAAACTGTTGTTGAGAAATCACATTGAAACCACACGGTTAGGAACAACAACAACGCTCCCATTTCAGGCAGTAACTTTAATCCGTACAAAACGAAATGATAGATCTTTATAAGTCCAATCGTGAAGTACGCCCATGTCTCTGGGATTCCAGTGGCAGGCAGATATTTGAAACAGACCGGGCCTTGCCTTTGTAGTGCACTTTCAGAAGTGGGTTTGTGCGCTCCAAAACCACACTCGTCTCTTTTACCCCTACTTAGTGCTCATTACGCCGTGAAAGTATCACTCAGCCAAGACGCACGGCTTTATTGTTTCTAAAGAAAGAGAAAGACGAAATAAAGCACACACACACGCACCATGGGAAAGACGTAGAGGTATAACTGAATTCAAATGTTCGGGTTTTCTCCAAAGTTAAGCGTGTGTAAGCTGACACAGAACAGACAGCTGCGTCGAGATTCTCCAGCGAACGGGCGAAATGCATTTTAAATCAAACGCAGACAGTTGTGCGAAAGAAAACTGCTACTTCTGCCTGCAAAGACGCTCACGACTCAAACAGATTTGTGTCTATATAAAAATGATAGATTTTACCCTAAACATTTTCCAGGTTTTGATTCATCTGGCATTTTTATTTACTTTTAACTTGGACTGCATCTCAATATTTGCGGATGCATGCACACACACACACTCATGCACGCACTAACTAGTATCTACATCTCTACATGCATCTAGCCTTGGCTAAACCACACTAGTTTTGGTTTCTCACAGGTGAGGACATCCTTTTGGATAGATTGCGTAAGCAGAGAGCACTACTACTCAAAAAACGAACAAAAAAATACGTTTTTGGGGCAGATGGGACGTCTTCCTCACAGTTATGGCGTCTGCTGAGATGGTAACCAAATAAGAAGTAACATGGGTAATATTTTCTGGATAATTATCAAGGCTTCTCTCATTACGAGCATATGGAAGAGTTTAGAGCCCGTCACTCTAACGGGAGCTCGAACATTTGACACAATATGAAATTATTAGAAGTATTAGCAGCGCTCACTAAAGAGCCAACATTTTTTCCTCCGCAAACTGCCGTTTTATTCGAATGGATCCTGAAAGATTTGGCCAAAAACGGGATCTTATAAAACCGCCAAATGCGAATACTTCAATACCTTCTGGAAAGTGAAGCCACATGAGTTAAAGTTGGGCTGGAATTGGGTCATCCTTTACCACAGGTGGGGCGGGACGCTTCATAACCGTAAACCGAGGGAAACTAGTGTTTGCACTTGTGGGCAGCGAGCGGTAAAAAACTCCCGAACACTAGAAAAACAATCAAAAAGTGTGTAAATGGTGCAGTCAAAGGGAGCAAAACTCACATATTGGGATTAGCTCAAACAGAAGACTGGTTTCAATAATCTACCCAGTCCTGTCACCCCAGAGAGGCTCGAGTTACACGTCGAAACGCACGCCGTCTCACTGCGATCTTTAGCAAGCCGTCAACGTTACCCGTCAACCTGAGGTGAGGCCAAATATTTGTGTTACGAGCCCTGTAGATGCTGAAAGGGATGAGAGAGGTGAACACCAATTTATTGATATAAAGATATTTGAGAATTTGCCGTGATTTGTTTCCTGCCTCAAAGTACTTGGAAATAATGTGTTTATAAAGGACTTCAGACCAAGGGGAGCGAACGATCAATCTGGGCATTTGGACGCAAGCTCCAGCAATAATAATTTCTTTACGGTGTGTTAGACAGGATATGAAAAGCAAATGTAGGCAAAATCCTATTAGTTTGGCCGCAAGTGATCCCTGGAGTCAGAGCACTGGTGACTTTAAAGTGGCACTGAACTTAAAGGAGGGGGAAAAAGGAGAGAAAGAAAAGGAAAACGGTGAGGGTCAGGGTTACTTTCAAATGGGATTCTGTCTGACTTCATCATTTAAGGTTGAGTGTTTTGACTGGTAACTCCGCCTACATCAGATGGGGGAACGACGGCATTCCATCTGCTCCCGTTCTAAGCAAAGCAAACTGGGAAATGTGAGCCAGGTGTGTGTGTGTGTGTGTGCTACCGCAAATGGAAAGGTGATAGGAGAAGAACAGCAGGCGCGTTAACGCCAAACCACCGATGACATGAACCCTCAAGAGTCGAATCTGAATATCAATGAGATAAATGAATGACCTAAATGTTTAATTTAAATAACTACATAATGCATTAAATAATAAATGCACTCAAAATCGATATACACATTTCTAATATACATTATATATATATATATATATATAATAAAAATGTCTATATATAATCAATTTCTTTCTATATATAATAAAAATCTATATAAATATTTCTTATATAAGAAATATTTATATAGATTTTTAAGAAATAAAGAATTTATATATATATATATATATATATATATATATATATATATATATATATATATAAATTCTTAATTTATTTCTTAAATAAAAAACAAAAAACGCATATATTTTTTTACAAATAATAATAAAAATATATATATTTAAAATATTTTATATATATTTATTAAAAAAAAAAAAAAAAAAAAAAATATATATATTTTTTATTTTTTAATATTTATTCATTTAACAATGAGAGCAAAAAGTCTTTGAAACTAACGCATTGTTTTCTTTGATTGCAGAGCAAAGACAGAGAGAGGAAATCAGCCCTGAGGAGTTAAGCCACGACGTGAATGGATTTACAAGACATTAGCATCACCAGTGTACAAAAACTGTTGACTGAGAATGCAATGTTATGGTGTATATATGCAAATACCAGTTCATATTTAATTATTTGTAAATTTGCCTTTGGACTGGAGCATTTTTATTGGAGAAAACCCCCACGTACGACTGGAAAAAGAGCAGACTGCAGCGCCTTGATTACGCAAGAGCTGAACATCCCGCCACAGACTTCATCCACCCTTTCCGTGATTTTACACACCAAGCTACACCAAATATTTATCTTTGACCACAGGGAGTTGAGGTAAAGCTTTTCGCCAAAGACTATCCAAAGAAGAGGACGGCGTTCGCAGAGAAGGCGCAACTATCACTTTATTAAAAATCAAAGAGGACTCTGGGATTGTGCTCATAAATGGACGCAAACCGATGTGTGACACGTTATTTCTGACAGAAACACAAAAGACACTTAGCCTGACTATGAAAACACAATCAATCCAATAAATGCAGTATATACTGTATGTCTAAAAGGGCAAATTACATATATTCTTCATTGTTTAAATTAAAAATTACTGAACAAACCACCTGCGTTTCTTCCTAGCACGCATTCAACATCATGTTTGGATATCTTTGCCATCAATTAATTAAGAGCAACACCTCAATACAGCTATAAAAACATCTGGAGTCCCTGCAGATAGAGATCAACACTCATTTTATCATCTCTGCTGATCATCTCTCATCACGCATCCTTGAAGACTAAATATTTGATTTCACAATCTCTTTCTGGTTATAATCTTAACGTGGTTTATTCTCACAAAGGTTAAGAAACACAAAACACATCTAGGAGTCACTTGTATGGTCTTATTTTCCACAAACTCAAGACATGATACTTATTCAAGACACATTTTTATGATTTTAGCATGTTTCAAATCTATTGCAGTAGATCCAACCTTTTTGACTCCAGGCCTTTATTGTGGAGGAACTAAATGAATAAACTCAAATGATTTAATGATAAATATATGTTTAACTCCATTTCTGACAAAATATGGCTTGGCATAACTAGAAAAAAAAGCTATATTAATTATAAATGACTATGGACCGACTTTCCCATGTCTTTCCCAGAAATCACACGCTGAAATAAAAGATCTTGGTTTTCATCTGAACTTATTTTAAATGCTTGTTTTGTCCTTCCAAGACCTCCTTACATATACACACACACACACACACACACATTTAATTGGTTGAGAAGCCCTAGTCTACAGTCACTGTTGGCGTTTAACCAGTAGAATAATATAAGCCTAATCAGATCATGAATATTGATCACCTTACATCATACTGGTTTGCTTAAAGGCAGAAGTTGGTAAATAGGCATTAGACAAATTTCTCATTTCAAAATCCATTTGTATTTATCAGATGCTTTTATCCAAAGCGACTTGCATTGCATTCAAGAAACACATTGACATTCTAATCAGTTCTTGTTTCCCTGGGAATCGAACCCATGACCTTGGCGTTGCAAGCACCAATGCTCTACTGGTTGAGTTTCTCTGGATTGCAGCCAAACTAATTTCTAAATCATAACCTTGCAAAAAAGTGCAAAGTGGTTTTAAAGGTTGCTGCGTTCCTAGTGGTGTTGGCTGGATCTTGTGTGTGAGAGGACAGGAGGAACGGAGACAGAAGCGAGGTGGACGGCACAGGACGGCACAGCTGTTCGTGTGGTGGCGCAGATGGGATTTGCAGGTAAAGCTTTTGGCAGCGGTCCTGGCAGCGTCCACCCCTGACAGCGCCAAAAAAGGTGAGTGGAAGTTCGGACCGACTTTCTCTTGGTTGAGCGTTTCGACTCAAATATCACCTTCTACATCTTCCAAAACCTGCAAGCTAAAACCACTTCTTCTCCCCTCTCAGGTGACTAAAACAACTCTCAGCTTTGTTAAAGTAATCTAAAAAAAGAAGAGAGCTTTATTTTAATCTCTCGACGTTGCATTTATACAATAATAATTGCATTCTTATGATCGTTTTTGTAGCTAATGCCTATAACATTCAGCTTCTTAAAAAATATATTAATATATAGTCACATGCGTCATACTGAGCTTCAATTTCAACTCGACCGTTGCAAAAACAGCTAATTATTTAACTTTTGCTAAACGCCCCATCTGGATTTCATTTATAGATAAATCTGCCGTTAAGACGTTTCTCCACGATTGGCGCAAAATCCCCAAAACTTGCGATGAGACGCACAAGCTCTGGAGTGTCGTTAATTGGAAAGATGAGAGGTCTAGATTATCGATCGTTTTCGGTTTAAAAGTAAATCAAACTAGTTTGGTGTCAATGAAGAGGTATGCGATCGTAACTGATGGAGGTGCGCGGGACAAAAAGAAAAGCACCGGGCGGCATCCCGCTGAGTCTTACCCCTCTGTTCACCCCCGTCTGTCATTCTGTCATCCCCTCATATCTCATCAGAACAGCTCCATATCGACACACATGAACCCGGTTAGCAGGCCTCGCATCCACACACCAGCATTCATACAGAAGAATAACAACGGCAATGGAAGTATTCAGCATTGAGCGTTAAAACACACCGTGACGCTAGAAAAGATTGTTTTCTTCTTCCCAATCAGACGCACGGACTAAAGAATAAAACAAACCATGGCCACGAATATGAAAAAGATATTAAACTCGAGCAATAAAGGGATATTATCATCTCTGAGTCTGTTCAAGCCGCTCAGCCCACCATTTTTCCCTCTTCCCAGAAAGTGATGACGTCATCAAAAACACCCTTTCGAGTGGGTTTTCCAGGGAACGCATGACTCTCTCCACCTCTTCTCGTAAATTTGACTATGTATTGTGCATGTTATTTTTTGACAGACATCGTTGTTGTCAAATGATGTGGATTTGAGTGTAAGGGAATTCTTGATTAGCCAGCAAGTATTCAGTGATGAGTGCATTTATGTCCAGGTTTTAAATTTTTCCGATATTTCAACGAACAGCAAGTTTTTGACTGTTTTTGCAGTGAAATGTGTTCGCCTTTTTGCGCAATTCATTATATTTGTTTTACAGAATGAAATTTATTTTGTGGCTTAGGCTACGTTACTAAAAGACTGACAGCTGACGCAAAATCATCAACTTTTGAGTATTTAATGCATAAGTTGTCTTTATGGTTAAACCCATGAAAAATGCAGATCCGGTCGTGAATAACCGTGATTTTTTTTTTTTAAATCACTTTTTAATACTGTTGTTTCCTTAACCACTTAGCAAATTATACAAAATTATCATTAAATGTAAATCCCAGTATAAATATTCCATATTTAATATATACAAAATTTGATATGCAAAATAAAATGAACGGCAGCAAATTTGAATGACATAAAACTGTGAACAAGAAATAAACACTTATTTTAAACCATTTACTCAAATCACAGACAAAAGACAAGAAAATTGGTATTAATTGGCGACTGTGTGTATATTTTGGAACAGGAACAATGGGAACCATGAACCCTGTTCTCCAAAAGGAGCCAAAACAAATAATCATAAAATGATATCAGCCTTTCCCATCACTGCGAAGAAGTGAATTATAATGTTGCACAACCAGTGTCCAAAAACAGTGACACTATGGTGTTCTGCAGGACTGCTTTATATCTCAGATCGGCTTTGAGGCATAATTTATGAATTTTGCAACTAACACTGCAATTTTCCTCCTCATCGCTGTGAAGCAGTCTTTATCTGGGTACGCTAGGTGCAGATACATAGATGGGAAAAGCCTAGATTTAGCTTCCCACAAGCACCCGTCAGAGCGGCGAGCGTGATTGTGACAGAGTCAGGCACAATGCGTGAAAAGGGTGTTTGAAAAATTCTACATTTCTAAAATTAGGGTTTGGAAAAAAACAAACCAAAAAAACGAAACTTAAGTTAACTTAAGACGTGTGTTCGGCCTCCACGTGCCCCCATACGTCAACATCTGGCTCCTGATGGGATGGAGGATGGAGTCCAGGCCTGGATCAGGGCATCAGTAGCTCCTGGACAGTCTGTGCTGCTTGTTGTCTTCGGATGCGTCGATAGAGCATAGCTAGAGCTAGTCAATGACACCTAAAAACTGCCGACATGCTCCAGCCACATGAGGCTAGTCATTATCAGACACCAGGAGGAATCCAGAGCCACTACACCAGCATAAGCTCTGACAACGGCTGTGAGGATTTTATCCCGGTTCCTTACAGCTTGAGGGAACCATTGGCTGCACGTGGAGATCTGTGCGACACTCCAAGATCGGTATTCCTCCCAAGATCATCACTGACCCACCGCCCAAACCGCTCATGCTGCATAACGTTCCCCTCGGCATCTCCAGACTCTTTCACGTCTGTCACATGTGTTCACCTGCTCTCATCCGTGAAGAGAACGGGGGGCCAATCGCGAAAAGTTCTGGTGTTCTCTGGAAAAATGTTACTCGAGCTGCCAGTGCTGATCTGTGCACACTGGATCCATTACAGGACATCAGGCCCTCACTCCATCCTCATGAAGTCCGTTTCTGACAGCTTGGTCAGAAACAAGCGCACCAGTTCCTGCTGGAGGCCAGACTCCTCCTGTTCCTCCTCACACAAAGGAGCAGATCCCAGTCCTCCTGTTGTCCTTCAGCTCTCTCCAGTTCTCCTTGTGTGACGGCTTGTCTTCCGAATGGACGTATGGATGTGCCATCCTGGAGCAGGAGGACCCGCTGCACAACTTGGCCGGGTTACAGGTACTGCCTCATGATCCAGACAGTAAGACGAGGATGATCCATAACAACCGAGCGCAGGCACCAAAGCTGCTGTGGATCCGCTTAACAGTTGTGTTGCATGTAATATTGTTTGTGTTGTTGTATAATTTTTCCGGCACAAAAGGAAGCACTTTTTACTTCTATTGTATAGGAGAATAACAACAATAAATGCTCTATTTTATTACCGGAAACCCTCTGTAACTGGCAGATTTGAAGAAAACTACCTTCACGCAGTAAATAAATAAATGATGCACAGTTACACATGATGTTACACAAAATGTTATCATTATAAGCTTTATGAAACAAGGGAATTAATAGTTGTGTTAATGTTAATTAGCGAGTCTTGGGTATGCAGAGCTTTCGGATTGATCTGTATTGTATAAAGCACTATAGAAATGTGACATATGAGCAGATTTAAACTCTACAATATACACTTACATGTAAGCATTTAGCAAACACTTTTACCCAAAGCGACTTAGAACAAAAGATTATCAATGTCAAATCACAAATTGGAAGCAACAGCAAACGAACCCTGAAAACACATCGTCTCCCTCATTACCGTCCTAAACAGTTTAAAACAGAGCAGGCCGATGACCAGAGCAGACGCTGTTCTTTCCGCGGGGGTAATAATCCAGCCTCCCCCGGGTCCCGCGGGACCGTCTGGAGGATGGCTAACAGATGACAGCTGCAGGCCCGTCGTCCAGCCCGACCCGCGTCTGTTCAGCGTCGAGGACGGTGCCATGCTGTCGGCCGGAAGCACGGGTTCCCTCACCTGACACCTTTCACTTCACAACTTCTTCTAGAGAACCAAGGGCCATAAAATAAAATCCTGTCATTATTTCTAAAAGAGCGAAACCGCAAAAGAGGTTGTCAAAAGGTGAAGCGCTCATTACTTACAGCATAAAAAACCCATCCTACACCACGCCGCCCCGATAAATAAATAACCTGCAGATCTTCGCACACAGGGCTTTAACCTTGGAGGACGCATGTGGAAAGTTTGTGTTCTGGCAACGTAGGTTTCAAATGGTTTTCCCACCTGGATCATCCGGTACATCATTCAGAAAGTCATTATTTATTGAAAATTAAATATCTAATGAGGCCCTGAAGCTTTTCTGCACAACGACTCTGGTCATATAACAGAAGAGAAAGCCATCGAATCAAAGCCGCAAGAGCGAGGCGCTTGACTTTTCCTTTATATCATTAACCGAAACATCCCACTGAGGCTTTTTTCCTTCCACTGTCCTAAAAGCTACGGTGAGCAGTGTTGCCCGTTTGGCTGCAAAAGCATATTTTGGTTTTTGAATTGGAGGACAAGCCTGGAGAAAGTCTGGCTGAAGGCATCGACGTCACGAGCAGAGGAGAGAGAGACGCTAAATGCGAAGGGGGTAACGGGCCAGATTTCTGTTTTCCTTTAGTTATTTTTCCACCTTCGTTGCACAAAAACATGCATCAAATACCTATAACGCAATGTGGAAAAATATCTCTGCTTAAGAGCGACAAGATCTGTTGCAAAAGCTAGTGTGTCGTCTGCATAGGGAGCGTTTTAAGGCATCATTAACTGTAAAGGATTCAGTCACCAATGAAACTCAAACATGCAGGATTTTCTTTCTGCTACGTAATAAACAAAAAAGATTTGCGTTGAATATGGAAAAGTACTGCATATAAAAAAAGTACTTTCAAAGATGTTTTGTTAAAAGAGGAGAAAGTATTGCACTTTTTCTGAAAAAAAAAACAAACAAAAATAAAGTGATAGATATGACAAAATAAATTAAGTGTTATAATTGTTGTTAATAATAATACTAATGATAACTACCTTTACATAAAATTAAAATAGTAAGAAAAAACGTTTTATAAAAATAATAATAAAAGTATAAAATTAGAATATCAATACATACGGCTTCTTTCTTTTTCCGAAACCCCTCAAAAAAAAAGTACGAGCGTGAGTAAATGAAGTAAAGGATTCAATCACCGAATATAAAGATTCTGTCATCATTTCACCAATGAAACTCAAACATGCAGGATTTTCTTTCTGCTACGCAATAAAAAAAAAGGTTTGCGTTGAATATGGAAAATAAAGTATATAAAAAAAAAAGTCCTTTCAAAGACGTTTTAAGGAGGAGAAAGAATTGAACAAAAAATAGTGATTATGACAAAATAAATTAAGTGTTATAATTATTCTTAATAATAATACTAATGATAACTACTATTACATAACAATAAAATAGTAAGAAAAAACATTTTATAATAATTATAAAAGTATCAAATTACAATATCAATACATATGGCTTCTTAATTTCTTTCTTTCTGAAACCCGACCAAAAAAAGAAAAGCACGAGCGTGAGTAAATGATGACCGAATCGAACAAAAGTAAATCAAACTGAAAATGAGAAATGTTTCTTCGGCAACAGGCAGAAGTTCTCTTTTGATATGGGTGGCATTTTATTTTATTAGAAGAAATGAAAGTGTTTTATTATGGTTACGGGTAATAACCCTGCCATCGATGAACACAAACGCAAGAGTGATTGGTGATCTGCACCATGTGTTTTTTGCAAATCAAGGCTTCTGCCTACGTAGAGCTTCCCAGATCAATCACTCGTGATGCTGTCAGTGCAACGCAGGCAGAGAACGAGGTTTTGAACGGTTGTTGTCGTGGGATTTTCAAATGAAGTCTAGCTCATCTCCTTCCTGTATTTGAGGTAAACATCTCCATTCACAGAGTCTCAAGCAGCCCCCGCTGGCAGTTGGTTTCAATCAGGTCTCTGGCAGGATGCATGCTGGCCCAACTGGGAGTTGTGCTGAAGACCGGATGAAAAGGAAGTCCTAAAAACTGTGGAACGACAGGTGGCTGCTTTGGCTGCTCTCGAAGAAAAAAAGGCCGGTTTTCCAACGCCTACCCCCCACCTCCACACACCTGCAAGAGACCGCAGCCTGGGGTCCCGTTTGCTCCGTCTGACCGGCACGCGATTTACCCGAGCGCCTCCTCCCCGTCTGACCCTCCACCCCCGGCCCTCTGGATCAACATTCCCCCCTGACTAAGAAAAACACATCTCCGCTTCTCCTTAAATAGACTATTAAAAAGAAATTTCCTGCTGACAGTGGCGTGTCAGGCCAAGATTCCACATAATTTACCGGCGATCTGTCAATTTTATCAGCCTATTGATTTCAGAGGAGCGCGCTGGGCTGAAAGAAGACCTTTGTGTCCTCGGACAAGAACACTTTGGAAATCGCTTCATCCTCAGAAGACAACTGAGACGTTTCAACCCATCCCGGAGTTTTTGGACAACCGCCCGGAGAAGTGCAGCGCGTTTGCTGATCGAAAGCATTTTCGTCTTTGCTGCAACGACTTACAACAGCATGAGCAGAAACACACTCCACGCTAACTAAACACACTCTGCATTTTCACACACTTCACAGGCACTCTCGCGTCACCGTGGCAGTAACAGTTTCAGTACTAGGGAGGGCGATAGAGTTTCCTTCAGATAGCTAGACATTAACATTAAACAATGGGTTCAGTGCAAATTAAGCTCAATAGAGAAAAGTACCGGCTCACATTTTCAGCAGCATTTCAGCATTCTCAGCAATACGGAAGTGTAGTGTTACTTCCTGTGTAGTGTATTGGATAGACTACACACACAATATTGGATCGCCTCAGAACCTCATATTTATTATTATTGAACACACATAACTCAAGCTGCTCCCAGCTTAATACTTAAGGGCCAGTCACACCGCGAAAACGCATGAATCACGCACGAATTACGCACAGATTTTTGTTTCTGCGCGGAGCGTGCGTCGTATGTGCAATTTGTCGGTGGAACGAACGTGGACCATCAGTGATTGTAAGTGGATATGCGTCGAAGGCGGTTTGTGCGTGATTTGTGCGATAATATCTTGTCTTTGTCCAAGTCAGATACAGTCCAATCTTGAAAAACTTCTGAAAAATAAGGACCAGCTTCATCTCTCTCATTTGGTCAATGACATTGCAACCATAGTTTTATTATTGATTGTGTGTTTGGCATTGAACTGTATTGTACATTGAACACTTGGGGATTGTTGCTCATTTAAATTGTTCATTAAAATGCAAAGCTTTACTAATAAAACTGCATTAGTTAATCAGATTAAAGTTGTAAATATTATGAAATAAATAAACCCATAGCAACTTTAATGTAATACAATTTGATTTATGATGCAAAATTTACTTTTGGCCCACGGCTCTCAGTCAAGTTTGATTTTTGGCCCTTCATAGGAAAAAATTTGGGAACCCCTGATTTAAAGTGTCTATCGATAAGAGATTTCAATATAAAGTTTATTTTATGGTATGTAACTGTATCCACGCAGACCAGTGCTACTTAAAGTTACATACATAAGAGTCCTTAAGAAACACAAGATGAGAAAATAGAGTGGGATGTGCTTGATGTTGGGCACAAGAAGGTATGAAGAAATTTTTTTTTATCTGGCGAGTCTTTCAAAGTCCCCAGATAAATAAGCGGGGAAAGACGTGTTCGGAGCATATGCACTGTCTAATGGACTTTGTTTTCAAGCACATGCACTCTTGTACACACACAATCAAAAAACACAAAGATCGGACTGTAAGCGACTAAATGACATCACATGGACAGTATAATGTGTGGTTTAGACAGCATGCAATCTCAAATTCTGAATGTGTATAGCGTTTAAGAAAGTTATTAAGTCCAATAAGCTGTGAACTCTGTTCTCCTTCACGTCTTATTGCGCTTGAACAGGATTTTGGCCATGGTGCCCACGTGTGAACTTCTCTCTGTGTGGAACAACTTTAAACTCCAATTTAGGATTATCCTGAAAGCAAGCGAGACCATGTTTAACTTCAGGCTTCAATGTCAAACATATTAGCACTGGAGCACAACAATTATAACCTTATTCTAAATTGATAAGTTTTATTAAAGTTTATCAATTCAAATCTCTTCCTTCCCCTAATTAAATCAACCCTATAATCGGAAATGTATGTTGCAGCAATACTGACAGACTTTTTTTAAAGTACAGTAATGCCTTGAGATACGAGCATCCTGACATACGAGTATTGTGAGATACGTGTAAGCCTTTCAGCAAATGTTTGCTTTGAGATACGAGTAAATATTTGAGATACGAGCAGCTTACAGACACTAGAGGTGTTCAGCACTCGGAGCAGCTCAAGATCCTCATTTATGGGTAATTGCATATGATCTCCACTAGAGGCAGCTTGGTTTTACAGCGGGGGTTACCGGGGGACATTTTATTTTACATCACAGTAATTACTCTATACTATAATTTTGTGTGTGTGTCTCTATAGCAATTAAAAACATGTTTTTTTCCATTGTTATTAGCACTAATAAGGGAGTTTTTTTAGAGGGCTGAAACTATGGGAAAAATGATTTTAGATATGAGCAATTCAAGTTATGAACTCGTCCTGGAAAGGATTATGCTCGCATCTGAAGGTATTACTGTATGTAATAGAGGTAGAGAAAAGTTGTTAAAATGAATGATTAAATCTGACTGGTATCATATGGATTATTAGTGCATGTGTACAAACACATTCAGCTCTGGTGTTCAAGTTCACTTTAATCTCCTATTAGACTCGCATCAGCTTTTTCCTATAACAGTCTTATATCAACTGTACATCTAAACATAAGTGACACAAAACGGCCAAATAACTTTAAATACATACAAATATGTCCTTTTGTTTGTCAATGGAAAAGATCACATATATACTGAAAGGTAAACTGTCTTTTTTTAAGAATATTTGGAATCCCTTTATATCCTTTATCTCTAACTCTGATTTTAGTAATATAGTGAATGGGTTAGGAAAAGACTAAGTGGGTTGACTATTTTCACCATACCGTCACTACTATTAAACCAACTGTTTTATTTGTTTGCTTGTTTTTTCCACTAAACTGCCCCTTCCTCTTATGATCCATCTTCTACACCATGCTCATCTCATGTATGATTGTGTTGTGATCATCTTAATGTGCAGCTATCTGAATTAACCTGTACCCTTTTCTCTTAACTTTATATTTGTTCTTTCTATTTTTATTTATTTGTTCATATGTATATGTGTATATATATTGTTTTTTTTCTTCCTTTTTTTCTTTTCACCATTATATAAAAGAGATTTAACTTTTTTAATTTATTAATGTTGTAATATGTTGATATAATGTGTTATTTCTCAATAAAAAAAGAGTGTTGAAAAAAAAATACATACAAATATAAATTAATTTACAAAAACAAATGTGATGGCTATTTCACAATCCTCTGCTCTAGGCCGTGGCGTCGAGCCGCTTCTCCCTCTCAAACGCACACAGGAATACATTCGTTGGGTTTACGGCTCCAAACAGCTTACACGTTTGCTTGACTCCTGCCAGAGGGAGGAATTATTGGCCTGACTGTGATCTGGAAGGTACGGCGTGGGTGTGAGGACTGTGTGGGGACCAATGGCTCCCAAAGGGTTCCAGCCCTTAAATCCCCCTCTTTACCTTTCTGCATGTGCAACAGAACACCACCCACATTCACTCCAGTCTAATTTGATAAATCTAAAGAGCGGCTCGATCCAATGGATCCGGGAGAACAAAACCACTCTTTGTATTTTAATAGTGCAGACGTTTTTGTAAAAATCCATGCCCGTGTCTGCTGAAGCACAAAACATATTAATCATTCTCTTCCCTGAAAAGCCGAACCGAATGGCGTGCTGGGGGGGGGGAAAGACAAAGAGAAGCATAGAAACGACACGAACAACAGATGCTGCTGGTGCTTTTAACAAGAACTGAGAGACAACACCTCGGGCCAACAAGGTATGGAGACAGGAAAAGTGCAAAGGTCTATGAGAAGAACTACTTTCACTTTAAACGTTGACTTCCCTGAAGGAAGATTTGGTGGAAATGGAACCTAGAAATGCATCATTTGAGTGAAAAAGAAAAACAATTGTGGGGCTGCACAGTTATATATCAATATGGCTATAAAATAATAATAATTTATATTATTATTAAATAAAAATTAATTAATTATTTAAATAATTGTTAGGCTTTCCTGTAACTAACAGTAGAGAGCGGCGCTTGCAACATCAAGGTCCAGGGTTCGATTCCCAGGGAAAGCAAGAACTGATTAGAATGTCAATGTGTTTCTTGAATGCAATGCAAGTCGCTTTGGATAAAAGCATCTGATTAATACAATTTGCTTTTATGTGAAACAAATTGATATCCATTTTTATTGCATTATTGTTATTAACATTGAATAAAAATTGATACATCTAGACACAATAAGAAATAGTATAGTAATATTAAAAATGTAAAATATCATTCAAGATAAATAGTTTTACATTACCGTACAACACATTTAGCTCAGTTTTATTTTGATTTGGCAGCCCTTAAAGCTTTTCTTTTATTGATAAGAGCATCTCATTACGTTATAGGCGTATAGAAAGATGCTTTGCGTATGACGCGTTCCCACCTGCACATTAAATCACCCACAAAATAAAACAGAGATGCTGCAAAACATGAGCGGTTAATCATGCAGCTCCAAATTGAAATAGTGCTTGTCGTGAAAGTTTTGGCTTTCATTTTAACTGAGTCTGAACAGTTATGGATAATTGACATCATGCGAGCAACATTCGTAATTCGAAATGTGATCTTACACAAAAAAGTTAATCAATCTATGGAAGTGGGTTATGCCAACGATTTTTTACACAAAACCCCAAACCCGCTGGCTATATGAGATTATCTGCGTCTGCGGGTTATGTGCGGGAAAATACGGTGCACTTTTTGCTTTGTGGATTTGAAAGCTGGTATTGTACAAAGCAACCAAGCAAGGAAAGTGAACGATGGGATATAAGCCAAGCAGGGTTCATATGGCAAGCAGACCAAGACATTATGCTCAGCAGAACACAGAGGGTCAAAGGTCAGGCTGAGTTCGGGACACAAATGATGTCGGGCTGCCAAGGATGACTGGACAACCCCCTGGTTCCGGTTTCATAAACTGATGTGAATCTGCAGCTGAAACAGAGAGAAAAGCTCCTTCCCTTACGTCCACGAGAGTAAAGATGGTCTCTTCCTCCTGAAACCTTTCAGTGCTCCTCAAAGTGGGATTGGTTGGTTGATTGGCGTTTTAACGCCATGCCAGCTTCCTTGGCGATTATCATGGCCAGCTGAAATATTATAAAAGAGCAATTTGAAAACATACACATGGTTTATAAAGTTTGCTTTGGATAAAAAAAAAAAAAACTGGTAAAGACAGATTTAAGGTTGACTTAATTTCTCCAAAAGTGTTTGGCGATTTACAATATCTAAAATAATTGTACTTTAACCGATCAATGGAAAGAGAAAGAAACTTTGGGAAAGGTAGGCTGTTCCCCCCAACTTGGGAGAATTGGGTCGTAATCACGCTGTGCTGAAACCTACAGATCCAGCGATACACGGAAAGGCTGTCAATCCTCGTACGGATGGGGTTGGGAAAAGGGGTTTCTTCCCTAAATTACCCTCTAAGAGCCCAGAACTGCTAAAATTCGAGTTTTTTCCCTGCCATCAGATTGACCGCAATCATTTGAGATCCCATCTGGAACTCATCAGGCGAGCGTTTGGAAACGGCCCAATCATGAAATTAAACTTTGGGATTACCAAAATTTAGAGAGCAAAGCAAATAAAATTCACCTGGAGATATGTGCTCCGTGTCTCGGTTTCCCGAGGAGTGGGTGGCACAGATCCCCGGAGGGAAAGGCTGGGTTCCCTCTTAACTCCGGAGCAATCTGGACACCTGACCAGTCGGCATTACAGGTTGTGTTTGTTTTACTTTGTGTGGGAAAGCAAACAGGGCTCTTTTACTTCAGACAGCGTGGGCCGAAATCTTTCTTAAATCTCCGGGTGGAAACGACAAAGCCAGTCCTTACCTTCCTGAGCGAGTGAGAGAGGGAGAGAGGGAGATTGACCACCTGAAGAAACTCTCTACACCACAAAACCTCCTCAACATGTAATTACTCTGACATCATTTGGGACTGGAGGAAATCGCTAACTAGATCCATCAAATTCTCACCCATGTCCTTCAGCTACAGCGAGTCTCGCATTATAAATCCAACCGCATATGCAAATATCCGGCCCCAAATAAAACCTCCCAATTAAAACAAAAGGTCAGCGAGAGTTTTTTCAAGTTGCAAAGGATGTGAAGTTTCCTCCGCTCATGACAGCTCCTCAGTGGGTCACTGGACCGGAATCTGGAATCAGTCAGTGGATGTGATTAGCAGACGTGACCTCGATCCGCTACCTGTCACTAGAGCTTTACGTTCGAGCCCGGAGAGAGGGCCGCTCTGAAAAACCTCAAAAGAGAATCACTCATCCATGGCTTACCGCACACTGGAAATAAGATTTGAGCCGAGGGCCTGCCGGGCAGACAGCGGTCACAGCGCCCTCTATGGGACGTGTGCGCACAGGGCGAACTGAAGGTCTGAAAAGGCAAATTCACCACTGAGAAAACGATATAACAAATTCTACTTCCTGTCATTCTTATTCCAAATCAAATTCATTTCCTGTGAGATGCATCAATGCAGACACTTATCCGCTTGTAATATAGTTAATCTTTTTCAAATCACTACTGCTAGCACAAGATTTAGAAAAACATATTATACCTAAAACACAGGCTCAAATTAAAACCAATTGAAGGAACTTTTACATTCTAATTAAAATTACATACTGGATGCGGAATTGCTATTTCACTTTGAATGCAAAATATTCACAAATAATCTTTCCATAGATATAGATGTTTGTTTAAATTCCACTTCCTGTCATTATTATTCCAAATCAAATTCAACTTAATGTGAGACGCATCAATGCAGACGCTTATCGTTCTTATGTAGTTCATTCTCACTTATCGCACTTGTAGTTTATCTTTTTCAAATCATTACTGCTAAAATATTAAAGCTAGAACAAGATTTAGATAAACATATTAGTTAACCTATAGACTTAAAACAAACACAGGCTCAAAAAATAAAACCGATGAAGGAAACCTCCAAGATTGAGTATTGATCTTCTGGCCCCAATATGGCTATTTGTCCATATCAAACTCCCGAACCAATCCGGTTCATCCAATTAAAAGGATGTCACCGTTCAGGCCTATCTGGTTTTAATCACAAATCTCCAATCAATTTACTCACTTTACCACCTGTTGCAAATTTAAATCTCACACACATCTTTCTGAGCTACTGTGCAGGGTCTCGCGTTTGAGAGCGGTAGCTGCTCGGCCGGCAGGAAGCTGAAGCAGCGGCCGGGAGCCAGAGCCCCTTTTCCCTTTAATTCCACAATGTGTCTTCATTCATCTCCAAGAGCACATGGAAAAGCCATTGCGGGGGAAAAGCCCCTTCCTGCCGACTCGGTCTCGGACAGACTTTGCACTCTCGCGTATTCCCTCTCCACTCGGCTAACAGGAAATAGACCTTTATTACAAAGGGGGGATGTGAGGATGAAAAACAGGGGATTCAGAAGTCTGGAGTTTTATTTGTAGACAACTTGTGTTGAGAGCTGCGAAGGGACGGAGAGGCAACCCAATCTGCCTTCCCCAGACAAGGGGGGCTAATTTAGCGTACGCCAAAAGAGCGCGGGACCACCGCCGATCTGCGAGACGTCCCGACAACACGGCAGAGATCAGGCCCACGAGATCCTTCAAAGAGGGATGCCTGAGGGGTAAAAGACAAGACTGACAAGCTAATGAGATTCACACCTTCTCATCTCCATGTGAGACTGCCGAACGGAGAACAAAACGAGAAAATCAGTACATTATAAGAGAGAAGCCAACGGGTTTAAGACAACAAGAAACGGTTTCAGCAACGCGTTTAATATCTGAAGCAGTGCAATGGGAACTGGGAAATGTGAGAAAGGTTGCTGGATAACTAGCTGACCGTTTCTATTGATCCTGGATGTTGACTAGTGTGTTCATCCAGATTTAGCTTTGATATTTGCAGCTGGAGTGATTTAAACTGGATGACGAGGATGATTAAAAAAAAAAAAAAAGGATATCTGCCTAATTGAGCAAAAACATTAAGTGTATCCATGTACATTTCTATCCAGCACGCTTTTGTTTTTTCTCCAAAACGTTTGGAAACGTAGCTAGTGATGAATTTACAGATGAAAACGTACAATTTTAATTGACGTAAAAAAAATAAAATAAAAAAAAGTTGACGGGAACCGAATATAAACGGTTATATTCACTAATGCTTTTGAACTTAAAAACAATTTAAATATTTGGTAGGTTATGGTTTTACCACTTTTGTAAACCTGCAGATTATCTCAAACTAAAATGCTATTTTTTTGTTAACTTAAAATATTTAAAAAAAAATTTGCGTGACAAAATATTGATTTCATTCAAAGGACAGTGTAAAAAAAACAAAAAAACAAAATTGCACTAGAGTCTGGCAAAACCCTTTTCAAGTGGTTGCATCTCTAAATGTTTAATCTGTAGAAACATTCGCTTTTCTGTTCTTTACAATTGCATAAACTATATGAAGGAACCAATTCAATAAGCTCAACTTTGATTTCAGGTTGTTGTTAAACTAAAACTAGAGGAAGCCTCCAAATACACAGAAACATAAAAAAATTGAAGTACTTTTACAAACTTTATATTGACAGTCGTCCTCGATTGAACGACTATGAAGGGGCATTAAAAAGTCACTCAACAACCCAAGAACAATAACACTTCTGCACAACATTCCTGGCCGGCAGCAGATTGCCAAGAACAGTTTTGGATGGCTGCTGTGTTTAGGTTGTATGGCCTGGCAAATTATCCAGACCGCATCGTGCCAGGGTTCAACGGTTCTCAATGATGCATGTAAATTAAAGAGCTGAAGAGGAATTCTTTAATGGTCCTAGATGTAAATATGAGACGTTACAGAGCTCCTTACTGCAGAGGTGCATCACACTCTCCCTTTGAAAAAGCCAACAGAGACATTACAGAAATGCGGTAACGTCTGACAGGCATAAGGGAACGCTATCAAATGCTGCGGTTCAGACACTTCCAGCCCAAGGAACAGGACAACAATCCCTTTCCTTTACATGAAACATTACACAACTAACCATATTCTCCTCTACGGAAACAATGAAGTAATCACGGCAGTGCAAACGGAGCACAAAAACCCACCGCTGTACAGTAATACCTTGAGATACGGAGACGGAGCTTGTAACTCGAATTGCTCGTATCTCAAATCATTTTATCCCATAAGAAATAAAACAAAAAAAGTGTCTCAAGGTGTCTCTAGTGGAGATCATATGCAATTACCCCATAAATGAGACACTTGAGATGCTCGAACATCTAGCGTCGGCATCTGTAAGCTGCTCGTATCTCAAAGCAAAAATTGCTGGAAGGCTTGCTCTTATCTCAGAATACTCGTATATCAAGGTATTACTGTATTTAAATTGAGAATGTGATGTTTTCTTACTGAAATCATCTTTGGCCTACTTGTCATTCAGTATCTTGACATCAAGCAATATTGGGTCTTCAACTTTGAACCAAAGTTTTCTCTAAAGCATAACTTTGTCCTCAGCTGTCACGAACTAAACTCAATCTAATGTGATGCATGGAGGACAAAACGTGCCATTTTCCTGTTATTCCAGTTTTGGGAAGATACAATGGTATTTCATTCAGTGTGCTCACAAAGAGTCCAAAGTTCCCTGAAGTAGTCAAATCATACATTTGTTATGCATCCAAATAAAAGTCAAAAGAGTTGAAAGTCAAATGGCCATCTGGAAACAAATGATAGGAGGACGGCATGCAAAGGACACATCTCAACAGATGCAGGTGCACGACAACACCTGGACACAATGCTGAAATTCAGCCCCGCTGAACCGGAAACGGCAATTTAATGGAAATGAGAGTCAAGCACAAACATTTTCCTGGATTTCCAGTCACCTGAAAGGAACTGGGGTCCAGCAGTGAGAGACCACTACTGAAAATGCTTCAATTTTGCATCATTTTCTATTTGAACACAACATTTGTGATGTTATAAGTTGCACAAATTTTGAGAGAATTGAAACATTTAATGACGAGAGTCGCATTGAAACATTTAATGACAGCGCCATGAAAACACCCAACGATCATGTTCTTCAGGATGATTTGATTTTCGCAATTCAATCTTAAATATTTCTCCTTTTAAAGACGTATACATATTTTAAAACCCAAAACTTTGCTCATTTCCAAACTCACAACAAACCCTTGCTATCATGATAACACTAGTTCCCACAAAAGTGGATTAATCACCTCTGTACATCAGATAAAATATCACAATGCAAGAAACTTTCAGCATGTTAGTTTCATGCACATACAGTTTTTGGCTGTAATGGGCAATATGACACAGATTAACTGGCATTTCAGTTTTAGGGCAGCGTTTTCTGCAGGAAAGTTATGGAAAAAGAGTTTATTAGCTGTTGATGGTCCTTGTGCAGATGATGGACAGATTCTTACCTCCTCATCGGATGTGTCGTGCTCGTATTCGTCCACCTGCGAGGGAATCTTGAGGCCGCTGTCTCTGTCGGACGCGACACTCTCTTCTCCACCCTCCTTCCCAGCGGCTTTCCTCTTTTTCTTCTTTTCTTTCGGATTTTGGCCAGCACTCTGTGGAGAAAATGAAATGACATTAGTTGTTACTGAAACCTCAGCTTATCCACTCAAATACAAACAATAGCTTTCTATACCCATTACTATAAAGATTTAACAATTATAAATATTTTCCATGAGATGGACTATAAAAAATAAAAGAGCAATTTTGAGAGAATCCCATATTTTGACCGCCACAATCAAGTTTGTTTGATACATTTCTTTCTTTTCCAAACTAAATTTAATGTTGTAATGTGAAATATAATTTGTATTTCATTGATGCATTTAATCAGACAAAAATCTAATTATTAAAATAAAACATTACTGTATTTTTCTGTTATTAATATATGTATACTGAAGGATACTATTCGGAAATCCATTGCCGCTTGTATATATATTCTTTCATTTTTCTTATTTGTACCTATATTCTTTTCTTTGTCTTAATTTTCATATGTTCTTTTCCTTTTTCTTATTTGAATGATTTGTAAAGAGTGATTTATAATCAAGTTTTTATTAGTTAAAAACCTCTCTTTACTTTTCTGTAGTTTTCCATCGAGTAAGGATGAATATTGTCAGCACTTCTCAACAGATAGAACATGTTATCAGAATGTTTTGGTTTATAGTTGGAGCCTGAGCCGAGTTCAGCCTTGGAGAAGCTGTGTATTTGTGTGTGTGCGTTAATATGGTCTGTATTGGTGAGGTGATTAACTGGCACCATCAGGAGACGGAATGACTTGCTGTTCTCGACAAGCCACGTCACGAACCCGTAAACCATGTGATCAACGAAGATATGCTTCAGACTGTCTGCTCTTGTGTGGAAAATTACTAGTTTTGTTTTTCTTTCTTTGCCAATCAGGATCATTTAACCGTCATCATTGACGTAGTTAGTACCCTCTATTAGAGTATAATTGCTGTAACAATGTTATTGTATTTGGGGCGGCCTACGAACTCCTTGTGAGACCTGAAGCTTCTGCTGATGAAACTGCAAACTAAACTTCACTAAAATTTCTTCTATTGACTGCACTTCTGACTCCTGGTCTTCATTCAACTTATCTGGTCCTCGGGTCTTAACTGTAAAATCCCCTACAATACACTAAATGGGAGTATTTGCACTCTTTATGCAGATCTTAATTTAAAAATGTATTACACTTATTTACATTCAAAAATATTTGCATTAAAAACAAAAAGTACAACATAGTAAACTTTTGCATCTACTAACACTACACGTAAGATGTTACAAGGACACTGTAAATAAAGTGTTTCCATATAGTTACTGTAGTAAATTATGTATAATTACAAGCAAAAAACCCAAATATTATATTAAGTCCATTTTATGATGCGCTCCAACAAGGGCACTTTAAAATAAAGGGTTACACTTTATTTCAAGCGGACCTATTATTCCCCTTTTCACAAGACGTAATACAAGTCTCAGGAGTCCCAGAACGTGTGTGAAGTTTCAGCTCAAAATACCGCACTGATCACTATAGGATGTTTTAAGATCCCCATTTGGGTGGGAGAAAAAAAACATGCCGTTTTAGTGCATCTTTAAATGCAAATGAGTTGCTGCTCCTTTTTCCAGAAGAGGGCAGAACCTTTACAGCTGGAGCGTCGGATACTCCAGCAACAACTGTTCATGATTAAACTTCACACGCAAGTGTCGCAGTTAATGTTCTGTGAATTTCTGGATGCATCTCTGACTATATTCAATGAGACCAAAGATATGACGCTTTTTTATTATTATTTAAGAAGTAAAAAGTTGTTTATGAATTACACATAGTTAAAAAATAACTTCGCTCTCTGTGAATACAGTCAGAGATGCTTTCAGAAAGGCTATTTGCAAAGATTTCACAAAACAAAAATAACTTAGTTCAGGAAATGAATTTTGATGAACAGTTGGTACTGATCCATCTTGAGAACCAACTTTTAAAGCACTTCAGTGAGAGATGCTTCACACAAACGTATATGAATTTAGCCATTTTCTAGGACATATTCCCTTTATAAATGAATCAACGGCCAACAACAGAACAGTTATAATGTTGATGCCGAGACATGTTGTCACTAGCAGTTCTAGCGAGAAGAACATGGACTGTCAGCGGTTGTGGGCGGGGCCTAAGTGCCATCACAAAAGGTCCAAACGGCTGCTTATGATACGCTATATATTACCATTATAGACTGGTTGTGAAAAGTGAACTGTGCATAATTTGTTCCCTTATTAATCAGATGGGGATAAGGTTATGGCTCAGTTAGGGCTTATTACTACAGTAAGCCAATGTAACAAGTGAAACTATGTCTGAATACATCCCCCCTAGGAAGTAGTAAACATTTCGCGCCCGCCATGTTAGCAATTCAGAGAATCTGATCTGTCGGATTTACACCACATAAATTCAGTCACTTCTCTCGAAATACATGACAGTGTCCAGTGAAGTGGGAGAAGAATAGAGCGAAGTTTATGGTTACCAATGTGTATCTGATATTAATAAAACACCTCATCAATTTATAATTGGATGGATTACTATTTCCTCTTTTATAGACATCAGAGTGTATTTTTCAAACGATAAATGTATTGTTTTTCCAGTACTTATGAGTATTTAAATGTTTGAAACCTAAAATAAAACACTGAATCGTTGTGATATATGACAAGCGCTGAGGGCATCCGTCTCTGGATCAGCACCAGATCTCACGCGGAAACACGTTTGAATTTAGCAGTTGATCACGTTACACTGAACGCTCTGATCGCAACGGTGTGATCGTACACGTCAAAGAGTGACACACTCATATCTGCTGCTCTGTGCTCGTTCGATGGAAAACAAAAGCATGTTCCCCGGAGTCACACGTGCGCCCGCCGGTATCGCTCCCCACTATTTGAGAAGCACTGATATAGAGCAACCCAGTATGACATAACTTGCATAGCAACAAGCAATAGTTACTGGTATAGCAATAGTACGCAACTAGTATGTACAGTGCATTGTGCTTGTCATTTAAATAATTAAGACAAAAATATAAAAGGCTTAATAAAAAGGCTTAATTTTTATACAAAATGGGCGTTTTCAAAACATGCACTTCATGCGGTTGTATAAATATAAAATAATATATATACATACATATATACATACACAGTTTTTTTTTTTAAACACACACACCTACATAAACACACACTTCAGTACAAAATTTTCCAGAGACCACCCTTTTTTTTTTACGGTAGCATGACAGTCTACATGTGTCAGATATGCAGTTTAATTCACAAACTTCCTGCAGGTGATTTACATGCGCAGCGTTGAAAAGCAGTCACCAGAACCTCACATCCTGCCCGAGACGCCGGGATGAAAGCTCACAGTACGGCTGTTATTTACCACAGCACATCAGTCACGAGAAGGCCGACCGGACTGAACATCTCCTAACAGGGTGGAGAGGAAGAGCAGCTTTGAGCCGCCGCGTCTCCCCCGAGCACGAGATGGGGCAGGTGAGCAACCTGTGCTGATTTACGGCTCCTGCACGGCCTGCTATCTCTTGGACTGCAGAGCTAAGTGAAACACTTCCTCCCTGAAGCCCAGTTAAATCCACATCAAGACGCTCGAGCCCCGCGTTCCTGAATGCCTCGCGCGGCCCGAGGGACGGACAATTTTTCCGCTAGCGCTGAAGATCTAAAAACAAGCTGAAACAGAGTTTTGGAAAGGAAGAGTAGGGGGAATGACACCGGGTGATCTGAGTCATTAAACCGCAGGCCAAATCAGGACGTGACCTGTTCGGATAAGCAGCCGTGTCGAATATTCACAGTGAACTTGCTGCCAATAGTAAATTGGGAATATCATCACATTTCAGTTTCATTGTGCTAGTCGAATCTTCCTTGCATTGAGTATAAAAGCATTAAAACAGATGTTTTCTCGGAGTTTAAAAACCAACACTGAAGATCGATCATGGATCAGTTCAAACTTCAAACTAATTCAATGATTCACTTCCACCATCATGAAAGTCATTTTGCAATTTATTTCAATGCTCTAGTAAGAATATATGCAAGTAAATTTGGCTATGCTTGAAAATGATTCGATGTTATTCTTCCCTGTGTTCATACAATAAAAAAACACTCAAAATAGTTCATGTATTGATTTTTCATATACCATTCAAAGGATTGGTGTCAGTAAGATATAAAAAAATAAAAACTTACGACTTATTCAATAAAGATTATTCAATAAATGGATGGAAATTTGCAACAGACATTTATAATGTAACAAAAGATCCAATTTCAAACAAACGCTGTTTTCTTGAACGTTTAATTTATCAAAAATGTATTGTGGTTTCCATAAAAATATAAAGCTGCACAAGTGTTTTTACATTGATTAATAATAATAAATATTGGTTGAGCAGGAACTCGTGTTAGAATGATTTGTGAAAGATCGTGTGACACTGACGACTGGAGGAATGATGCTGAAAATACAGCTTTGATCACAGAAATAAAATACATTTTAAAATATATTACAATACAAAACTGTTATTTTAAATTGTAATAATATTACAGGATTTATCAAATAAATGCGGCCTTTGTGAGCAGAAGAAAAAAAATTATGGTAGTGTTTATTTCTATACATATTTACTGGGTACTATAATATTTCTGCATATAAAACTGTTAAATATTAAACTATATAATGTATGTGCCCATTTATTTATGGAGCAAAAAAGTGTGGAAACCATATTTAAGATCTTACTGTATTTGACTTTCTGAATCTAATTTGCAACAACAGTTGAAATGAGTAAAAACTAATTGCAAAAACAAACAAACATACAAATATAGCTGCTAGCAGCCATCACGGGGCCAAGCGCAAGGAGGGCATTAAATGTCATGCCGACATGACTGGCATCATCAGACCAACGGCAGTAAGAATCTAAAGACATTTCAATATGACTTAAGTCTAAATGGCTGAAAAATCAACAATACGGTCTTTAGTAATTCGATTTAATGTTTTATCACATTCAACCAACAGGCAGCGCTGTAACCAAATTGTAGTGTCAATTCATGTGGTACATTGAGAGTGTGGTGACATTGACACATGCAAAGTTTGCTTTCAATTGGGTAAACCATTGCTGACAGACCACTAAAGTCATGTGTTTGTTAAACATAGCATCTTATAAGAAAAATTGAAATGGCAGACGCTCAAAATGGCCGATATGGGAAAATTTGGTATCGCAGGACTCGGCATGACCCACTGGATCTAAAGACAGCAGTTTCATGATTTTTAGACAAAGCGTTCAGGAGTTATAATCAAAAATGTCAGTTTTTTAATATCTCCTGACCACTAGGGGGCAGAGCGCCAAAACTCTGCAGGTAGCCTCAGACCATGATTGACATAACACACAGAAAGTTTGGTCAGAAAACGCTAATGCGTTGCGGAGATAAAGCCTCAATTTCATTTGTGTGACCATTATGTCGGATTCTTTCGCGAGTTATTCGTAAACGGTTTGACATATCAACTTTCTTTGGATAACTTTTTGTCATGATGGTCTGGAGATGATGTGGTTTAATTTTGGTGAAAATTGGACAAACGGTCTGGGAGGAGTTCGAAAAAGTAGGTTTTTAAAGAAAAACAACATGGTGGACAAGAAGTTTGGCCGACTATGACAAATTTGGTATCTGTGTTCTCGGATTGACCCAAGGAACGTATAAAGATAATTTGTTTTACCATAGGTTAACGCACTCAAAAGTTATTAGCATATTTGTAAATTTGGTTATAATTTTTGACCACAAGGGGGTGCTGCCTCGAAACTTTTTGAGTCGTATCAAGGTTAGGTGCCGAAGACACATATTGAGTTTCGTAACGATATGTCAATATCTTTGTTAAATATAGCAATTTATGACAATATTCAAAATGGCCGACGCTCAAAATGGCCGATATGGGAAAATTTGGTATCGCACGACTCGGCATGATGCACTGAATCTAAAGAGACCAGTTTTATTATTTTTGGCCAAAGCGTTCAGAAGTTATAAGCAAATATTTAACTTTTCCATATCTCCTGACCACTAGGGGGCACAGCGCCAAAACTCTGCAGGTAGCCTCAGATCATGATTGACATAACCTACACCTAGTTTGGTCAGAAAACGCTAATGCGTTGCGGAGATAAAGCCTCAATTTCATTTTTGCGACCATTACGTCGGATTCTTTCGCGAGTTATTCGTAAACGGTTTGACATATCAACTTTCTTTGGATAACTTTTTGTCCACATTGTCTGGAGATGATGTGGTTCAATTTTCGTTGAAATCGGAAAAACGGCCTAGGAGGAGTTCGAAAAAGTAGGTTTTTCATAAAAGTCAAAATGCGGGAAAAATTTCATGACGGAAAATGACGTCATATGGTGCAATCGAATCGTCTTGAGCCAAGGAATCAGTGGACATAAGAATTTTGTTTCTAGGTCATACGGTTCAAAAGTTATTAGCATAAACGTTAGTTAAACTTTGGACAGTTGGTGGCGCTAGAGATATTGAGTTAGAGACTTCAAATTTGTTATGGTCAATGATTGGACTGTCCTTAATGAGTGTGCCAACTTTCATCATTTTCCCGCATACGGTTCTATGGCCTGCCATAGACTCCCATGGCGGAAGCGGAAGAAGAATAATAATAAGAACCGGAACAAAAACAATAGGTGCCTCCGCACCTTCGGTGCTTGGCCCCTAATTAAAAGAAATCATCTTGTAAGGTCCTTTCAGAACAATCACAAGACGAGATCAAGCTGGAAATGATCAAAACACAGCATTATTTATCTATACATCGCCCAGGCACACACACACACACACACACACACTTGTTCCAGACTGCAAGAGTCCCGTAATAAAAGGAGGATGCGGGGGCAGAGAAATCAGCTTTTGACAGATGATTTGAGCAGATGATGTCGGAGCGGCCAGAACAGAAGAGCTCACGGTGTGGATTCAGATTAAAAACAAGCTCTTCAGGACGTCTGGCGGCGTGTGGCCGAACGCCAGCACCACGAAACCCACGCGGGCCCAAGATGTTGCAAACCAGAAGAATGATGATGGGAGAGCGAGTCTCCAAAGTTACAAATGACATATGAGGCATGAATCAGACAGAGAAACCAACACACACACACACATATAAATACATACACTCACACACACACACACACGAAAAGAAAATAAATAAACACTTTTATTCAACAAGGACACTTTCAATTGATCAAGTGTGTAAATTTATAATGTTATATGAAAAAAAATAATAATAATAATAAAGCAACACTATCGTTTTCGCCACTGATAATCGTAACTGTTTGTTGATAGTAGTTGTTGAAGTAATGATGCTGAAAATACAAGTTTAATCACAGGAATAAATGACACTTTACTATATATTCACATAGAAAACAGCTGTTTTACACTGATATAATATTACACTGTTTTACTGTATTTATCATCTAATAAATTCAGCTTTAATCACAGGAATAAATGACACTTTACTATATATTCACATAGAAAACAGCTGTTTTACACTGATATAATATTACACTGTTTTACTGTATTTATCATCTAATAAATTCAGCTTTAATCACAGGAATAAATGACACTTTACTATATATTCACATAGAAAACAGCTGTTTTACACTGATATAATATTACACTGTGTTACTGCATTTATCATCTAATAAATTCAGCTTTAATCACAGGAATAAATGACACTTTACTATATATTCACATAGAAAACAGCTGTTTTACACTGATATAATATTACACTGTTTTACTGTATTTATCATCTAATAAATTCAGCTTTAATCACAGGAATAAATGACACTTTACTATATATTCACATAGAAAACAGCTGTTTTACACTGATATAATATTACACTGTTTTACTGTATTTATCATCTAATAAATTCAGCTTTAATCACAGGAATAAATGACACTTTACTATATATTCACATAGAAAACAGCTGTTTTACACTGATATAATATTACACTGTTTTACTGTATTTATCATCTAATAAATTCAGCTTTAATCACAGGAATAAATGACACTTTACTATATATTCACATAGAAAACAGCTGTTTTACACTGATATAATATTACACTGTTTTACTGTATTTATCATCTAATAAATTCAGCTTTAATCACAGGAATAAATGACACTTTACTATATATTCACATAGAAAACAGCTGTTTTACACTGATATAATATTACACTGTGTTACTGCATTTATCATCTAATAAATTCAGCTTTAATCACAGGAATAAATGACACTTTACTATATATTCACATAGAAAACAGCTGTTTTACACTGATATAATATTACACTGTTTTACTGTATTTATCATCTAATAAATTCAGCTTTAATCACAGGAATAAATGACACTTTACTATATATTCACATAGAAAACAGCTGTTTTACACTGATATAATATTACACTGTTTTACTGTATTTATCATCTAATAAATTCAGCTTTAATCACAGGAATAAATGACACTACTATATATATATACACAGATAAAAATTGGTTATAATTAGAACATCACAATACTCCTGTATTATACTTGTATTTTTGATCAAATGCAGCCTTGAGCAAAAGAGACTTTTTCCAAAATATCTCTTACAATAGCAGCACTTAATAGATTAACCTACATATATATATATATATATATATATATCTTTTACTGGATACTATAATATGTGCATTGTTAGAATTATAAGTATATAACGCTTAAGCAATGAATGCACTGACAGGCTTAAAATGGCCTTTTAAAAGCGGCACACACACATTCACTGTGTGCAACGGCGTTTGCACAATAACGTGTTTTTAATGTGTGCTGGCGGAGCGTCCCGGTTCCGCTCCGAAGGCCTCGAGTCGCTCATTACTCCGTTCGCTTCCTCTGAACTGCGGTTGAGTTATTGAGTGAGTTGCGGATGGAACAATCCGACGCCACTCATCAACATCCGCGCCGATACTTAATTAAGATCGCGGCTACTCAATGAAACCCGTCCCGTGTGTCAGCGATGGAAGCGGCCCAGCCGTGTCTGCAACGCGTGCTGTGCGTGGGCGAGAAAGCGAGTTTGGCGGTAAGATGAGCCCCTCTGGTCTCTCCCACCCCCGTCCCGATGTCATCTCCACCCCCTCATGCGGCGCGAGCGCGGCTGCTGGATCAGACACACGGCTGCAGAGTCTCGCGGGAAGCGTAACGTCTTCGGCAGCCGCGTCAACTTCTGCCTGGTGTGCATCAGTCAGAGTCGAGATCCGTTTCTCAGCGGACCCTCAACAACCCTAAACAGTTGAGACAGGAACAACACATCCCACGGCCAGACTGAGATTTCAAAGCTGCGAATTTAATAGTGTCCCGCTTGAAGTCAGACACATCCGCTCTGGCCCTGAACCTCACGCTGGAGGTGCTGATGATGCACAGCAGGAAGAAGCTGCTCGAACGCATCTAATGCTGCACTAGTGACAGAACAATCTGATCAGCTCCAGGCTGATGAAGGACAACAAACAGCTTCTGGAAACATCTTTAGAAAGTCAGTTATGGCATGAGATTAATAAGAGCTGATGCTCACGTGGGCTTAGGTTCAAGTCTCGCTTTCCTATCTACATTTCTCACAAAACACAAGGAAATCAAAGGGAAAAAGCACAATAAATACAAATTGTACATATACTTGTTGTAATGCATGCTGCATTCATTTTGTATAAAAAAAATACAATAAATACTGAAATAATGTGAAATATCATTCAATTAACTGGTTTACGTAAGGATCATGTGACACTGAAGACTGGAGTAATGATGCTGAAAATACAGCTTTAATAAATTACACCGGACAATATCTTACAATAGAAACCAATAGTAGTATTAGTAATTAAATTAGTAATTAGTATTAGTAATAGGAGTATTACGGTTTTACCATATTTTAAATAAATAAAAATGTGGCCTTGAGGTTAAGAAACCTTAATGTTTCCAAACTTTGGTACTCTGTGTATGTAGATATAAAATATCAGTGGTTTTACACAAATAATAATTGTAAAAAAATGTGGTATACGAGGAAATATCGGTGCACGAGAAAAATTTTCCCTCACCCATGCGCAGTTTTGTGTAGAAAAAGTCCTAACGCTCAGCATCCTTGTGCGCATTTTTACATGAAATATCCTAATGACAGCCTCTCATAACACAGTCAGGAGGTTCCAACCCCTTTATAACCCCTTAACTCATTCATTGGCTGCATCATTCACCACAGTGATACTTTTATAAGTGATTTACAGAAGTTTTTACCTCATATTCTAAACATTAATTAATTGTGATCGCTATTGTTCACATAGTGAAATATACACGCTTACAGTATCTCTAAGCAGTAACTGTTACGGTTCATGAATTCAGTGTCTCCTAGTTCTGCCTGAGTGTGTATGTGTGTGTGGTCACTGAGCTGATTCTCATATCATCTGCCTATCTCCCCGCTTTCGTGGCTCCCGCGAGTTCATTCTCTCGCGGCTCCCATGTTCCACGACTTTAACTCTGGATTATCACTTCGTTTGTTTTCTGCACTATTATAATAAATTCCCTCATTTGCTTTCATCCTTGCTTTCCCTGCTCCCCCCTCCTCCCTCCTCTCTCTCCTCCAAGCAGGCTGCTCAAACCTGAAGCGCATTACAGTAAATTGTCAAGTATTTTTAGTTTAATTGTCAATTAATTAGTACTTATATGAGATCTTAATGGTTAAAATTTTAACTGCAATTAATAAAGTAAAACCAAAAAAATATTCAAAATGGGCATTTGTGGTCATGTGGAACGAATTAATTGATTTTTAGTGCATTCTTATGGGGAAATTTGTTTTGGTGTACGAGCATTTTGGTTTACGAGCTCACTCTTGGAACGAATTAAACTCGTAAACCGAGGTATTACTGTGTGTATATGTGTATATATATTAGGGATGTGCGAGTGTACTCGACTACACGGAACAGGGTGCCACTAGTCACGAAACACCAAAAACACTAATCGACTACACGAGAAAAAAAAAACCCACAAGATTTTATTGTTCAAATGACATTTTAACCTTACATGTAACTCTCTGACTCGCGCGATCGCACGTGGAATTAGACCGATCCGTGCGTCTCGTGCAGGGCTAGAATTACAATTTTTTTAGGGCAAGGCAAGTGTTGCCTTGGACAGAGCTAATATTTTGGGGGCATTAAGGCAAGTTGGAGGGGCACCAAGGCAAGTATTGCCCTATGAAAAGGGGCACCAAGGCTACTTCAGTTTATCGTCGAGTTTTAATGTAATTTCATGTCCTCTTCATTTATTATGCATTTATACAGTGGAAAGTAATCTTAATCTGTTCTTGCAGCACCGCAACCCATTTCAGTAAATTTTCTTTAAAGATCATAAAGGCATAAAAGAAAAATGTCAACATATATAACAGAAATTATATTTATTTAGAACTAATGTATTTTAGGCAAAAAACTTAACATTAACATAGCATGGTTTAAATTTATGATTGCATGAACAAAGTAAATGAAATGCCGAGGATTACCGATGATCATCTGCTTATTAATCGGTACACATCGGAAGGCAGTTCCAATCATAAAATGAACCCCCCGTCATTACACTGCAGTTGAAAGTGTTAACGTGGGAGTGGACACGTTAGAAACAATAGCCGATAAATTCGTTGGCGGGTAAATAAACGCATGAAGAAGGAGGGGCTAATAACATTATTATGGGATGCGTTTTTGAACCTCGTGTCTCGTAAAACTTACGAAGTGAGAACTGCGCCCTTCTCTACTGCGCAAGTGGCCAGTGACAAGGTAAATTTTCGCGGCAGTGTCGGTATTCGTCACTTGCTTTGTCATTCGTACTTACTCGACAACCTCCGGCAAGCTTCGGAAGATAGTTCGTCAATATTGCGGCGACATTGTCACATAATTATACTCGTAGAAAATGACGAGATGATCCGAGTTTTGCTTTAAATTAATGAACAAAGGGGAAAATTCAACAATAGGTACTTGTGTTCGTTGTTAACATGCAATTTTATTTTATAATAAATGAGGGCACTGATGCAAAGAGGGAGGGCATCCACGGCAACAATGTTGCCGTGGATATTGGCATTATTCTGAGGGCATTACGGCAAATAAGGAGGGCAACCACGGCACGTGCCGTGATTGCCGTGGTGTAATTCGAACCCTGCTCGTGATCAATTGCTAAATTCAAACGTGTTTTCGCGCGTTGGCTGGAGCTGTGGTCGCGACGCTCAGTGTTTGTCATATATTACAGCTATTCAGTTTTCAACCAGTATCTTTATTTTAGGTTTCAGACGTTTAAATACTCATAAGTACTGGCAAAAAAAATACATTTATAGTTTGAAAAATACACACCGATGTCTATAAAAGCGGAAATAATCTATTAAATTATAAACCGACAAGGTGTTTTATTCATATCAGATACACATTGCATAGGTTACTATAAACTTCATATTCTTCTCCCACTTCACCGAACACTTTCTGTCATGTATTTTGAGCAGATTCTCTGAACTGCGGCGCCAGTCTTGCATTATAGATCAGCTGACATGATCATTATAAAAGGCTTTTAAGACAAAACGCATTCACTTCCGCATATTTGAGAATTGGAATATCAGGTAATTGATAAAAAAGCCAACAAGTGTGTGAATATTTTGAATAAATAAGCAAAACTAAATAAATGCGATAAATCTGTCATAGTGCTTTTGCGGCTGCGGTGCATCAGGTGACAGGCATGACGCGTCGCCATGGAAACAACAAGCAGAAACTAAATCTTTACCGCAGATCTCCCATGCGTTTTATTTATATCAGTCACGGCGGGTTTAATAATGACCACTGAAAGACGAGCGAGGTGTGGGAGTATTTTAAAGTAGGAGGACAGAAAAGTATTTTATAAACTGACATATAATGATTCCACTGGATCCGAGCATAGCCATATTAATAACAGACATGGAAATGTTTGGAGAGACGAGCCAAAAAAGCCAGATTACTACAACTGTCCGTCACTGTGATCACGTTCAGCTTAAAGAAAGATATATACTTTATTCTTTACCCGTTTATTGAACTCATTGTCATGGGTTTCACCATGAAAACCGACACACGCCTCTCGCTACATAAAGCTGCAGTTTTGAGACTCCAGAAGGAAAAGCGCGCCGCAGAAAAGAGACCTTATTTCTAGCGGCATTACTTTTAGACTAGTCGGTTACAAAATTTTTGTTTAAACGACTTAACAAATTAGTCGAAAGGCACATCCCTAATATATATATATATACACACATATACACACACACATAAAAAAAAAAAATTCACACACATACATGATATGATCAAGCTTTCCAGCTATTTTTTGCTTTGAGATACGAGTAAATATTTGAGATACGAGCATCTTACAGATGCCAACACTAGCGGTACAGGTTACAGGATTTGCAATGGTCAGTATGAATGAGATCCGGCAGTGATATAATGCAGGCACACATAATACTATGGTAAATGAGATACACATAAAAGTACCTTATTCATAAAAGACAAATGAATTTCTAATACAACGGCTGAGGGAGTGAAGGCAAATGTGAAACTTTCTTCTGACTGCTGTAATTAATCTCTCTCTCTCATTGGATTAGTAACTTAGTTCTAGAACACACATCCTTTAACTGGCATCGCACAGAAGCAGCAGGTCAACATTTTGAGATGAAAATGACAAAAAGGTATAATTTACAAAACAATATGAAAGCTGTATATCCGAGTTCTCCAGGGGAGTGATGTCACGGTTGACCGACAGCTGTTGAGGTGTGTGTGTGTGTGTGTGTGTGTGTTCACCGGTGGGCTGAAGCAGCATTTCACAGCTACAGATAAACATTGACTTTCCTCTGTGCCAGACACCCGCCATTCATCAACAATCATGTGTTTCTCTGTCTGTGACTCCAAATCAATCACACAGATTACTGACGTCCTCTCAGACGTCCACTAGCACAGACGCAGGGGGCTTGAGCGGCCGTTAGGGGGCGCTAGAGAGGGACAGATGCGTCTTTCCTCACTGAACTGACAGATATACAGCGGCACACAAATATTTGGACTATTAAAAATGTCTCAGTGTCATTGCAATAAATAATAGAGCATCAAATAAAGAGTCAGTGCTTCTCAAAGCTGGCTTCACTATATCTACATTATCAAAACAGATCTAATAAAGTTATTTTTTATTAATAATTTATGTTTTTAGAAAAGTCTTCTGTGAGCACTTGACTGAATCTTTTTAAATAATTATAATAAATTAATAATAATAATAATAATATATATATATATTTTTTTTTTACAACAACAGGATTCAGTCAAGTGCTCTAAAATAAAATGTATATAAATAAAATATATATATATATATATATATATATATATATTTTTTTTTTAACAACAACAGGATTCATTCAAGTGCTCTAAAACTATAATAATAATTATAACGAGCCGTTGATAATTAATAATAATCATCATTTATTATAAATAAATTCCTGTTGTTCTCTAAATAAAAATCTCTCTCAGTCAATCAAACTAGTTTTCTTGTAAATAGACAAAACTATTTTTCAAATTATCTAGATTTCTCTTGGAAAACCAGGATAGAGGATATGAAGTGTGTGAATGAGTGTTAAAAGTGTGATCTCATGACCTGGAAAAGTCTTGGAAAATGTTAAAAGGAATATATTTTGATAAAATATTTCATCAGACATAAATAGATATTTGTGCATAAGAAATAATAATTAAAGTTATTTTAGATATATATATTTAGATATAAGTTAAATTAAATATATCCTTTAATCACAGAACAATTAAACGTGAATTGACTGGACAATAAAAGTGTGACCCATGAAATGCATCGACCAGAATTAAGGAACTGAACCATCTTAATTTAACTGAATCATAATTACTGTATGCAGTTGTTATTTGCTGTCATTCAGATTTGAACATCGTATTGGATAAAGAAGGTCAAAAACATTGAGAAGCGAAGTTCTAGACGATGTTTGAAACATGCATCTTTATACTCGTGTTGATGAATTTTTAAAATGAATCATTTTAAATATTTAGATAAAAGCATCTGCTAAATGAATGAATGCAAATATTAGCGTTTTTACGCGAGCTGCTTTGATATCACCTTACATAAAGCAATGACACGCAGACATTCGTCTGACTGAAGTGTCCAAATATTCTTTGGAGTCGCTGTAATAGATTCCAAAACACTGTCTGGAAATGTGACACTGCATATGACAGAAAGTCATCTGAACGCAGTACATTTGGCAATAACAAATACAGTTCTAATGGAAATCACATCTGTATAAGAGCTGCACACTTGGTATATAAAGCACAGAAAGCTAGAGGTTCCCGTCATGCCGAGCAGAAGGTCTGATCAAACCAGAAAGCCCAACGAAAGTCACGATAATGTTCCCTCTCAGTCGGTTTTCAGCTATAAAAAGAGATATAAAATATTCCTGTGAGATTAATCACTTCCTGGTCAAACATCAGGATCATCAAAAGGAAATCGTGTCGCGAACATTTTCCGAACGTTTGATGCATAACACATACAATTGGAAACACTTCAGGGGTTTCAAAGCTGCCGTCTGATTGGTTGAATTCTACAGGATTAACGAGAGACACGTGTGTGTGTGTGTGTGTGTGTGTGTGTGTTGCATTCTTTAACCGTCCGCCTGGAAACAAAGACTCTGATGCCAAACCCCCTTATGGAAAAAGAGCGCTTATAAGCATCAGCTAAACTCTGGACTTTTAAAACAAATTTGAAATTGGCGGCACCGTTGTTGCATTAAACTTGAACAACGTTCTTACGTTTACATTTCTGTATTTGTCAGAAAATACTGTATTTATCCAAAGCGACTTGCATTCAAGAAACACATTGACGGTCTAATCAGTTCTTGCTTTCCCTGGGAATCAAACCCATGACCTTGGCGTTGCAAGCGCCGCTCTCTACTGTTAGAGACACAGGAAAGCTGTTGTGGGAATGTTTGTCACTTACAGCTAGCAGAAAACTATAAATGTTTAAATTGGTGTATTTATATAATCTCTGGGTGAATAAATCACTTAATTATCCTTTAAAATAGACAAAAACGGGACAAGCCTCCCCTACTTTGGAATCGAACCCATGACCTTGATGTTGCAAGCGCCACTCTCTACTGTTTGAGCTACAGGAAAGTTCTGGAATGAATCGTTTATAAAATGCATGCCAGTCTGTTATCATAGGCAGATCGGCTTAACAATTTACAGCCCCTAAACATGAAACAGAGCAAAACGAACCGTGATTGGTCGCGTTGTGTCACATGACTAACTGTCCTTAGCCAATGAAAGCACCGATGGGTCCGAACCTTCATCCGTCGCCCTTCCACCGGAACTCAAGACTCTCGTGGATGTGTGTACAGCCGATGCCATTATTCAAATAAGAAGGCCTTTATTAGACTTAAGGATTACTTTTATGTTTTTGGAGCATCTAAGACGCATGACTATTCAATGCCGTTACAGAACTGAGATATTATTCAATACGACACTGATCATGTTTGGCTGAAAGAAGAAAGTCAAACAGCTAGGATGGCTAGAGGATGAGTAAATTATGGGATCGTTTTTACTTTTGGGTGAAATTAAATAAAGTGAAATTAAATAAACCAGCAGGCCGACATCAGTCACACGTCGCGTTCTGCGACAAGATTGACAGCGTGGAGAAAAGAATGTGATGCGTTTAAGCATAAGTTCTGCATTAAAAAAATAAAAATAAAGTTTGCTGAGGGCTCAGTTAGAATAAAGTAATACCTTGAGATACGAGCGTCCCGACATACGAGTATTTCAAGATACGAGCAAGTCTTCAGATTTTTTTTGCTTTGAGATACGAGCAGCTTACAGACGAGGTGTTCAGCACTCGGAGCAGCTCAAGCTCCTAATTTATGGTGTAATTGCATATGATCTCCACTAGAGGCAGCTTGGTTTTACAGCGGGGGTTACCGGGGGCAACGAGTGATTCACCAGTATTAAGCTGGGAGCAGCACGAGTTATGAGTGTTCAATAATAATCAATATGAGCTTCTGAGTCTATCCAATACACAACACGGGAAGAAACACTACACTTCTGTATTGTGTTTGCATTTTCTACGTTATCCCTCCTTCCTCCTCCTCCGCACATGCCGTCATCAGCCGCTACTGTATCGTCTGTCTCGAAGGTAAGAACTCAGAATTAAAACCACTTTTTATTTTATGTCACAGGAATCCTTATATACCATAATTTTGTGTGTGTGTGTGTTTGTGTGTGTCTCTATAGCAATTAAAAACATGTTTTTTCCATGGTTATTAGCACTAATAAGAGAGTTTTTTTTAGAGGGCCGGAACAGATACATTTTTTTCCAGTTCTTTCTTATGAGAAAAAATTATTTGAGATACGAGCAACTCGAGTAGCAAGCTCCTCCTGGAACAGATTATACTCGTATCTCAAGGCACTACTGTACTTTAAACTTGCGTGTGAAAGCAGACACAAGAGGCGAGGACGTGGATATCACAGGCGATTTGCACCCGTTGCTGCCAGCCGGTGAGTGAGTCCTGAAGCACACACCTGTCCTCGTCTGCTGGCATAAGCACTTCAAAACTTCACAAGTAACGGCCTCATTACCTGCCATATTGAGTGTTAAACAAGCTCCTGTCTGTCTGAAATAAATCGCATTATTAGCTATGCATCTTTATAATATAACAGGAAGAATGACGATGTTATTGTTTTGTCGTATGTGTTTTATGTTAACGTGAATACTTTTTATGTAAAATGAAATGCCGATGGATGACAATGTCATTTTTGCCATGTTCAAACAACCGTTCAGGAATTGATGCCTCGTTTGTGAATATAGTTTTATCACCTTGCAATTCAATTGGTCCGTTTTTAAAATGTTTTCAATGAGTAATTCTCATTTTCTCATTCCCAATCCTCATTTTATGAGCGCGTGGATGAAGAACCGAATGCACGAGCTGATGCTGATATTGAAATCTGATAACAGCAATAGCCTAAAAACAATAACAATAATTGAACACATTAATAGTAAAACTAGCCTAATATTTCCTTGAATATCATCAAAGACATCAACGATATCCTTGACTATTGTTGATCCACGAGATTATCATCTATCAGCACAATATTGTGCATGTAGACTGAAAAGAAAAGGCAAAATATCTTGCTTTTTTTGCATCTAATCTCCTGATGCAGATTTGGGCTAAAGAACGAATATTAGTGACATGTTTATGGTCTGCAAATCTGATATTATGTGTGATTATATGCACAAGCTTAAAAATAAACTACAGAAGAAGTATTTCATGCACCAATAATGAGTCTTTTAATAATCCCCGATTGTACGGCATCACAAAACAATCAAACAGCAAAATGCTGTCATAACTGTTCTGCACGCTCTCAGTAATGATCAATCACTGTTTAGAGTTTCATCCTTTAAAACGTAGTGTCGTCACGCCGGTTCACGTTACCTGAGGTTTGATCAGATCTTCGGCAGACATCCGATCTTCTCCATCACCACTGGCTGCTTTCTCTTCCTCCACAACAGAGCTCTTCTCCTCCTCATTATCATCATCATCCTCTTCTTCCTCCTCCTCATCATCACTGTCAGTGCCTGAATCCTCAAGCCCGGAGAAGACGCTCTCTTCACTGTCTGACAGATCAGCCTCATCTTCATCACCATCATCTAGATGAATATCTTTACTGCCGTCTTTATCAAAGATGGGCAGCTGAGGAACAAACAGGAAATAGTATCAGTGGAAGTTTGAGACTCATTTCTGCATCACATACAAATAAACCTAATGCATACATTCACACACACACACACGTGTATATATATATATAGATATAGATATATATATATATGTGTGTGTGTGTGTGTGTGTGCATGGGTGTACGTTCACACACACACAAATAACATACTATTGTTATACAATATAACATTTTGAACAGTAGAAATATAAACACTAAAAAGAGAGTACAAACCTAGAAGAGACAACATTACACGTATTCCGTGAAGTGTATACTGTCACCCATTATTGTTAATTGCATTAATACTGTCTCTATCTCTGCTATTTAACCTCGCGATACATAAACACACGTGCTGTTATATAACGACAGTCTGACCGCTTCAAAGCAACGTTAAATCCATACAGTTACAAATCATACCTGCTCGTCTTCATTCTCCTCTATATTTTTTCTTTTATTCTTTAATTTAGTCATGCTGCCGCTGTGAGTTGAGCGCATGCTGAAACTGCGACCATGTGGGTTTGAATCCGTGAGGTCAGAGGTCAAACCACGACGCATTCGGTTTATTTATTTTTTCGCTTTATACATATATTTAACAAATCAAAAAACATTACCTATTCATTTTCTTTAAAAATCTTTGTTGGTATTTAAATATTATATTTTCGATTTGATTGCGTTTTAAAATGTCCGTGTCTGAGGCAAAAGGTTAAAGTTCAACCTTGAACACGTGCGCCTAAAAAACACATAATTTGTGAAATTAATAATATTACACACATTAAAACAAATACGAAGAGACACACATTTACTGTGTTAGTTCGTTTAGTGTTTAAAGTACTTAAATTATTGTGATGTTTTTAAACAACCGTCGCGATTGCGTCATCCGAGCGCGACGTTTCTCAGCGCTTCTTGTTTTCTACGCAGTTTCTTCGCGATCTGTATTTAATGGAAATTTCCACTCCATCTGAATGATCAAACACAGCTATTAAGATTAAATAAGGTTAAATATAGCTTATTAAGCGGGATACGGACACTTTGAGGAGGAAACAGAATCAATTTCGTGTATTTGAAGAGCGTAAATTGTGTGCGTACATCAACACGTTTAGTTTGTAACTCTGCTCTTCTTCATTACTGTCGTCAAGAATAATTACTAAACTATCTGTGATGGAGTATCATAGCGTTGGGCCCGGAGGGGTGATAGTCTCGGGTAACAATGTGCCTGCGTTTCTGACCAAACTCTGGACGCTGGTGGAGGATCCGGACACTGACCCGTTAATCTGCTGGAGTCCTGTGAGTTCTGGGTCATAATTACATTCATGTGTAATTAGCAGGTTCAGGCCTCAACCAGTACGTCCTAAAATAACCTCAAATGTTGAGGTATTTACTGTAGTTTTACCTTCTATCTGTAAGGGGCCTGAGAGTTTACGGTTATTCAGATCTTGTAGTTTAGATTTAGTAATCATGAGTCAGTTATGAGAAGGTGTAAAGTGTTGAGTTAATTGTATTGTTTACTGTCTAAATCTGGAGTGTTATAAGTGGATTTGCCTGGTGCTTTTGTTTCTTTAGGATGACTGTCTGGACAGATCTGTAGATCGCCGTTTTAATCCTGGAATCCTTTTATTTATTTATTTATTACTACTTGTAGATCTGCTATTGATGTGTTTGTTCACTAAATTCTTAGGTCTGGTTTCACAGACAGGACTTCGATTAGGCCTTAGTCCAGTTAGCACTTTTAAGTGGCTTTTATAAACGTGCCTGAGACGAAACAATGGCACTGACTTATTTTTAGAGATGACAGTGCAAGTTGCTTTCAGTTTAAACTGTTTACATTTTAGTCTAGGACTAGTTTAAAGGCTTAGTTCACCCTAAAGTAAAAGACTGTCATTGATTACTCACCCTCATGTTGTTTCAAACTCATAAGTGTTTCTTTTTGATTAAATCTGAGCAAGATGTTTGAGAAGAATATCATTGGTTCCTGCTGAACATTAAATGTGATGCGTAACACCAGAATGAACCTCATTGGTTCTCGCTGAAGATCAAACGTGACGCGTAACACAAGGACGAACCTCATTGGTTCTCGCTGAAGATCAAACGTGACGCGTAACACGAGAATGAACCTCATTGGTTGTCACTGAAGATCAAACGTGATGCGTAACACCAGAATGAACCTCATTGGTTCTCGCTGAAGATCAAACGTGACGCGTAACACGAGAATGAACGTCATTGGTTCTCGCTGAAGATCAAACGTGACGCGTAACACCAGAATGAACCTCGTTGGTTCTCGCTGAAGATCAAACGTGACGCGTAACACCAGAATGAACCTCATTGGTTCTCGCTGAAGATCAAACGTGACGCGTAACACCAGAATTAACCTCATTAGTTCTCGCTGAAGATCAAACGTGACGCGTAACACCAGAATGAACCTCGTTGGTTCTCGCTGAAGATCAAACGTGACGCGTAACACCAGAATGAACCTCATTGGTTCTCGCTGAAGATCAAACGTGACGCGTAACACCAGAATTAACCTCATTAGTTCTCGCTGAAGATCAAACGTGACGCGTAACACCAGAATGAACCTCGTTGGTTCTCGCTGAAGATCAAACGTGACGCGTAACACCAGAATGAACCTCATTGGTTCTCGCTGAAGATCAAACGTGACGCGTAACACCAGAATGAACCTCATTGGTTCTCGCTGAAGATCAAACGTGACGCGTAACACCAGAATGAACCTCATTGGTTCTCGCTGAAGATCAAACGTGACGCGTAACACCAGAATGAACCTCGTTGGTTCTCGCTGAAGATCAAACGTGACGCGTAACACCAGAATGAACGTCATTGGTTCTCGCTGAAGATCAAACGTGACGCGTAACACCAGAATGAACCTCGTTGGTTCTCGCTGAAGATCAAACGTGACGCGTAACACCAGAATGAACCTCATTGGTTCTCGCTGAAGATCAAACGTGACGCTTAACACGAGAATGAACCTCGTTGGTTCTCGCTGAAGATCAAACGTGACGCGTAACATGAGAATGAACCTCATTGGTTCTCGCTGAAGATCAAACGTGACGCTTAACACGAGAATGAACCTCGTTGGTTCTCGCTGAAGATCAAACGTGACGCGTAACACCAGAATGAACCTCATTGGTTCTCGCTGAAGATCAAACGTGACGCGTAACACGAGAATGAACGTCATTGGTTCTCGCTGAAGATCAAACGTGACGCGTAACACCAGAATGAACGTCATTGGTTCTCGCTGAAGATCAAACGTGACGCGTAACACCAGAATGAACCTCATTGGTTCTCGCTGAAGCTCAAACGTGACTCGTAACACCAGAATGAACCTCGTTGGTTCTCGCTGAAGATCAAACGTGACTCGTAACACCAGAATGAACCTCATTGGTTCTCGCTGAAGCTCAAACGTGACTCGTAACACCAGAATGAACCTCGTTGGTTCTCGCTGAAGATCAAACGTGACGCGTAACACCAGAATGAACGTCATTGGTTCTCGCTGAAGATCAAACGTGACGCGTAACACCAGAATGAACGTCATTGGTTCTCGCTGAAGATCAAACGTGACTCGTAACACCAGAATGAACCTCGTTGGTTCTCGCTGAAGCTCAAACGTGACTCGTAACACCAGAATGAACCTCGTTGGTTCTCGCTGAAGATCAAACGTGACGCGTAACACCAGAATGAACCTCATTGGTTCTCGCTGAAGATCAAACGTGACGCTTAACACGAGAATGAACCTCGTTGGTTCTCGCTGAAGATCAAACGTGACGCTTAACATGAGAATGAACCTCATTGGTTCTCGCTGAAGATCAAACGTGACGCTTAACATGAGAATGAACCTCATTGGTTCTCGCTGAAGATCAAACGTGACGCTTAACATGAGAATGAACCTCATTGGTTCTCGCTGAAGATCAAACGTGACGCGTAACACCAGAATGAACCTCGTTGGTTCTCGCTGAAGATCAAACGTGACGCGTAACACCAGAATGAACGTCATTGGTTCTCGCTGAAGATCAAACGTGACGCGTAACACCAGAATGAACCTCGTTGGTTCTCGCTGAAGATCAAACGTGACGCGTAACACCAGAATGAACGTCATTGGTTCTCGCTGAAGATCAAACGTGACGCGTAACACCAGAATGAACCTCGTTGGTTCTCGCTGAAGCTCAAACGTGACGCGTAACACCAGAATGAACCTCGTTGGTTCTCGCTGAAGATCAAACGTGACGCGTAACACCAGAATGAACCTCATTGGTTCTCGCTGAAGATCAAACGTGACGCGTAACACCAGAACGAACCTCGTTGGTTCTCGCTGAAGATCAAACGTGACGCTTAACATGAGAATGAACCTCATTGGTTCTCGCTGAAGATCAAACGTGACGCTTAACATGAGAATGAACCTCATTGGTTCTCGCTGAAGATCAAACGTGACGCTTAACATGAGAATGAACCTCATTGGTTCTCGCTGAAGATCAAACGTGACGCGTAACACCAGAATGAACCTCGTTGGTTCTCGCTGAAGATCAAACGTGACGCGTAACACCAGAATGAACGTCATTGGTTCTCGCTGAAGATCAAACGTGACGCGTAACACCAGAATGAACCTCGTTGGTTCTCGCTGAAGATCAAACGTGACGCGTAACACCAGAATGAACCTCGTTGGTTCTCGCTGAAGATCAAACGTGACGCGTAACACCAGAATGAACCTCATTGGTTCTCGCTGAAGATCAAACGTGACGCGTAACACCAGAACGAACCTCGTTGGTTCTCGCTGAAGCTCAAACGTGACGCGTAACACGAGAACGAACCTCATTGGTTCTCGCTGAAGATCAAACGTGACGCGTAACACCAGAACGAACCTCGTTGGTTCTCGCTGAAGCTCAAACGTGACGCGTAACACGAGAACGAACCTCAATGGTTCTCGCTGAAGATCAAACGTGACGCGTAACACCAGAATGAACCTCATTGGTTCTCGCTGAAGATCAAACGTGACGCGTAACACCAGAATGAACCTCATTGGTTCTCGCTGAAGATCAAACGTGACGCGTAACACGAGAACGAACCTCGTTGGTTCTCGCTGACGCTTAAACTGAAAGAAAGCTCTCAGATTTCATCAAAAAGATCTTCATTTTTGTTCCAACGTCTTACCGGTTTAGAAAATCACCCTCATGTTAAATTAATAACATATTTTTATCTTACCCGTTAAACCGTTACCAAGCCAATGTTTTATTTATTTCTGATGTGTTTTCAGAACGGCACCAGCTTCCATGTTTTCGACCAGGGAAGGTTTTCCAAAGAGGTTCTGCCGAAATACTTTAAGCACAATAACATGGCCAGTTTTGTTCGCCAGCTCAACATGTGTAAGTATACGAGCAGCTCGACAGATAAATGAGTTTGTTTAATCACTTGTATATTTTGACTACATAAATGATCTAATCGACCAACACAGATGATGTCATTATGCATTGCACCACAGACAATATGAATGATTTTTGTGCGTACTAATTATATATAACTGTTTAGGTTGATATAAACACTTTAATCTTTTGTGTGCAGTTAACATGGAAGGTTTTGAATTGTTATATGTTTAAAGTCAATGTATTTTGTCAAGTAAATTTATTTGTATAGTCACAATACACAAGTTTCAAAGCAGCTTTACAGTTTTATAATGTTAGTGCCTAATGTTCCACGTTATATTATTGTTAATAATAATACATTTTATTAATAGAGCACTTTTCAAGATGTTCAGACACACATTTTAGCTGTTTTATTAGCGGAAAACATTTATAGTCCCCAGAATGTTTCTGAATTTTCATCTTGAAATATCACGGATAATTTATATCATCATTGTAAATGCTCGTGTTTGAGTGGAAGTAAAGCATGCTGTTTTTGTTTATATATCTTTAAATGCAAATGAGCTGTTGCTCCTCGTCCCGTTTTTCAGAAGGGGGCGGAGCCTGTTCGGCTCATGCTTCGGATACTCTACTAAAACCTAAAACATCTGTTTACTTTTAACTCTATCGCGCTCACTCACGTGACATTGCAGTTCTTCGTCATCATTAAAGCTTTTTTTTTTATTTACTTGCATTTTAAAACTATATCAGTCTAAACTTCTGATATATGGTTTTCTGAGCGCACTCATCCGAAGCAAGTGCACAGAAAGCTGGATGTCAGACAGCGCGTCCCGTGAGTATTAAACCAAGTTCTTTCACGTCTTTCTGCGCTTCAACTGTCAAATACACACAGAGTTCACGTAAACGCAGTCGCGTATGTCTGAACGTAAACCGCAGGAATGAAATCACATGTGTGTATTAAAGCGAATCAGCGTAATGTACTGTATCTACTGCTAAATGTGTGGTTAATATGGATCAAACAACAAAAGAAAAACAGAAAATCACTCACTGCTCTGGAGTGAATAACTAAAGTAGCTTTAATAAGAATGTATTTCTCACTTAAATGCTGCTGTTAATGCTCTCGTGTGGAGATAAATATGGAAATACTGAGTTCAGCTCGATGAGGGGCGTGGCTAATTGTGGGCGGGGACTTAATCAATGTGACATCACACCATGTAGTGTGGCTTATTCTGAGATACTTTGATTTATGGGGATTAAAAAAGGAGAATACATGGCTTGAATGCTGCTGTTAATCATCGCCGGCAGCAATGTCACCCTCTAGCCTACGACTGGTTGCTCACAAAAGTGGCGGTTGAGGAGATTCCCCCTTCCATGTAAAGCGACTTTGAGAGACTTTGATAAAGCGCTATATAAATGTAATGAATTATTATTATTATTATTAATGCTCTGGCGAGGATAGAAACGCTGAGGGGCGGAGCTAAGCAAATAGGGCGGAGTCATAAGCAGTCATGGGCGGGGCTTATTCTAATGTGATGTCACATTGAGGCACATTCCCGAATGGCTCATTTTGAGACCGTTTCAGATTTATGGGGAAGATGACAAATGGAGTGGATGGATTTTTACCATAATAGTGTGGTTGTGTACACACTGCAGAAACGTATGCCTATAAGTGAATTTTGCATAATCTGCATGAACTAATTTGTGCTTATAACGCATGTTAATGTGTTGTAGATGGTTTTCGGAAAGTGGTCCACATCGAGCAGGGTGGGCTGGTGAAACCGGAGAAAGATGACACCGAATTCCAGCATCCGTATTTCGTCCGCGGACAGGAGAATCTGCTGGAGAATATCAAGAGGAAGGTAACAACGGTAAGCAGAAGCTCATCTGAACCCCCTCCACATCTGAATATTTGAGTGGTGCACTTGTGAGAGATGGGTCACGTTGACCTTGAGTTTTGAAGGATCTCCAGCTTTTTCTAATTAGTTTGTGTTTTGGACGGGCTTTTTTTGATCCAAAGCAGCTTACAGTCAGGCTGAAGTTCGTTTAGGACGCAGTTATGATGTCAGACCAGTAATGCGGTCTCAGTTGCTCTGGGTTTTGGGGATTCCCTGCTGCTCGGGTTTCACTAATAAATGAGCATTTACCAGAATTATATTCTCCCACAGGGAAAAACCTAATAAAGTGGGATTATAAATGAACTTTTCTTACTGAGCAGAGGCTTTTCCAGCATTGCGTGTAGTTTGTAAAGTCGACGTGTATCTGGCGGGGAAGGTTTTTCTCTCGCACACGCTTCATTCATTTGACCGATATGATTGCCATTTTACATTTTTTAATAAATATAATCTTGGACGTGGTTTTTCAAACTAGGGTCCAGAACTATTTTTCAAAACATTATCTTTAATCATATTTTATGCAATATTTACTGAATTTGTTCCTACATTTACATACGCTTTTATCTAAAGCGACTTGCATTGCATTCAAGAAACTTATCAGTTCTTGCTTTCCCTGGGAATCGAACCCTGACCTTGATGTTGCAAGCACCACACTCCACTGTTAGAGACACAGGAAAGCCGAAAATCCTCTTCATCTCATTCTTTCAATCCTAGTTTGTAACAGTCAGAAATAAAAACCAAACATATCTTTGTATCATCGCAGAACATTTTTGACATAGTATAAATGTCTTGGCACGTGAAACTATGCATCTACCTTTGTACTTGTTTTTTTCCGAGTCCTTGCCATTTAAAATGTTAAATAATAAGTAGATTATTTAGTCGCTGTATAGCGTTTACTAACTATATGGCATATTTTCAGTATACAGTAGTACCTCGAGATACGAAAGGCTCAACTTACGAAAAATCCAAGTTACGAAAGCAAAGACGAATAATTTTACTGCTCTACATACGAAAGGTTTCTGAAAGTCCGAGATTCGCCCCATAACAATTTTGAAACTCGTGCCGCACGCCGCCATCTTAGTTATAGTAGACTCACCACCATCCTCCTGCTTTCCCATCATGCATCTTCTATACGTACGTGCTGGCGTGCTTTAGCTCAGCCACTCCGCACCCCAAACTTTACATTTATGTGTTTTCGTAAAGTTAAGTGTACGTTTGTATCTGCCGTTTGTCCTCCTCCTCTGCCGCCACTTTCGGAGATAGCCTCACTCGAAAGGTAAGCTTCGACATTTTACGTTATTTCATTGTTTATAGGTCAATTTAGCTTTATTATGAAATTTAATGGGGTGTTTTTGGAGGGCTTGGAACGGATTAGCCATTCTACATGTAAAATGTGTTCCAAGATACGAAAAACTCATTATATGAAGGCCGCCTCGGAACGGATTAATTTCGTATCTCGAGGTACCGCTGTATATCAATCGTTACTATAGATGTGTTTTTTTTCTTTCATGAAATCTGGTTTTGCAATTTGATATTTTTAGTTTTCTGTGCTAATTTTGGAGGAAATGGAAAGCAGTAATTACCAAACCATTAAAAACACACTCCAGTTCGGTTAGGAAATCTGCGCACGAGAAATGGAAATGGCCAAACTGGTAACCTGATCGAGTCGAACGGTGCGATGGTTTCCATGTGCTTCCCGTTGGCTCGCTGACAGATTGCAATAATCAGCCGGTCTGAGAGGAAGCCAGCTGGAGACGTGTGGATTAGAGGCCCGAGGTTCTGGGGCGCTTAATCTGGCGTCACTCTGATGCTCGATCGCCGCCACTTTCCACCCCTCCGATTTATAGTCTTTCCTCTCCCGCTTTGTCCAAATGTCCAGCTCAGGGCGGAAATCAGACCGTTAGCACATGCTTTCCACTGCGTGAGGGTTCAGAAGCGGGTCACCACAGACTCGTCTCTCCCCTCCAATCACGTGCTCGCTCTTCACTTCATATCTCCATCTTTGACGTTTTCATTGTGTCCGTCTGCAGGTGTCGAATATTAAACACGAGGACCTCAAGTTCAACTCTGACGATGTGTCTAAAATGATCACAGATGTCCAGCTCATGAAGGGCAAGCAGGAGTCCATGGACTCCAAAATCAGCACCCTCAAACAGTAAGTCCCGCTGCTCGCACGCCTCAGAAGATTGGAGATAACACTGTTTATGTTTTTGAAAGACGTCTCGCCTGCGTTTATTTGACATTTGAAAAATACGGTTTGAATCAATTGAAATATTGAGTTTTCTCTTTGAAAGTAATGAATACTTGCATTAAATCAATCAAGAGATTGAATAAATGCTGGTCTTTTGAGCTTTGCATTCATCCTGAAAAGAAGAATGTCTTTGTTTCCACTATTTACCGTTTTTATTGCATATTTCAAAATCTGTCCCAAACAGGTCGAGTCGGTTCGACCAAAAACGTTTGAGTTCCACTTCCTCTTCCTGTTCTAGTTCAGTATCTATCCTGATTTTAAAGGGATAGTTCACCTATTTCTCCAAGTTGTTCCACACCTGTATACAATTCTTCATATTTTGAAGAGTTTTGGAAAGCAAAGAGTTGACGGTGGCCATTGACTTTCCTAGTGTTTTTTCAGTCAATGGGCTATTGTTTTTTTTTTGGGTGAACTGTCCCTTTAATGGCGTTGCGAACCCTTCCAGGAAAGGTTTGACTGACGTAACCGTTGGCTTATCCAGAGTTATGCGGGTTGGTATGAATAGCTGCTGAAAGTGCCGCTGAAGACGTGAATGAGGGTTAATCTCTGCTCATTAACGCTTCACCTTCCTCAGCTCTGTTAGTCATCTCTCTGAAACGGACGGCTTTCTCTCTGAGCTCGTCCGAAGGCATGTTGTCCCTTCCCGCTCTCACAGCTGGACGCGTCTCTGGGGGGTTTGGTCACATGTTTGTGCGGTCAGCTGTCTGAATATTACTGATGATGTCAGCATGAATGTTTTTTATGTTTGGCCTGTAGGTTTCCATCATGAGTTCAAAACGGATATTTTTTATAAATGTATTTTTGTTGATGATGAATGCAATTTTTAATTGCTCAATTGCTAAATGCATTTTTGTTTTGTTTTTTACTATAGTATGAGCTACTATAATAGTTTATTTTCATTTTAATGTTTTTTTTGTGTTTTCCATTTAATTTGAAAGTGAATCATTTTGTTTTGTCTTTATTTGAAATGAGTGTGTGTAGTTTTAGTTGTTAAAAGTTAAACTAAATGAAAACAAGGTGGAATGTTGGAATAAAAACAATCACTTTTTTATATTTTAGTTTAATATAAAAATAAATGAAACATTTATTTTAATTAAAATAACAAAGATGTTTTTAATGGTTTGGGATAACTATAACAGTAAAAAAATGTGTTATATTATTATTATTATTCTGTTATATAAAAAAAATCATATAAAATATAAATAAATAAAGAATTATATTTATTTATTTTCAACATGGGACAGATTCTGTAATCAGAGCTTGTTTGTATGGTATATATATATATATATATAATATTCTTTAGCACAGTTAATTAGCACAGGTGTCCATATTTAATAATCAAACCATATAGGAAAAAATTTAAATAATTTATAAAGGCTAATTTATTCCTCCATGATTCTGAATAAACTACTAAACAAACTAATATATTTACTAAAGGTTTTGGCAAAATGTTAATTGCTGCAGTGCATTTAAAAATATTTAATTAATTAGAATGTATTATTTTGTTGTAAAAAATGGGATTGAGTGAATGATTCAATGACTCACTTATAAAGACTTGAAATTGATACAATCTTGAGTAGAAGCATCAATTTACTTTCAAAAGTTGGTTTGCTCTATTTTGATCTACCGTAGACATCAGTGATTGTATCCGAAATATAAACGTTTGTCCCGGTACAGAAATAATGAAACTGTTTGTGAAGCTGTTTCATATCTGTAGATCATATCTGCTCTCTGGAGGAGCGCCAGCGCAGATCTGAACGTCCCGCTGTGATTGTGTCAGGTTTAATAGACACAGGCGAGTCATTGTCGTTTGTGAATGAGATTGCCATCTTTAGCGATTTCATCTCTGTTATTCATGTTAAGTTCAGTGTGAAATACGGTATTCTTAATGACTTCAGTGGTTAACTTAAAAACAGCCCTGGTGTTCAGTTTTTCAGGAGGTTTTGAAGGAAATTGCCTCCAGTTTGTGTGTTTCTGAGTAAATGGATCGAGGACTAAATCCTCCTGCTTACAGGAATCCACACCTGCCCCTGTAAACCCCCGTCCCATCTGGTGAGGGGTGAGCGGGGGGGGGGGGGGGCAGGACACATGATGGGAGGAGGAGGAGACTCTTAAAGAGCTTCTTCTGTTTTACAGACACAGCTGAGGCCTCTCGTAATCTCCTTATAACACACTCATGGAGAGGAACATCATCAGTCCGAAAACATTCACTAATTATTAAGAAACGGCAAGCAACACATTGAATTAAATGTGAAAATTTGAAATAGGAAGACAAATTGTTTTTATTACAAATTATTTTGTTAGTCAACATTCAAACTCAGATTTGTGTATTGTTCCATTTACATAATTTATCTCTTTTTATATATATCCAAAATGTATAATTTACTTAATCTAAGCGTTGTTTAATTAGTTTGTTTCATTGATTTATTATATCATGAAATGTAAAAAAAAATGTATGCGTATTTGTATTGAGCTTTTATATATGTATATTTATTTCCGTTTGTGTGTGTGTATATATATATATATATATATATATATATATATATATATATATATATATATATATATATATATATATATATATATATATATATATATATATGAATGAATGAATATACATTTATATAATTATAAATGAAAAAGATATATACGTGTGTGTAATGTATATATAGTATATCCTTTTTCATTTATAATTTGTGCAATGCATTATGTATTTTATATCTATTAGATATGTTTTGATTTTATATGTTTGAGATTGAAGGCCAGTTTTATATAAAAAACAAATTAAGCAATAATGGTTTCTTTATTAGTGCTCAAGAATAAATTGTTTTTATTAATTGAATATAGTTTATTATATAGTTTATAGACTTTTTCTATTTTTCACTTGTTTGTTGCCTTGAATATTGCTGTTATCTGGCTTAACACTAAATTATTACCCATGAAGCTATAGTGTGTGTGTGTGTGTGTATGCAAGCAAGTAAAGTTTCCTGTATTTTGCGCTTCTTAAGCAGATGCTATTATTAATTGTTGTTATTATTAACTGGTACTATTGTGTTAATTTTCCATTTGCACCAGTGTGATTTGCAGAACTGGCCTGTGCTTTTGTTCCTCTTTGCTGGTCCGTGTTCAAGCCGTGTGTCTGTGCTCATATTGTTCTCGTGAGCGCACTTAAAATGGCATTTTATCAGTGTCAGGGGAGCCGAGTTTAAGAGAAGCAGGCCTTACTCAATCACCCTGAAAAACGCTCCAGCTCCAGAGATCTGTCAGTGACGTTTACAGAGATTACTGCGTATCCAGCAGAACACCAATGACAAATTCACATTTGAGTTTTGTAACGTCGTCTTCTCTTGTGTGTGTCCCGCAGTGAGAATGAGGCGCTCTGGAGGGAAGTTGCCACTCTGAGACAGAAACATGCTCAACAGCAGAAAGTCGTTAATAAGGTAAACTCGGCTGAACTTTTCCTGCTTTCGGTGTGACGCATGTCTTACTTGCTCAGAGAATCAGTCCAGCCTCAGGCAACCTTTAGCAATCCGACATGAAGTGACAAAACCGGCCCATTTTACTTTCATTCGTTTGATCAATCTGGGTGCGAAACACCTTATAAAGTCGTATTAACTTGTATTTTTAAATTGCTTAGTAGTTTATTTGTGCATCCTAGTTGTTTATGTACAGTAAGGGAATATTTAAAGGGATAATCACCCAAAAATTGTCGTTAATTGATCATTGGTTTTCGCACATCAAGCGAACATACTTGAGCTTCCATTTATCACAACTGATGAATAAAAGCACTAATTCAATCTGTTCATCAATTTTGACTTAACCTCTCAATTCATATGGATTAGTTTTACGATCTCTTTATGAACTTTTTGAAGCGTTGATGGTTTGGAATTACATTTTATGTTTATTTAAAATGGCTCAAACAGTAGAGCGCTTGCAACGCCAAAGTCAGGGTTTGATTCCCAACGAAAGTACGAAGTGATTATAATGTCAATGTGTTTCTTGAATGCAATGCAAGTCGTTTTGGATAAAATGCAAACATAAAAATTCTTCCTTTTTTTCACAGCTCATTCAGTTCCTGATCACACTTGCACGGTCCAACAGAGTCCTGGGAATGAAACGAAAGATGCAAGTCCACCTCAGATCAATACACTCTGATCCACATTTATATCTCTCGCTATCTTCCTTTTTAAAGAGGACCTGTTATGCTTTTTTACATGTTCAACTTTCTTTAGTGTGTAATGTTGCTGTTTGAGCATGAAAAGGTCTGCAAATTTCTAAAGGTAATTATTAATTGTATCCGTTTCTCCCTGAAACGCTCTTCCGTTAACGAACACGTGACTACGTTCCTCATTTAAAAGCTTCCGCCCGAGGCGTATGCAGAATAAACGGTTGCTGGAGTTGGTTGGTTAGTTGTGTGTTGAAATGTAAGATTTTGGTAATGGGCGTAACTTTTCCAAGGTACGCTCGACGTGTTTGACCAATCACAACACACTGGTCCAGCCGACCAATTAGAACACATTGTGCTTTTCAGAAGGAGGGGCTTCATAGAGACAGGAACTAAACGGAGCGTTACTGACAGACTGGGAAGAGAGGAGCCGCAACAATGTCAAAAATGGGGAAAATAAGGTGTTTTTTTGAACATTCAAGCATGAAAACCTGTTCTAGTACAGACCAAAAACAAAATAAACTCTTTCAAAAAGGGCGTAATAGGTCCTCTTTAAATGTTGTTTTGCATTATGTGAAATTGTTGTCCATTTTAAGGTGTTCACCTCTTTTCTCTTGCCTTTTTATTTTTTTGGGGGAGGGTTTCTCTCTTTCTTTCCTTTGTTCTGTTCGATCACAGGCCCCTGATGTTGAACGACGGCAGCTCCACACACTCAATGCCCAAATACTCTCGGCAGTACTCGCTCGAGTCGTCTCCCGCCCTCTCTGTGAGTCCATCTCAAAGCCGGAGCTGGATTTAGCCGTGATTACCAGGTTTGTTGAGGTTTATGTGTGTGTTCTTGTGCGCAGCCCTCCAGCACAGCTTTCACAGGAACGGGTGTGTACACCTCAGAGTCGCCCGTGAAGACGGGGCCAATCATCTCTGACATCACTGAGCTGGCGCAGTCTAACCCGGTGGCCACGGAGGAGTGGATTGAAGACAGGCAAGTTTGAGATTCTCTTAAAGAGTTCATGAGTTTGATTCGGTCAAGATTGTCAATAAAGCTGATATTTATTTAACATTCATGCATTTGTCAGATGCTTTCATCCAAAGCCACTTGCACGGCATTCAAGAAACACATTGACATTCTAATCAGTTCTTGCTTTCCATGCAAATCGAACCCATGACCTTGACGTTGCAAGCGCCACTCTCTACTGCTTAAGCTACAGGAAAGCCGATTTCTCCAAAATACTACAACATTATTTGTATTAATGTGATATGGAGGAAAATGACAAACATATATATTTCTTTTAACTCTGTATTGTATATCAAAAAATTGTCTCTTTTTTTATTGCTGCAATGCAATGTTTTTTAAATTAATAAACTACATTTTTCTTTAATAATGAAGATGATGATAATGTTACAATCCATGAATTCTTAACGCTCCTGAATTAGACCTTTTTTATGCAAGTTATCATTTCCAATGACCCTTTTTGCCTCGATATCCAAGTCTTAAATATGTATGTAGTCTGTTTCGACTGACTAACCACGTCAGAGTACCGTATTTTCCCGCAGATAATCCGCACCCTCATATAGCCCGCTTGTTAGGGGTTTGTGTAAAAAAATTGCTGGCATAAACCTTACCTTTATATAACCCGCACCCCTATATAACCCGCACCCTTATATAACCCGCACCCATAGATTCATGAACTTTTGTGTAAGTTCACATTTCTAATTTTGAATGTTGCTCGCATGATGTCAATTATCCATAACTGTTCAGGCTCGGTACACAGCGCTTGTGCATGAAAATTCAAACAAGAAGAAAACAAACAAAAGTCAGAATCAGAAGAAAAAGCAGTGTCTCCCGCTGTGCAGCAGCTCGTCCCTTAAGAAGCGATTCTACAGGTGTTGATCATCGGATGAGATGAGAAGAGCCCGCCCTCATGCAGCACAGCCAATCACGTCTTCTTGCATGATTGACAGGTCAGACAGCCTATCAGCGCCAGCTGTCAGATTGATAGTACAAGCACCAGAGATGACAACCCTCGCAAGAAAGAAAATACTGCCAAAAAAAACATTCGTCCTTAGGGATGTAACAAATATATAGATATATTATTACGTGAAAAAACTGTGATATAGCCCGCACCCTTATATAACCCGCACCCCCTGCAGGGTCTGTAAAATCTGGTATAACCTGCGGGTTATATGAGTGAAAGTACGGTATGTTTGCATAGAAGTACTAATGCTTTTAAAGTCTAATTGTTGTTCTTATATCAAATCGCCTCTCTTTCATCACAGAACAAGCCCATTGATCCACATCAAGGAGGAGCCGTCTAGCCCCGCCCACAGTCCTGAGGTGGAGGAGGTGTGTCCTGTGGAAGTGGAAGTGGGGGCGGGGTTGGGTGTACCTGTGGACACGCCCCTTTCCCCCACGACCTTCATCAATTCCATCCTCCAGGAGAACGAGCCTGTCAGCGCCCCCACCCCGCCTCCCAACGAGCTGAAGTGTTTGAGCGTGGCCTGCTTGGACAAGTTAGTTTTATCACGTTTACATCAAACTTCCCCTAGTTTGCTTTCGTAGTGAGATCCTATAACGGCTTCAGCTGGGATTGATCACTCAGAAACAAAAGTTCTGTCATCACTTACTCACCATCATCGCTTTTTGGCGGAAGTCGCCGTCTTCATTAAAGTCAAAGTGGATGGCGACCACTTTTTACGGCACGTTCGTAATACATGTGAGAATCAAACGTTTGTTGGCAGTTTCTTCTTTCCTTCATTCTTCAGAGTCGAGTGTGTAGCTTTTCCAACTGTATGCAAACAAACATTCTCACATTTGTCAGTAAACGGCAGTTTTGAATTTGGGAAACTGCAAAAGAAACTTACAATTATCTGTATTAACAGAAAATCTGCATATGGCTCCAAAAGACAAGGAATATATTGAATTAAACCGTGCTCGCATCCACTTTCGTTGTGTGGAAAGGGCCTCCTGTGCTTTCTGTCTTAAAGGGTTCGTTCACCCAAAAATAAAAATGATCCCATAATTAACTCCCTCTTAAGCCATCCAAAGTGTACATGACTTTATTCTTAATGTATTATATTAAAGAGTTAATCAGAGATATAATCATTTTAATAGTTTTGAATGAAAGCAGAAAGTTAAATAGATCTGGGATGGCTTGAGTGAGGAAATTGTGCGATCATTATCATTTTTGGTGAACTAGCGCTTTAAATAAGGTCTTAAAATGCCATTTTAAAAGACATGGGTGGGTGTTTAATGACAGAATTTTCACTTCTAGCTAAACTCTTTCCACATCAAAAATGTTTTTTTTGTTTTTTTAATGGGCAAATTCAGAGAAGTAAAAAAAGCTAATGAGCGGCTGCTTGTTTTAAAGAGTCCATTGCTCTTAACTAACTCTTCAGCTGGACTTATTTGTGGCATTTGGCTGCTTAGTTTAGTCTGGCAGACTGGCATAGTGACTAATACTTTTCCAGATATTCGTGTGAGCCAGCACGTTTTCAAATGGCAGCTCAATGTATGACAGGACCCTTATTTATTTCATTAAGAAGCTTAATGTGTCCTTTGTTGTTTTGCAGATGAATAAAACCCACAACATGAAGGAACTATCTAGCCAAATTCATGCTATTATCTGAACTTCAGTTGGGTTTGATTTGCTTCAAGTTAGTGTACAAATCTAATGTAATCAATCTAATTTAAGTCATTACTTGAGAATTAGGATTAATTATAGGATTAACTGGTGGTTCACCTTCACGCAGATTGGCTTGAAGATCTAAGAATAGTATAATTATTTTCCAAGAGTTTTATCCAAGAACATTCATTGAGGAAATATTTTTAATAATGCCGTTTTTCCACCCTAGCCAATCTGTATATAGTGTCTGGTGGCTTCAAAACACCTGCACTCATAAAACCCCAGTTCTGAACCATCTATAGTTCCCGCTCCACCGTTTTTGACTGTGGCCTGTTGATGTGTGTAGCGCCCCCTGCTGTCTCCAGTACCATGTTGTGCTTCTGTCTTTTCAGTTATCCTCAGATGTCTGAGATCTCTCGCCTTTTCTCCAGCTTCTCCACCTCAGCTCTCCACCTCAGGCCTCCTCCCGGGTCAGCATTACAGTCGGCCAAGCCGTCCCCAGAACGTCTGACGCTGTGCTTGATCAGATCGACGCTAACCGCATTTAGCTTGCGTTCCAGCCTCTGTACCATCAGAGCTCTGGTTGCCATAAACATTTGCTCATTTCTGCCCCAGTCTACCTGAGAAACGCTGAATGCTGATTGGTCGGTTGGTGGGCTCAGGTGTTTTTTAAGGGTCGTAGAGCTCCTGAGAGATCCTGAGCTTTTTGAGAAGCGTAACCGCATGGTCGCACTATTTATCGTCTAGCGGGACAGAAGTGTGGAGTGAGGCATGGCATTTGAACGCATGTTTTGTGCTCCCGTTGAAACTACCCGATCACCCTTTGACCCCTGTTCCCCTCCTACCTCTGATTGGATGCTAACATGCTGAGGTCGGCAGCCCCGCCTCTCTCTCTGACGTCATCACAGTTTTGATCTTTCTGGGGACCGGCCTGTCTCCGGTTCACATTGGAGTGTGTTCAAAAGCTTCCTGTTATTGCTCAATTAAATTGGCTGCTTCTTTAAAAGTACGTGAGGCGAGTGGGATTGTCTGTCTGCTCTGCGTTTGAGAGATGATTTTCTTGGTTTCCTCTCTCTTTCAGGACAGAACTGAGCGATCATCTCGAGACCATTGACTACGGATTAGAGAACCTTCAGCAGATCCTCAATGCTCAGTCCATTAACTTTGACACCTCGCCTCTCTTCGACGTAAATATAAAATTTAAGAATTATCACAGAGTTGGGTCAGTTAGACGTGTATATACACATAGAAATGAACTTTATTTGTTTTATATTACTGTATGTCTGCACTTTATTCTTGACGTTGTTCCTAAATCTAGTTTGTTGTTTCACAGATTTTCACGTCATCCTCTTCATCCGCTGATGTGGATCTGGACAGCCTAGTTAGTGTACGTTTGTTTCTTTCTTTTTTCAACGCTCAGAGAATGTGAAGACTTTAAACTAGCTCGTCTGATCTGTTTAACAGGAAAATATTTGCAGGTTACTTTCACTTTAGAAATCTATGCTTTGCACGTTGATAATATAGCATATGCAAAGTTGTCCAACGCTACCATTTAACATTTATATCTTCAGAAGTCTGATTGGTACATCTGTGGTCTTTATACAGATCCAGGATCTTCTGTCACCTGAACCAGTGAAAGAGCCTGAATCCAGTGCGGACACTGAAAATGCAGGTATTCTGGATGCATTGTATTTTAAAGGGGTTATTGCATGAAAAATCAAATTTGCCTTGATCGTTTTACATATACGACGTCTTTGTTCCACTAAAACATATTGATAGCTTAGAACATCCTAATTATAAACAGCATTTATTAAATCAAGCTCCAAAAAGTTTTGATCTTGGGTGTCCTGTAACGTCACATGGGCAAATACATTTGCATATGACTGCCTGACATCGACGAATAGTGATATAGTGATACATCACACCACTGACATGCAGTCGCTGGCGTTTGCCTACACTTGATGAAAGCGTTGTGTCAAAAGCAATTAAAACTCATTATAGTCACTGACACGGTCTTCGTTGAAAAGAACTCTTGCTTTGACGTGTCCAGTTTAATGCGCTCGTTCGCATCTCTGTACAGACTTCAGAAGGATCCCAGCGTCAGAAACAAGTGTATATTTTGTTAATGGTGTCCCGGATCGTGTCACGGGACTTTATGTTGGTTCGGAGCATTTGACTGCAGATTGTTTTTTGTAAACGACGCACAAAGAAAGCTTTGTGATGGATGAAGCAGTCAGCTGAATTGGATCTGACAGATCATAAGTAAAGGATCATAATGCTTTGTCTGTAAATGAGTTACTCGTATGCGTTGATATTTCCCAGACATGCTCAAAGCAGTTGACCAATCACAACACACCAATCACATTTACGTGTTTGGCAGACGCTTTTATCCAAAGCGACTTGCATTCAAGAAACACATTGACATACCTAATCAGTTCTTGCTTTCCCTGGGAATCGAACCCATGACCTTGGTGTTGCAAGCGCCACTCTCTACTGTTTGAGTGACAGGAAAACGTTGATACGGTTTTGTATGCAATGGCATTAAGTGGCCCTTGTGTCAGCCTCCTTAAAAATGGGTAATTTCAGATAGTCAGATTAAGGGAACCATGATTTATGCAAAAACAAATGTTAAGGAACATTCAAATAATAAAAACCGTCATGTTTTGTGGTGTGAAAGATGTGTAATGTGGAAAACCGAATGAAATTTCTCAAATAAATGTGCTTTCAGGCAAGCAGCTGGTCCAGTACACGACTCAGCCCGTGCTTCTTCCCGACCCCGTGAGCTCGGAGACCTGCGGCACGGATCTGCCCATCCTCCTGGAGCTGGAGGACGACTCGTACTTCGACTCGGAACCAGCCGACGACCCGACCATCTCCCTTCTGAACTTCCAGTCGCCCGTCCCCGAAGACCCCAAACTGTCATAGAGAGATGCTTTTATAAAGGGATTTATGTCTGTGTGGGTTTTTTAAACTTGATTCTCTGCATTTTATGTTTTTGGTCTTTTATTTAACACGTCAGGGCTAGCCATCTGAATATTATCTCCCTTCACTTTTAGTCTGGGGGGGGGGTGAAAGTCTCTAAAAGCAATAGAGAAAATTCAGTATTCCTTCCGTCATGGAGTCAGCGTCAATATCAAAATAAGCTTTTATCTGTTGGCTCTGTAGTTTCCTTGTTATTCCAGCAGCGAGAGAACCTGAATGGAAATGTGTAGTGCTAAATACAATGTATCAAGAACACTTCTTTACTTGTCCAGATTGGATTTGCGGCAATACGCATAGATCTATATTAAGCAACTCTTTTGCAGTCATCACTACAAAATTTGCAAAAACTGGTTGAACGCTTGTCATTATTTGATCTAATTATGTTGCAGTTGCCTCGGATTACTGTATTTGATGTCTGGGTTTCATCCCGCAAAGTATGGCAAATTCCAGGATTTGTTTTGCCGCCTTCATCTCATGGATATTGAGGTTAAAACAACAAAAAATATGTATATAAATATTAAGAGTTGACTAGTCACCTACCGTCTGTAGCCAGAAAAGCAGGTCGATCTAATCAATCAAAAATGAATGTTACGTAAACTTATCCTGCGTTCAAAGCCATAGCGTCACTCATCACGTAGTGTCTGATGGGTGTGTATTATGACGAAGCCAGTTAAAGATGCGTAGGTAGTGTCGGGTGAGATTTTAACGAGGTGATCATCTTTTGCTGTTGAAAGTTCTAATTAGACAGCTTTGATGCTGTATATCAAACACATATTTGAATCTATAAATAGTTTGGATTCCGTATTTAAAATGTTTGTTCTGATGAAGCAAATGCATTTTAAACAGTCAACAGGACTGAATTACATGATAGGTGTATTATATAATGACAGATCGTTTCTTGCATTGATAACACATCTACACACCCGGTGTGTGTTTTTACCTGGGTCGGTATCTGATGATCTGATTTAAAGAATCTGTGCAATAATTCAACCCGTAACCAGCTTTGATGGCAACACACACGCTGCTTTCTTTTTGTTTGTTTTTGTTTGCTTTGCTAAAGGAAGTAGAGAGTGTAAGTAGAATCTTGCCTGGGCTTATTTCACCTCAAAATCTAAAGGAAAACATTTTTGCATGACAATTAAGCTCATTTTTTTCACTAATTACAAAAAGTAACAAATCACTTGCAGTTCCATTTCGTGCAGTTATCTTTAAATTCAATTTAAAATGGCATATGATGTACACTTAAGTGTACTTTACCATTTAAACCATTAATGGTCTTATGAAAAAATAGGCTTCAATTATTAAGTATAAATTAAACTATATTAAAAAGGTTTGATTTTGTGTGAAAGGTTACCCAGAGCATTTTGTGAGTTCTCAAACCAAAATGCTGATTTGAAATGTTTTTTTTTTTTTGGTGTGATTTGAACACATGCAACGCCCTATAGACTTCTATCATTCATCACTTGTTTATTTTTGGATGCAGTAGAGGAACAGGGAGAGGAACGTCAATTGTTGGTGATTCTCATCGTTTTCAGTCACATTTTAGTCATTGGATGACTGTCACAGCCAGAGAGACATTGAAATAAGGCATAAATTATTTTGTTACGCATGTGAACAACACTTTATGTATTGGTATGTTTCAAATAAAATGTTTTTGAAAGTATTTGGAAGTTATTTTTGCCACCTGCTGGTATGTTCCTCATCAAGTTGTGTTTCTCAGGTAAAATTACAAGTATTTGAATTTGATGTTCAAAATAGATGTTCGATTTAATGTAAAGATTATCTTCAAATGACATACATTCAGCAATATACAATTTGTGACATTTGTAAGTAGTATTGCTCAAACATCTAGGCAAGAAAGTACAGTAGCGACATTATAAGGGGGGGAAACAACCATTGAATTTACACAGCGCATTTACTCTTAAAATAAGTTTTAAATCGTGACTTTTCTCGTTCATAGTTTGATTTTTGTTTCTGCACACCAATGAATAAAATACTTACAGGGCACTTTTATAAACAGGCACAGTAAAAAGTTAAGTTACAGTATCCTCTGAATGTTTAAATAGTCAAAAATAAAACAAACGGACACACATAAAAGGAGAGCTAAAGTCTAGCGGGCGGGTTCACGGTTCCTTTGCCAGGCGTACTGGTCCGTACACTGAAATCTGTAGCGCAGAAACCTCACTCGCGGCTTCATGTGGAAGTCAGCAGGTATCTTCCAGTTCCACATTTTCTGCACCTTTCACAAAGTGCAGAGATCAGTTCAGAGGTCAAGAGGACAAGCTAGCAGGACAGACGCTTACTAGCTAAAAATTGTGCAGCTTTTTGAAAGGGTTAGTTCACCCAAAATTAAAAATTATGTCATGTATTCCCCCTCATGTCGTTCCACACATTTGACTTTCTTAGGAACACATATTGATGAAATCTTTCTGTCTGTCAACGCAACTATCACTTTGAAGCTTCAGATAAAGCTCTTCATAAAGAGATCATAGATCTGATCCATATGAGTTGAACGGTTAAGTCCACATTTTCTGAAGAGATCGCGTTAAATGATAGATTGAACTTAATCCAGTACACAACTTTTATTCACATGTAAATGTTTATATGCTCACACATCAGTTATGGTAAACAGAAGTTCAAGCATGTTCGCTTGACGCGCGAGAACCAGTGAGTTAAATTTTTATGTTACACAGCATGTCTGATCTTCAGCATTAACCAATGAGGTTCATTCTGGTGTTACGCATCACGTTTGATCTTCAGCGAGAACCAATGAGGTTAATTCTCGTGTTATGCGTCACGTTTGAGCTTCAGCGAGAACCAATGAGGTTCATTCTCGTGTTACGCGTCACGTTTGATCTTCAGCGAGAACCAATGAGGTTAATTCTCGTGTTACGCGTCACGTTTGATCTTCAGCGAGAACCAATGAGGTTCATTCTGGTGTTACGCGTCACGTTTGATCTTCAGCGAGAACCAATGAGGTTCATTCTCGCGTTACGCATCACGTTTGATCTTCAGCGAGAACCAATGAGGTTCATTCTCGCGTTACGCGTCACGTTTGATCTTCAGCGAGAACCAATGAGGTTCATTCTCGCGTTACGCGTCACGTTTGATCTTCAGCGAGAACCAATGAGGTTCATTCTCGCGTTACTCGTCACGTTTGATCTTCAGCGAGAACCAATGAGGCTCATTCTGGTGTTACGCGTCACGTTTGATCTTCAGCGAGAACCAATGAGGTTCATTCTGGTGTTACGCGTCACGTTTGATCTTCAGCGAGAACCAATGAGGTTCATTCTGGTGTTACGCGTCACGTTTGATCTTCAGCGAGAACCAATGAGGTTCATTCTCGCGTTACGCGTCACGTTTGATCTTCAGCGAGAACCAATGAGATTCATTCTCGCGTTACGCGTCACGTTTGATCTTCAGCGAGAACCAATGAGGTTCATTCTCGCGTTACGCGTCACGTTTGATCTTCAGGGAGAACCAATGAGGTTCATTCTCGCGTTACGCGTCACGTTTGATCTTCAGCGAGAACCAATGAGGTTCATTCTGGTGTTACGCGTCACGTTTGATCTTCAGCGAGAACCAATGAGGTTCATTCTGGTGTTACGCGTCACGTTTGATCTTCAGCGAGAACCAATGAGGTTCATTCTCACGTTACGTGTCACGTTTGATCTTCAGCGAGAACCAATGAGGTTCATTCTGGTGTTACGCGTCACGTTTGAGCTTAAATAAGAACCAATGAGGTACATTCTGGTGTTACGCGTCACGTTTGATCTTCAGCGAGAACCAATGAGGTTCATTCTCGCGTTACGCGTCACGTTTGATCTTCAGCGAGAACCAATGAGGTTCATTCTCGTGTTACGCATCACATTTGAGCTTCAGCAAGCACCAATGAGGTTTGCTCTTGCTGGTTCAGTCGAGCTTCTTTCATGTTCGCTCTTCAACGTTAATATGTGAATAAAAGCCTAAATTCAATCAGTTCCACATATAAAGCGATCGAGTCTCAGAACAATTGGACTAAACCGTTAAACGGTCATTGTGTAGATATCAGTGTAGAGATTTTATAAAAAATATCTTAGTTTGTGTTCCGAAGATTAATGAAAGTTTTAAGGGTTTGGAATGACATGAGGGTGAGTAATTAAGGATGATTAATTTTTGGGTGATCCAAACTTTAAGCCTTTGGCATGGTGTCCTGTTTGCGTCCTATTAGCTTGAATATTATGTGTTTTCTGTCCCATATACACTACTGTTCAAACGTTTGGAGAATTAGAGTTTCAGTGGAGAGTTTCAGACCCACCTTCAGGACCCTGACCAGATGTGTGGTACTGTTCACCTGCTGATACTGCACAGAACAAGCAAAACAGAGAAAAGAGAAGAGCTGTTGAGCATCTGTTCATCATCACAGCATCTCGGTCAGATATTAACATGCATTTATTCACAAGGTTAGGCACAATAGTTGTCCCTGAAAAGGACAAGAAAAGGATCATCAGAATAAATCATAATTCATGCGACTGAAGGGAACTCCCATGAAGCTTACCAGCTGGCTGTGTCTGTTCCGTCGCACCAGGTTGGCCTGTTAGAGGAGAACAAACCATGTGGCATATGATGCTACTGTGATTTATAAACACATTTGACATCAAGAATATATTTTGTGTGGCTTGACCTTTTAATCACTGATGATTTATTGACATATGACACATATAAATATGCTAATGGTTTATACTATTTACCATGATATATTTTCAAAAGGTCCGCTTATATATATCAACAAAACTGTAAAAACAGTAATTTTGTGAAATATTATTACAATTTAAAATATCTGTTTTCTACGGAATATATATTCAAATGTAATTTATTCCTGTGATTAAAGTTGTATTTTCAGCATCATTACTCCAGTCAAATGATCCTTCACAAATCATTCTAATATGATGATTTGCGGCTTGATTATTATTAGTTCCCAATTATTAATAATGTTTTTCGTTCTAATGATTTTTGAAAACATTTTTGTTGCTTTAAATTTGAAATTTGAACAGAACAGCATAAATTTGAAATATAAATCCTTTGCAACATTATAAATGTCTTTACTGATTTAATGTACCTTTGTTTAGAATATCAATATTATTAATGTATATAATATGGAATTTTAAGTTTTTTCCGTATAGTTTGTATTTTGGTTGTGTCACTCACCTGTGCCCGTGGCGTCTGTCTGTGAGGAAACCCCTGTGAATGGATCCCCTGTGACTGGAGTTGAGTTTAAGAAAGGTTTGGTTCATTTTGAACTTTTAATAATGTTTTAAAACAATTTCTGCTTTGTAAGCGAACCCTTGCAAAAATTGACCTTGGTAATCATAGTTTCCACCAAAATATCATTGTTATTGTACTGCAAAAATCATACAGGATTGCCATCAAACTGGCCTTCAGTGTCTTTCTGTCATTCTTTGCAGAAACTATGTTTACCATGGTATATTTTTAGAAGGGCAGCTTACCTGGATAGTCAGTCCACCTGACGAGACAGAGGTTTTCAAACGTAATTTACCTGGTAAGTCTGTCTGAACCATGTTACTATGTGTCTCTGAGGCATCTGAAACAGTGATATGCCAAAACAATCATACAGAGTTTGTTAATTCAGCTCATTGATACATAAACACTATTTTACACATCCTTGACTACATGTAAGGGATAATATACGGCTAGCTGTGTGTTAAATGATTTTAATGGATGATGTGAAGGCAAAGGACCACCCGACTTGGAGTGCATTCAAACCATTTAATGCATAGCTAGCCATGGATTATCCCGCTTATACCATGGCCATTTACCAGGATTGACAAGTTTAAACTGTTTTTGATGTTTGCAGTGCAATATTTGACTGGAAGCATGCTTATCTGCTATTTACTTATCAGATCTAACTTTCTGCCCGCTTTGACGGTGTGGCAAGATTAATGTATTTGGCAGAATTAGTGTATTTATCTGAATTAAATGATGATTCCAACAAGAGAGAGAGAGAGAGAAGAGAGAAAAAGAGAGTGAGTGAGAGAAAAAAGAGAGAGAGAGAAAGAAAAAGCAAGTAAGCGAAAAGAGGGAGAGAGAAAGAGAGAGAGAGAGCGAGTAAGAGAAGAGAGAGAAAGAGAGAGAGAGAAAAGAGAGAGAAAGAGAGAAAGAAAAAGCAAGTAAGCGATAAGAGAGAGAGAGAGATAGAAAAAAAGATAGAGAGAGATAGAGAGAGAGAGATGTATGTGTGTGAATTACCTGCATCTGTGCAGCGTCTCTCTACTTAAAATATGGCTGTAAGTTGAATTACTTAAAAAACAACTTGTTGTGTGTGTGTGTGTGTGTGTGTGTGTGTGTGTGTGTGTGTGTGTTCTGTGTTAACATAGAACAGTGATTAAACTGATTGGAACTACCCGTGCATTAAACAGTATTCAGACAGACCATGGTGTGTGTATATTAAACAAAAGCACACTTACCTGTGAGTCCAATCCCAGTCACATGAACCGAATCTGCTTTTCAGAAACACACACTACACATGAAACCCTGCCCTGAGTGAAAGACTGACATGTCTGGATGTGCTGAGGAAGCGTGGTTACCTGTGTAATTTGGCATGCCGTCAGTCACAGCCAAGTGTCCCTGCCCTGAATAACAAGAAATAACATGTTATAAATATTTACCACTTAAAGGAGTCATTTGCATGTTGTGTTGTGCACTCACTCACCGGTCAGGTCTGTCTGAGCCTGTCCTTCAGTCACCGGGTCACCTGCCGCACCTGATCACAGCGACAGCTCCGTTAGTACAGGCCCAAGCGCACATTTACCACAGAATATGTTTGGTAAAATTTCAAACATAATACCTGCCACATCTGTCTGCACACTTCCACCGGTGACACCGTCACGTCCTTTGAGAAGCCAAGACAGTTTATTTCTATAGCATATTTTACACGCAATGCTATTTCTGGTATTTCAATGGTATTTTCCCATTTCTGCCATCATTATGTTCCTGTGTAATTATGGCTAAGTTAGATCTATAAGTCTATTTTCAACTTTAACCTCATATGACTTAATATGTCATAAATTTGACTCATAATCATCTCATAATTATGGCCTATTCTCGTGTTTTTCTCGTGATGTTTGCTTACCAGTCGTGTCAGCGTAAGGGCTGAGGGTGTGATCAACTAGATCAAGTGTGCCAACTGAAAATAAGAAAAACAGCTTATCTAAAGGTACAAAACTGATCAATATGTGTGCAGAGGTGATTAGATGACCTGCACTGACCTGCAGCTGGATGTGAGCTGACAGCTTGCTGGTCTCCTGTACAAACAAGCCACTTATTACTTATTAGCCCTTCCAAAACCTAGCATCACGTGGTGAAGGTCAAAGCTCTTTAAGCTCTTAATGTTCATTATTATTGCACTGGTATGTGCTCTGAGACATGAGTGAGTGTAACGCGGTCTCTTGGGATGCTTTTGTTTGTTCCTCATGTGTTTTGATGGAGCCGTGGCTTTAGAGACGCTCTGAAGGATGGCTGGGATCTCATGTTTTTAAAGCTAACATGCTAACGCTAGCCTTAAAGCTAATTGCTAATTGCAGCTCAGATGTCTGTGTTTCTTACAAAATTGGTTGATATTAAACACTAGCTACATTAAATATACCATAACAGTTTTATACTCAACGTATATCAAAAAGAATGTCTTTAAATTTGTATATTTAATCAACTTTCAGGGTTAAACTAGCATTTAGCATGTTAGTGTTAGGCTTGCAGACATGCACTATAAAGCCAGAAAACTTTGATTTGGATTTCGTAAACCTGCCGTGAGAAATATTTTCCATGTTGAGCTCAAGCATTTGGTAAACCCACACAACCCCATTGGTTATAGACCGACTAGCCAAGAGACAACGCATAAAAATTGAATTATGGCTAACAAATCAATAGAGTTTCAGTGATGTCATGGAGCCGGCT